>JAQPPZ010004412.1:0-193508 GCA_028583015.1 Wollemia nobilis | reverse complement strand
TTACTCAACCAACTCAATCTTATTATCTAAAGTATAATGGATTCCATAATTTAAAGTTCCTTTCACTTTCCTCACAATTCTTTTAGATATTCATATGTTTTTTTATGGCTTACTCATGACTCATGAATCTTGAAAGCAAGAAGACTACATATGCAATATATGGTATTGTTATTGTCAAGTACATAACATTGTCAATCAAACTTCTATGCTCCCTCTCATCCAATCTTCCACTTTCGTCATCCTTGTACATTCTTTCACCTTGTGCAAGTGGAGTAGTAGCATATCTGCGACTTTACATGCCAACCTTCTTTAACATATCATCTGCATATTTAGATTGGTAGATGAAGATCCCATCATGTGTTTCATGTATCTCCATGTCAAGAAAATAATGCAGCAAACCCAAATAGCTCATTTAAAAATCTTGCATCATGGTTTGCTTGAACACTTTCTTCATTCTTGATGAACTTGTGAAAGATAGATCATTGACATACAAGCAAACAATCAAAATATCATTACCTTCACTTTGTAGTATAATGTAGGTTCATTCATACTTCTCACAAATCCACCCTTTTTAAGAAGTATGCATCAATTTTTTCATATAATGTTTTTTTAACTTGTAGACATGTCCTTTACCTTTCACTTCAAATCCTTATGGTTGTTTCACATACATTTCTTCTTTGGTATTTACATACAAGAATGCACTCTACATCAAGTTGATGTGCAATCTAACTTTTTTGAGCTGCCAAGGCTAAGACCATTTTTATTGTACAATCATGGGACATAAGTGATCCTATCAATTCATCAAAATTTTAAAGTAATTTAATTTCATCAGTAAACAATAGGATGCATTTTGCCATTGTCCAACAATAAGATTTAATATGCATTGTAGTTGTGTCAAGATAATAGAGTGTACTATAGCATTATCCAATTACTAGTGAGTAGTGACCAAACAATTGGATGCAACCCTTCCAAAGAATATGCTATAAATATAGGTGCTTGGATGAATAAACGACAAGCAATTATGTGTTATATCTTGTGTTCCTTGTTCTCTATCCTTTGTGTCTTGTGTGTAGTATGGCTTAGAGCCAACATTTGGTATCATAGCGATGTGATACTAGGCATGGGGACATTGTATCCATACTATGTGAATAGGTCTAGTGTAGGTTTCAATTGTGATGATAGACTTGCTCTCTTAATGCCCCCATTGATACTTTGTGAGGAAGCCTACTATTTCTGCAACCAATGGTGTCTATAATATTTTTTTTGTAAGGTGTCTGTAATAGTTTCGAATAGAAGTCTATATGTTATGGATGTGGGTTGTTATGTGCATCATCTGTTTGCCTATGGGAAGGGGACTCCTTGCTAGCATGGATAGGTTCAAATGTTTGTCTAAGACAACATTTCTCCACATTGTATGTTGTTTTTGAATGCATGCTCCCCCTAGCATTTGATAGTCATTTTAAAATATAGCATGCCCTCCTAAGTGTGTATGGTTGTTTGGAGAGGTATGGATGTAGGCACGTTTGGCAGGTGTACATTGCAATCAGTCATTATTGAGAAGGGAAGGAATCTTATTAAAAAATAATAGAAGTTGGAACCCATCATTATAGAATATAAAGAAGTATTTATGGGAAAAAGCTACATAACCCTGTGCATGAGAATGTCATGTATAACATATTTGTTTTACTTTGTGTTTGTTACAACCCTATGAGTTAAGGCAAAGGAAAAAGCATCATGTCGAAGATTAAGACATTATTGTGTTTTTAAACTACTACTACAAATCCAATTATTTATGTCTATTGTATGCTTTGTTGTGAACATTAACACTATTGACCAGAAGGTAGAAAAACATGTAGGATAGACACAACGAAAATGACGCTTCTGAGGTGGTTTGAGCATCATTTCAAGAGGAAAGAAGAAACCGAGTACTATCACATAGGAGAGCTTAGTCGAGATAAGGGCACAACGGTACTAGACAATACCCTACCAGCCCAAGTCACAAGCCTATGACATTGTCCCAAGTAGGATAGAACTTGGTATTAGAATGGAATGAGAATGGACAACTATCCCACATAGGGAAGTGTTTGTACCTTTAAACCTATTGTTCAAGTTTAACTAATGGTGGGCTTGTAAATTATTAAATCCCTCAAGAAATATGAGATTATTAATTGTTAAAAATGCACACTACACTAAATTTAAAAGAAAATTATTTAAAAAATTGAAAAGATATTTGGGAAAAAAGATCATTAAAAATTCTTTTTACAAAAGTCATATCAAAAGGGGATGTATGAAGAATATAATATGTATTTGTCAATGTGATGAGTCTTAAAGGTTTAATGATCTTGTAAATGAGGTTTTTAAGATATCTTTGTGGGCAAAGAGATTCATGTCATTTATAGTATCTTTGTGTTAAATAAATAATAGGTTGTCATGTTAAAGGTATAAGGACAAACAATATGTGGTCATAGTGTCCTAAAAAAATCTTGAAGATCTATCTAAATTGGGGTGCATGATCAGTGGTACTTGACAACCCTCATGGTTGTGTTAAAAGAAAGTCAAGTTTTTAGTGAAGAGGGCATTTATATCACTTACAAAAATGGGAAAGGTTAATAGAAAATAAAATCAAGCTAAAAAGAAAGAGACGCCAAATCAAGGATTTCATCTTAAAGAAGGAAGTGAAGATGAAATGTTTCTTGATCTTCAAAAGAGATTATTCAAGCCCTCAAATAATGTGAGATTAATAACTACAAAAATGCACACTACACTAAGTTAAAAAGAAATTTATTAAAAAATAAAAAAGATATTTATGGGAAAAAAAAATCATTAAAAAGCATTTTTACAAGTGTCATATCAAAAGGGGACGTATGAAGAATATAATATGTATTTTTCAATGTGATGATCTTAAGGGTTTAATGAGTAAATGTTATATAATCTTGTAAATGAGGTCCTTAAACTATTATTCGATGAAAAGTCAAGTTGTTAGGCAAAGTATACAAGTACAAGAAGGACAAACAATAGGTGGTCTTAGTGTTCTTCAAAAGTCTTGAAGATCTATTTGAGCTGGGTGCATGATCGGTGGAACATGATGCCCCCACAATTGTGTTGAGAAAGCTAGGTTTTAAGTGAAGGGGGTATTTGTATCACTTGAAAAATATGGGAAGGGTTAATAAAAAATGAACTTGTCAAACTACAACATGCACACAACACTTTCCCAAGCCCTTCTCTTACTATGGTCATTTGGATAGACACACAATCTTAAGATGGTGCTAGTATGTTACTACACAAATCTCATGCACAAGAAATTGTATTATACTAATAAATTATAATAGCACATAGATGCTACCTGATTGTCTTGTGAGCAAACATGGCCCTCTTGTTGAGCCTCCACCTCTTGTGGACTTGCCCAATTAATGTGATCCACACTCTCACTTTGATAATTTTGGACACACCTTGGATAAAGATACACTCTTTCTTAGCTTGTTTGGCTTGCTAGTTCTCACTCACATCCTAGACTCTATTACTTCCTTGAGCTCATGCTTGCTCAACTCAACTTGGCTTGACTTGGTTTGACTTTACTTGAATTTATTTGACTTGTATCCCATGAGAAGTATCTCCCCTATTTATAGGCTCATGGGAGCTATATTTTACATACATGGAGAACTCTAGATGGACACATGGCAAAACTTTCTAGAGATATCATTTTTGGACTCTTTCAATAATATAAAGATATTTGAGATATCTTTCTTGGAATTATCCTAAGATAATTTATGATTACATGAGATAATATAAATATCATATGCTTCTAGAGATTTTCCTTTTGGACTTTTCCTATAATTACATAATACTTCCAAAATTACCTTTTAATATCTTGGTTTTCTAAAGATACGCCATATCTTCTTTGATAAAAACAATTTAACATGACCATGACATTGTTGGTCAAGAATCTGCCTTAGGTATGGAACGTTTCATCCATGCGCCCTAGACTTGACCAACATTGAAAGGCCGAAAGGAAGGAATGTCTCCCGTGCCAATCTCTAGAGAGGGTTGGTTCCCTTGCTACTTTAAACTTGGGGATTTGAGATTAAAAAAATAGGAAAGAAATGATAAATGATTGAAAGGGATGGGAAATATGGTTGTGAGCCAGATTAATAGGGGGTGATGAAAAAACAACACGATTACACAGTTATACTTAAACCAATAGCCATTAGCACAAAGGGTGTAACAAAAATTAAAATTGAACTCTCACAATATCTAACCTGTTAGGATTAAAGCATAAAATATGAGCAATAAAGTGCGGAAATAAAACACAAAAGAAAAAAAATGCAATACACAATAGACACAAATTTACGTGGTTCACCCAATGTGGGTTACATCCACAAAGAAAATAACCAGGCCTTATATTCCATCCAAAAAACCCCTTTGCACACAGCCGCACACTGAACATTACAATCAGTCACCATACAACATCCTCTTATAAAAGTGCATTACAATTTTAGGGTAAAAAACCCGCCTAAAATCTATCGTTCGATCTGTGACCTAATAACAAACGATCTAGATTTACATAGAGGAAAAAACATCTATTTTTTATCGCCGCCCCCTTGGACCCCCCCTACACCCATCCTACACCCCTCCTACACCCTCCCTACACTCCCCCTCTTTCAAGTAGTGGGTCCAAGTGCGGCTGAAACAAAGGCCTCCAAATTAATCAGGCTCCACAATCAACAATCTCCCACTTGGAGACTGATCACAGTAACTCCACCGCTACTGCACTTGCTGGACTATGCTTCAACTATGGGCCTAGAAATTTTTTTACCTTTTACTGTCATGCTTTAAGACCAACTGAAACTGAGCAGAAATTCAGTTTCTCCTTGGTTATTGCCTTTGTGAACATATTTGTAGGATTCTGGCTAGTGTGTATCTTCTCCAATTTTAACTGTCCATCTTCCAATACTGAGCGTATGAAATGGTACTTGGTATGTATGTGTTTAGTCCTAGAATGAAAAGTTGAATTCTTTGCAAGATGAATGACACTTTGACTATCACTATATAATGTGCTATTCTCCTGCTTCTTTCCCAAATCCTCCATAAACCTTTGTAACCAAATCATCTCCTTACTAGCCTCTGTAATAGCAACATACTCTGCTTTTATTGTTGACAGTGCAACAACCTTCTGCAATTTTGAAATCCAGCTTACTGTAGTTTCATATACAATAAAAACATACCTTGTGGTACTCCTCCTACTATCTATATCACCTGCCATATCTGAATCAACATATCCATATAAATCAATATTAGATCCTCCAAAGCATAATTCCTGAGTGACAGTACCTCTCAAATACTTGAGAATCCACTTCATTGCCTTATGCTTTCTTCCTAGATTGCTCATAAACCTGCTCACAACTCCCACTGCATGTGCAATATCTGGCCTTGTACACACCATCGCATACATAAAAATTCCAAATGCTGATGAATAAGGAACCTTGGACATGTAGTTCATCTCCTCCCGTGTCTTAGGACATATCTTTGGTCAGTTTGAAATGATTTCCCAAAGGTGTGCTAACAGTTTTTACATCCTGCATACTAAATATTTCCAACACCTTCTCAATGTACTCACTCTGAGACAATGTTAATTTGTAATTTTTCTTGTCTCTTGATATTCTCATACCAAGGATTTGATTTGCACCACCCAAATACTTCATTGCAAATGACTCTACCAATTTTCTTTTGAGTACAATTATATCCTACATGTTATACCCCGCAACAAGCATGTCATCTACATATAATAACAGGATAATATAGTTGTTAGGTATGAAGGCAATATACAGGTCAGCTAGACATCTGACCTGCTAAATGTCTGGGTCAGACGTCTAGGCAACAGGTCAGATGTTTGACCTGCTAGACATCTAGGCCAGACGTCTAGGTTGTCAGACATCTGGGCCGATAGACGTCTATGCCAGACATCATGCCCAGTAGACGTCATGCAGTGGATGTCTAGGTAGACGACAAAACGTGAAAGACAAACAGTCTTGGGAGTGAAAGACGATGAGTCTTTGGAAGCTGAAACAAATAGTTTTTTGGAGGCTTTCGTTGGAAGATGAAACAAAGAGTTTGGAGTCTTCCTCTGCTCTATAAAAGGGATGTGATCCCTTGTATAATAAGAAAGAGAACGTGAAGTTGGAAAATGTCAAAGGACGTGAATGTAATATTTGCTAAAAATAATAAAAGAAGAAGTTGCCATTGCCCCGTGGTTTTTCCTGCACATTACAGGTTTCCACATAAAATCTCTGTGTCACTTGTGTTACTGTTTTCATGTTCTATATTTTTTTATTGTGCTTCCTATTGCAAGTGTGGAATTCAAAATATTTTTTCCTAACATCTGGTATCAGAGCTAAGGTTTTGTGCAAGTGGGAGCTACAACAATGACAAAAGGTGTAACCAAGTTCAATATTGAGAAATTTGATGGTAGGAACTTCGCTCTATGGAAGATGAAGGTGGAGGATTTGCTGGTTCAGAATGACCAAGAACAAGCCTTGAAAGGGGTTGCAAGTAAATCGAGCAGCATGAAAGCTGAGGAGTGGGTAACGCTTGATAGGAAGGCAGTTTCTACAATTCGTATCTACCTAGTGGACTTCATCTTGTTCAATGTAGCTAAAGAAAAGACCGCGGAAGCCCTTTGGCAAAAGCTTGAAAAGTTGTATGAAACAAAATCAACAACTAACAAGGTTTTTCTTAAAAAGTAGCTTTATAGCTTGAGGATGAAGGACAGTTCATTAGTGGTAGATCATTTGAATGAGTTTAATACTCTGATCAGTAAACTAGTTTTAGTTAATGTGAATATGGACAATGAAGATAGAGCTATCACCCTACTTTGTTCTCTCCTGGACACTTGGGATCATATGGTGATGACCATCAGTAATTCATCATCAGGAACTCTCAATTTTGATGATGTGGTAGCTGCTTTGTTGGTAGAAGAGTTGAGGCAAAAAACGTCTTTAGAACACTCAACCAATTAAGCCCTATCTGTGAGAGGTTGATCGTTCGAGGGGAGTAAACAAGGTAGAAAGCAATATAGATCTAAGTCTAAAGGACATAAGCAGAAATGGAAGTGCTAGAATTATGGGAAGCCAGGACACTCCAAGAAGGACTATTGGAAATTAAAGAATGATGAAAAGTAAAATCAGCCATCAGTTGAAGCCAGTGCAGCAGATTCAGGAGAGACGACAACATGTGAAGCCTTCTGCATCAGTAACAACAGATCAGTTTTATATACCTGGGTTTTGGACTCAGGTGCATCCTTCCACATGTCTCCCCATAGAGACTGGTTTAACAAATATTAGCCATACTATGGTGAAAAGGTCTATTTGGGTGATGATCATCCTTTAGAAAATGTGGGAAGAGGGGATATAAGGATCAGGTTGGACGATGGTAGAGAAAGGATGCTATATGATGTGCGGCATGTGCCCGATTTGAGGAAGAACTTGCTATCAATCAAACTGATGGATAAGCTAGGATATTTTGTCACCTTCTATAACAACTACTACAAGATTACCAGAGGAGATATTGTAGTAGCAAAGAGAGAATCTTATGGGACCTTATACCGTTTATGCGATGATACGATGATAAACTATGCAGCAGCAACTTCTGTTCAAGATGTAGTAATGCTATGACATCAACGCCTAGGCCATATGAGTGAAAAAGACCTAGAAATTCTGCATGACAGATGTATGCTTTCTAGGATTAAGTCTTGCAATTTAGACCTATGTGAGCACTGTATTTTTGGTAAAAAGAAGAGGGTTTGGTTTACTGCAAGTCCTTGTAAGAAATGATTTTTTGCATCTTATACATTCAGATATATTTGGACCTGTCCCCACTCAGTCCTTGAATGGCGCCATCTATTTTTTGACTTTTATAGATGATTATTCTAGGAGAGTGTGGTTTTATTTTCTTAAGAAGAAGTCGAAAGCTTTGCAAAAATTTAAGGAGTTCAAAGCACGGGTAGAAAAGAGTTTGGGCAAGTCAATTTTGTGTCTCAGGTCATATAATGGGGGTGAATATTGCTCCAAGGAATTTGATAAATTTTATATAAAGGAAGGTGTTAGGCACCAGAATACTGTACCATACACTCCATAGCAAAATGGTGTGGCTGAGAGGATGAATCACACAATCATGGAACGTGCAAGAAGCATGCTTATCGTAACCATGTTGGAGAAAAAGTTATGGGCGAAGGCTGTTAATACAAATATTTATATTATTAACATGTCACCTACAATTGCATTGGATGGACAAATTTTGAAGGAGGTTTGGTGTTGTAAGCCAGTTGATTACTCTTATTTGCATACTTTTGGCTGTGACACGTTTGCCCATGTACCCAAATAAAAAAGGTCCAAGCTTGACCCAAAGTCAAGTAAATGTGTTTTTCTCAGCTATGGAGATATAGTGAAGGGGTATAGACTGTGGGATCCTATTGCCCACAAGGTAATTAATAGCCGGGATGTAGTTGTTGATGAAAAATCCATGCAAAGGAAGGAGGTAACACAAAATCCTAATGTTGTACCTATTGAAGTAGAATTGAGTGAAGATGACTATGAAGATGAACATGTTGAATTTTTTGATCAGCATGCAGAACAACAAGTAGAACAAGAAGTAGAGCAGCCACAATGGTCACAAGACCAAGAGCCAGAATCGATAGAACATTGGGTTATAAGATCTACACATGCACAAAAGTGTCCGAAAAGGTATTCTCATGTGTATTATTCCTCTTTTGCTTTGTTAACTGATGATGGTGAACCTAGTTAATTTTAGGAAGCTAGAGAGTCTGAGAATGCATCAAAGTGGAGGAAATCCATGGAGGAAGAAATCGAGGCACTTCGAAAGAATAAAACTTGGGAACTTGTGGATATGCCACCTAGAAGAAATACTGTTGGAAACAAGTGGGTGTACAAAGTGAAGAACAACAACAATGGGCTATTGGAATGCTATAAAGCTCGCTTGGTGGCAAAGGGCTATGTGTAGAAGTCAGGTGTTGACTTTAATGAAATTTTCTCTCTAGTTGTGAAGATGACTACTATCAGAGTTCTACTTGCACTTGTAGCTACACAGGATTTGGAACTGGAGCAGCTTGATGTAAAGATTGTTTTGTTGCATGGTGATCTCGAGGAAGAGATATATATGGAATAGCCCGAGGGCTATGTAGAAAGAGGCAAAGAGCATATGGTTTGTAGACTAAAGAAATCACTATACGGGTTGAAATAAGTGCCAAGGATGTGGTACAAGAAATTTGATACCTTCATGAAGAGCCAAGGTTTCAGTAGGAGTGAAGCTTACCATTGTGCATACTATAAGAGGTTTGACGATGGCAATTTTCTAATTTTGTTGTAGTATGTTGATGATATGTTGGCTGCAGGCCCCAATATGAAGAAAATCATTGAACTTAAGGCTCAGTTGGCGAGGACATTTGAAATGAAGGATTTAGGAGCAGCAAACCAAATTTTAGGGATGAAGATACATAGGGATAGAAAAGGAAGAAAGATCTGGTTAAGTCAAAATTCATATGTGGAAAAGATTCTACAGTGCTTCAATATGCAGAATGCTAAACCAGTTAGTACACCACTTCTTCCACACTTAAAGTTGTCTTCCAACTAGTGTCCTAGAACGAAAGCAGAGAAGAAAATCATGTCTCGTGTACCATATTCATCAGTAGTAGGAAGCCTCATGTATGCCATGGTGAGTACTAGACCAAATATTGCCCAAGTAGTGGGAGTAGTCAGTCGGTACATGGCAAATCCTGGTAAGAAGCATTAGAATACGGTGAAGTGGATATTCAGATATTTAAGAGCCACTTCAAATGTCACCATTTAATTTGGATTGACATATTTTCAAGTTATAGGTTTTGTAGATTCTAATTATGGTGGAGATAGAGATGGGAGAAAATCCACTATAGGATATACCTTCACCCTTGCTAGAGGAGCGGTGAGTTGGGATTCTAAGTTGCAGTTTGTTGTGGCTTTATCAACCACTAAAGCAGAATACATTGCAACAACTCATGCCAACAAAGAGGCAATTTGGCTAGAGCGATTGTTGGGTGACTTCAAGGTAACGCAGGAGAAAATTATGCTGCATTGTGATAGACAGAGTGATATTCAATTAGTGAAAAATCCAACAGTCGATGATCGCATGAAACACATTGATGTCAAGTACCACTTTATCAAAAATGTGGTGGAAGAAGGTAGGATCCTGTTGCAAAAAATTGACACTGAAGTGAATCCTACAGATATGCTTACAAAGTCGGTCAAGGTAGAGAAGTTTGAGTGGTGCATAACTTCTCTGGGCTTGCTTAAAAATTAACAAGGGCAGCATTGGGCAATTGACACTGGATGAAATATTTTGGCAAAAGAATTCCTGAATACTGACTTCAAGTGGGAGAATGTTAGGTATGAAGGCAGTATACAGGTCAGCTAGATGTCTAACCTGCTAGACGTATGGGTTAGACGTCTAGGCAACAAGTCAGATGTCTGACCTACTAGATGTCTAGGCCAGAAATTTGGGTTGCCATACGTATAGTTTGGCAGACATCTAGGCCAGATGTCTAGATTGCTAGACATTTGGGTTGGCAGATGTCTAGGCCAGACATCATGCCCAGTAGATGTCATGTAGTGGATGTTTAGGTAGAGGACAAAACGCAGAAGATGAACAGTCTTGGGAGCGAAATATGAAGAGTCTTTGGAAACTGAAACAAATAGTTTTTTGGAGGCTTTCGTTGGAATATGAAACAAACAGTTTGGAGTCTTCCCCTGCTCTGTAAAAGGGATGTGATCCTTTGCATAATAATAAAGAGAGTGCAAAGTTGTTGGAAAACTTCAAAAGACATGAATGTAATCTTTGCTGAAAATAATAAAAGAAGTTGTCATTGCCCCATGGTTTTTCCTACACATTACAGGTTTCCACATAAAATCTCTATGTCACTTGTGTTACTGTTTTCATGTTCTATATTTTGTTATTGTGCTTCCTCTTGCAGGTGTGGAATTCAAAAAAGTTTTTCGTAACAATAGTTACCATTATCCAATCTCTTAAAATAAAAACAATGGTCAGGATAACATCTACTATAACCTTGATCTGACATAAACCTGTCAAATTTCATATACCGCTACCTTGGAGCTTGCTTCAGGCCATAAAGGCTCTTTTTCAACCTGCATACTAGTTCCTTCTTTCCTTTGACCTCATACCCTTGTGGTTGCTACATATAAATCTCTTCCTCCAAATCCCCATGGAGAAAAGTTATTTTTACATCTAATTGTTCAAGATGTAAATCCTCTACAACCACTAAGCTTAAAACAGTTCTAATTAAAGTTATTTTAACAACAGGAGAAAAAATTTCATCATAATCAATACCTTTCTTCTATGCAAACCCCTTTACAACCAGTCTAGCCTTATACCTCTTTTTACCTCCATCTTATTCTTTCACCCTATAAACCCATTTATTCTACTATGCTCTTTTTCTTGTAGAGCAACTGAACCAGTATCCCAAGTCCGATTATTTTTCAAGGAGTCCATCTCCTCTTTCATGCCTTGCTACCACTTCTTCTTGGTTTCTACCGCATTTCTTCTTCATATGTTTTTGGTTCACCAGAGTTAGACAATAATACATAATATAATGAAGGAGAGTAACATACATGAGGTCTACTTATCCTGGTAGATTTTCTAACAATAGTTGTAGGAATTTGAGGTGCTAGCTACAACTGCTATTTTTTATTTTCTAGCACCTTTGGAGTTTCAATTTCATCAAACACTATGTATTTTTTGTTTACCTTTTCCTATTTCTTTTCCTGTAACTTATCCTTATACATGACCTTCTCATTGAATATTACATATCTACTCCTAATTATTTTGTGAGTTGTATAAGTCCAAAAGTAATAACCAAAATCATTATCTCCATATCCAATTAAAAAGCACTTCTTGGATTTTACCTCAAGTTTAGTTTGATTTTCTTTATTAATATGCATGAAAGTTTCACAACCGAAAGTATTTAGAAATGATTAGTTAAAAAGCTTACCTGTCCAAGCCTCTTATGGAATCCCACCATCTAGGGAACTTGAAGGTCCTTTGTTTATTAAATAAACTATAGTATCCACAACATCTGCTCAAAAATGTAAGGGCAATCCTACATGTAATCTCATGCACCTAGCATGTTCTATGATAGTCCTGTTCATCCTTTCTGACACACTATTTCATGTGGAGTTCCTGGAACCGTCTTCACTCTACGAATCCCATGGTATGAATAGTAACTTTCAAACTCTTTGCTATAGTACTCACCTCCATTATCATATTTGAGACACTTTAGCTTATTTCCTATCTCATTCTCAACCAAAGCTTTCCATTTCTTAAAGGTATCAAAAAACATAACATAACATAATAAACCCAATATAGTAAACCCAAGTTTTTCTAGTTGCATCATCAATAAACATAACATAATAATGAGAGCCACCAAGAGATGATACCTGAGATGGTCCCCATACATATGAATGTACAAGATCTAGCTTTTTACTCTTATTTTATTTTCCAACTCTGAGAAATCTGACTCTTTTTTGTTTTCCATAAATGCAGTTCTCATAGAAGTCTAAATCAATATACTTCAAACCTGGCAATAAGTTACTTGAGCGGAGAATCTCCATCCTCTTCGCACTCATGTGCCTAATACTATGATGCCACGAAGTTGTATCCACTCATGTAGAAGCTAAAGCAATAGAAATATCAGTATTACCAGTGCATGCATACAACGTACCTTCCTTATTTCTCTTTGCTGATAACAATGATCCTTTAGCAACCTTCCATGAATTTGCTGATAATGTAACTGTACATTCTTCACTGTCCAACTGCCTTGTGGAGATTAAATTTATTCTTAAGTTAGGAATATGCCTTACCTATTTCAACAACCATTGGTTTCCATTTGGTAACTTTATCTATATAAAACCCTTTCTAGCGATTTTACATGGTCTATCATCACCCAAATAGACCTGTCCAAAATCACCTTGAACATAATCTAGAAAATATTTCCTATGGGGTGTGGCATGATATGATGCACAGAGTCTAGCAAAAAAAAATCCTTAATATTATCTAGTGAAATAATTAAGGCATCTTGCAATACATCACCTGCTACGTTTGCTTCCTGATTAACCTGTTTTTCTTATCCTTGTTTTTCTTTTCGATTCCAACTGTCTCTTTTGAGGTGTCCCCTCTTACCCAAATTCCAACATTCCAATTCCTTACCTTTGGATTTGGATCTGTCTTTCTTTAATTTTCCATTATTCCCTAAGCTTTTTCCTCTCTCCCTTTGTCTCCCCCTATTCTCTACAGTCAAAGCATTACCTGATGTTTCACCTATGCTTTTCTGTCGCATTTACTTACTAAGGATAACACCAATAACATCATCAAAATTTAAAGTATTTGAACCAGAGGTAGAATTACTCACAACCATTACCAAGCCATTCCAACTTTCTGGCAATGAGCACAAAATCAAGAGAGCCCTAACCTCATCATCAAAGTTTACTCCTACATAACTTAACTGATTTGTAACCATGTTAAATTCATTTAAATGATCAGTAACAGATCCACCTTATGACATTTGCATATTAAATAAATATTTCATAATAAATACCTTGTTCGAAGCTGAGGGTTTTTCATACAGTTTAGCCAACGAATTCATTAAACCCTTCGTTATATTTTCCTTTGAAATATTGAAGGCCATCGATGATTCCAAGCACAACCGTATTGTTCCTAGTGCTTTTCTATCTATAATTTCCCATTCTTCATCTGTTGTTTATGATGACTTCTTTGCTATTCTACCTAATGGTAGGTAAAGATATTTCTGATAAAGATAATCCTCCATTTACATCTTCCATAGCTGGTAGTTTTGGCCATTAAACTTCTTAACCCTAAATCTACCTTCTTCTCCCATTGCTCCCACTTGAACTAGAAAGCCTCCTTTCAAGTGTGTTTTTCAAACCCTAAGCTCTGATACCAGTTTTAGGATTAAAGCATAAAATACGAGCAATAAAATGCGAAAATAAAACACAGAAGAAAATAATGCAATACACAATAGACATAGATTTACATGGTTCACCCAATGTGGGCTACGCCCATAGAGAAAATAACTAGGCCTTATATTCCATCCAAAAAACCCCTTTGTACACAACCACACATCGAACATTACAATCGATCGCCATACAACATCCTCTTATAAAAGTGCATTACAATTTTAGGGTAAAAAACCCACCTAAAATCTACCATCCGATCTGTGACCTAATAACAAATGATCTAGATTTACATAGAGGAAAAAATATTTATTTTTGATCATGACCCCCCTGGACCCCCATGGCGACAGTAGTAAGGGGGGATAATGCCCCCCTACACCCCCCATATTTTGCGTAGTTTTACTTCATAGCTACTTTGTATACATTTCCATAATTTCTATTTATAGCATATTTTCAATCATCTCACAGATTTACTTTATTTCATATACATTTTGTGATTGCTATATCACATTACATGTTGCATCAAAAGATAACAACTAGGTATGCAACAAGTAGCAAATAATTTCTTTCAAAATCTTTTTACCGCCCTTGCTCTCCCTAATATTGCAACACAACAAGAGATGCTTAATGGTATCCCCCAAATTATTTAAGTTGAGAAAAACTAGGCCATTTCTAGTCTGGTGGATAAGGATGAGGTGAGAAGCATAGTTTTCAACATGAAATCAGAGAAATATCCAAGGCCGATGGTTTCCTAATTCAATTCTTTAAGGCTTTATGGAATGTCATAGGTGAGGATTTAACCAAGGCTATTGAAGAATCTTGTTCAAATAGAACTATGCTTTGGGCTCTGAATCATACTTTCCTCACTTTGGTTCTTAAAGAGGGGCAAGCCTCTAGCCTTGGATATTTTTGCTCGATTGCTCTCTGCAATGTGATCTACAAGATAATTACTAAGTTGGCTAAAACACTTAAGAAGATTATGGACATCATAATCTCCCAGGAACAAGGAATATTTTTGGAGGGGCATCAAATTCTAGATGGAGTTATTCTAGTCCAGGAGGCTATACAACTAATGCAACATTCTGGTTGAATAGGTATGTTTATTAAACTAGATATTTTAAATCTTATGATAAAGTCCCTTGGCAATTTTTGGGTCAAATTCTTGAGAAATTCAGCTTCTCTCATGAGTAGAGAGAGTGGATCATGAGCTGTGTCTCGATGGTTTCCTTATTTGTTCTCATCAATAGCTCCCCCTCGATCCCTTTTCGTGTTTCTAGGGGTATTCACCAAGAAGACCCTATTTCCCTATTTATTTTTATTATTCTAATAGAAGGATTGGGAATATTCCTCTAGAGAAATAAGCAACAAGATCTTTTGGTAGGTGTGCAACTAGGTGAGGAGATGCTAAGTTGCCTTCAATTTGTGGATGAAACTAGGGAAGCTAGCATTTGGGAGGTTAGAACACTCAAAGCCATCTTAAAAATCTACATGGATGCTACTGGGCAACAAGTGAATGTAGCTAAATCCAAGGTTGTTTTCTTCAATACATACAAAAGTATCCAGGATCATATTCTATCCATTTTTAGCTTTACCCAAGGTACCCTTTCACTTGATTACTTGGGGATTCCCTTTCATTTCAAGAGTCTAAGGGTGTTTGATTGGAAATATTTAATGGATATAATCATTTCTAAAGTTAATCATTGGACTCATCGTTAGCCTAACTTCGTAGGAAGAATGACTCTCATCCAATCGATGATCCAAGCCATGCCTATTTATAAATTCTCCATCCTAGTTGTCCCTATGAGAGTCCTTAGAGAGTTGGATTTTCTTATGAGAAATTTTTGTGGGATGGCCCAAGGATGGGTAAGAAGTGGGCTCTTGTTAGTTGGGATAAAATATGTCAACCTAAAGCTTGAGGGGGTCTTGGTTTTCGTAAAGTAGCTTTAAACAATCAAGCTCTTTTTGCTAAGCTTTATTGGAGATGGATCTCCAACAAGGAGGCTTTATTTAGCATAGTCATCACTCGTAAGTATTTGGGTTCTATCCCTCATCAACAAGTTGGTCACATTCCTTTTAGGGGCCTTGGCTCCATTATTTGGAAGGTCTTGAAAGCTGGTGAACAATTGGTCAAATCTAGACTCTTATGGAAAGTAGGTATTTTAGACAAAGCTAAATTTTGGATTGATTCTTGGGAATAGCATCCCCCTTAATCTATGAGTTTATCGAGTTGCATCCCTTGCAACAAAGCCTTGAAGGTAAAGGATGATAAATATGGCTTCATACATTACTTCCAGGTAAATCAAAGATTTCTATTTCTTTCAATGGAAGAGGATGGAAGAATTGCTTGTTCCTATCCCTTTTCATCAAAAGCTTCTTATTGATAAGATCCTCAAGCAAAGGTGCCTTACAGGGATAGTGGAAGAATATATGACCACTTGGGGCCCTAGAAATATAGGTGTCTTCATTGTTCATAATGGTTATAATGCTTTGCTCTCTCCTCCATTGCTCTCGTAGGATGCCCCATGGTATAGAGTTTGGGTGGCTAAAGGCTGACCTAAAATAAATTTCTTTGCTTGGGAAGTGATTCATAGGAGTTGTCTCACCTATGAAAACCTTATGAAGAGAGTTTTTTTATGGCCCCTCCAAATACATCATGTGTAATTCCCAAGAGGAGATGCTTGATCATCTGTTGTTCCAATGTAAATTTGCCAAAGAGTTGTGAAAAAGGTGGTTAGACCTCTTTAAGGATCACCTAAAATTTCAAGTGACTCTTGCTAATATTTGGGAGATCTAGAAATGAAGAAAAATAAAGAATACCTCCATTCAACTAGGTTGGTCCCTAGGCATGAGTTTCATCTGGTGGCACATTTAGCTGTAAAGAAATTCTAGATTTTTTAGAGAGCAATTCAGTCCAATAAATCTAGTTTAGCATAAAATTGTTACCAATATTTTTGAAACTATTAGAGTTCACCTTAGGTATAAGAAAACCTAGAAGAATGAGGGGACTCCCAAGCCATAGAATTTGGGACCATGGAATCCCAATCCCTCGGGTTGGGAAAATATTAATTCAGATGGTGCAACTAAGGATAACCCGGGGACTATAGGCATTGGTTTTCTCATAAGAGATTTCAAGGGGAAGATCCTTCATTGGGAGTTGGAGGGTCTTGGAAGGGCTACTAACAATGAAGCTGAAGGGTTGGATATCAGGTTAGGTTCTCTTAATGCTTGGGAGAATGAGGTTAGGAATATCATAGTTTAGTCTAACTCACTAATTATGGTGGGGCTTCTAGATGTTATTAGAAATTTTAGACCAAAGGCTTGGAGTATAAGAAATATTATAAGCCAAATTAAGTCCATATGAAAATAATTTGAGGATGTCATCCCGGTCTATGTTGATAGACAAAATAATGTAACGATTGACTTTTTGGTTAAACATGGTATTGAAGTCTAGTTGGATACATGCTAAATTCTAATCAGGATAGGGACACTTCTGAATGGTTCTTAGTTTGGTCAGTAAAGACTTATGTAAGGATGAGGACAGGTCTAGAGTCCACTGAGCCTTGTGGATCAATGGAGGATCAACAATTATTGGTTGGATTTTTTGCTTCTTCTTGCACCACTTTTTGGGACAACACTAGTAGTGTTTGTAGGATTGCCAAGCCTACTAGGTTATTTAGGATCAACATAAAGTAGAAATGAGATCAGACTAAGAATATTTTCTCTTTATATGGTACTCATTTTTTTGTTATTTTTAGAAATGTTATTCTGATTTTATTTGGATTTTAGAGCCTGCCAAAAGTGGCAGACCTATGACTGTAATTTGATTCTTGCTCTCTCAATAAAAAAATTACCTTTTCAAAAAAATAAGGAGAAGAAAAAAATGGTTTATCTGCAAAGTAACCTCATTTATATTTTCAAAAATTAGTCATCTTTTAAATCTAGGAGTTCCCCTCATTTTAAATTCAAGACAGACTCTTATTAGAATTCTTTGAGGACTTCACAAAATAGATTTGTAATTTTATTTTCCAAGCCCCACTTAGGAAGATCCTTCTCCTCCTCCCTTTCAAATTTGATTTCTTACTATTTAGATATTTATTTAGCAAGGAAATCAACAACTTGAATTATTTCCCTCCTTGTGTGGCTCCACAAAACCACACCAAAATCTATAATGAATTATATATCTTTCAAACATTACCCTGAGTGCCAATGTTTAGGCTTAGATGAGGATTACTTTTTAAAGTACTCCACTAAAATCTTGTATTTTAATTCCATGTTAGCTACCTTTTTTTGGTATCCATATTTTCTTGGCGAATTTTAATTACCTAAACAAAATAAATAGCCGCTCTTCCTAAACTTCTTGTAAACCAAAAAATAACTTTGCCATTATGGTCTCGATAAACACCTCTCATACCTATGCTACATACGTTTCCTCGAGAAGTACCATCAACATTTATTTTAAAACACTCTTAAAGAGTCCTCTCTCTCTCAATCGTATTGTTCCATTGATTGAAAAACATAACATTGGGAGGACCAACATCATTATCGTGTAGGTGGGAGAGTGGATCAACAAGGATTCCAAGTATAATAAAGACTTTAAAATCAAACCAAGACCTTGTCTATGTGTTTTGTAACTAGACATTATAGGTTTCTCTTAGATTTGCAACTATTCTACACCATAGTTGGCTTATTAACCCACTTTTTCTTTTGAATATGTGATGATTTCACTCTAGCTAAACATTTCACCAAATCATCCTTAGACCAATATCTTGCATAAGTTTGAGACCCTTCAAGCTTGATGATAGTTATTCTTGATTATAAAATAAGCTCCCATATATCCTTGTTATAATTTGCAAATAGTAATAGTAGAAGGGAAGGTCATAAGAAGGTGTTTCCCATCCTCCTCCCCTACTAAGCATAACTCATGTTTGTTAGGTCATTCATCTCCATGATTTTTAAGGTTTACCTCAATAAGAAATTTTTCCAAACTAACTAACCAAACAAAAGCATTTATCTTTGGCCAACACTTTGGGTGCTACACCTTATTCCAATTATTTTGCTCTCCTAGGTCTTCCCCCAAGATATTTTTATACCTTACCTTCACAAGGTTACTTCCAAAACCTTTTAGAACGCATTTGTGGTAATAAAGGTATCTATCTTGAGAGAACCTTAAAGTAGACAAAATTTGGTTCACACTGGCTATTTGCTTAGGATATTGTTGTCCTATCCATTTCTTAGAAGGTTTCCAATGCTAAATTTGAATGGTATTTGCTTAGGATATTTTTTTGGTCCTAAGAATCCTCCCAAAACAAAGTTTGGCTTTCAACACCAACAATCCAAAAAGACTATCCTTTATAATACTACTTTACCATGTTTGAGAGTCCTTTCCCTCCAAAGCCATCGTAGGGAGGAGATAATAGTTCTTTAAATTCAGATATTTAATTTTTAAAATCTCTCCCATAATGAATTATCCTATATGGACCATCTTCAATTCATTTTAGTTGTTAAGACACATTACTAAGGAGATATTTCTCACACTTAAGCATCCTCTACATTTTGGCCGATAAATTGATTCCCAACTTACAAAATACCACTTCCTTATTTATGAGTTTCTTTCCCATAGAAAACTATCATTTTTTGATCCATGTATTGTAGAACTTATTTAGGGGTTGTTAAGGCCACAAATCTATAAACTATAAGAGATTGTAAAATTGCCTTAACTAGAATCATTCTACCTACTAAGGATAAGTACCCATATGTTCAATAATTAATTCTATATTACATTGATTCTAGTGAATCGCTTATATCTTTATTTCTAATAGACTCAAGAGAAATTGGGATACCCAAATATTTGAAAGAAGGGGTAAATATTGGAAATCTCATAATCTCTACAATCCTTATTTGAATTTTATGATCAATACAAAAGAAGAAAACTTTTGATTTATACTCATTGAGTATTTTTCAAAAAGCTTATATGTGTATATGATATGTGTAGACAATTTTAAAACCATTAATAATACCAAATTTCTTTTGTAATTTAAAACTTGGTCTAACCCTTATGTAAGAATAAGGAAGAGGTAAGGAGAGAGGGGATCCCCTTGTCTCAAACCCATATCTACATGAGAGGGAAAAATGAGATCCATTTATGAGAATATAAAAGGTTAAGTACAACAAGCCATAACCTATTGGATCTAATCACCATCAAAGCAATGTTGGGAAATATAGTGTTAAACTTCACTTGAGGTCACAACCAAGTTTGATATAATATGTATTGTATAGCTCTTTGTGCCCTTGTCCACCTTGTATATATGGGTTTATTATAATATTTTATTGATAAACCTTATAGTTGGTTCTTCAAACTTGACTTAAAGGTCACTTGTAATAAGGTATTTATACCCCTAGTGAACAACTATTTGATTATTGGTTAAGAGTGTTATTATTTCCCTTTAGTGAGATTATTTTAGTTTATATGGACACCTTTCATGTCATGTGTTATTTATGTGAGTTACCATTATTTCGTGATAATATGGATTCTATATTTTTTTGAAGTATTGTGAAATTCAACATGCTATTAGAGCGTGTGTGAATCTCCATTACTCGATTACTTGCCTTTGGTGTTTTCTCTTCTATTATTGTTTCAAAAAATAATTTATTTTTAGTAGTTTGTGAAAGCTTTTTGTGTTGTTGACACTTATTTTTTAGGGTTTGTATGTCAATACCCTAGGTGGACTTTGATTGTGATTATATCACTATGTTGTAATAGATTTGTTGCTTTGGAAGAAACTTTATCGATAGGTTCCTCTCTCCTCTCTTAACATTCAAACTATTTTGCTTTTATTACTAGATAGATGCCCTAACTACTAGAATGACTTTTTGAGAATATTTAAAATTCTTACTTATCTTTTATGGATTTGTTAAAAAAATCATTTCTTTTTCTATATTAGATTTTTTGGTACCAATGTAGCCCAAATAAGAAGACAATTTGTATGATTGTCAAAGGAGAAATATGAGATTGAATGTTTTTTGGCAACACCTATATGTGAGAGAAGTAAATAAACTTTTGTGCACAACCAAGACTTTCAAGTCACTTGATAAAGTTATTAATATGATTTGATAACTTTTTTATACATTGACGAGAGAGGATGACTTGATTAATTGCATTTGAGAAAAATTATGTTGGGCAAACCATAACAAATATGTATAAATTGTTAGCATTTCTAGAATTTTTACAAATTTTTAGGGCAATTTAGCTCTTTTTTCCATTTTACCTCCAAGTATTTTTTGTTTTCCATTATATTTTCTACTTTTCTTGCCTTCTTTGGAAATTTTTAATTAAAAAAAAATATTGCTTCAAATGTTCTATTGGAGGGTGGTATAAATTGGTGCATCCCTTAGGAAAAGAGCCTACATTTATCTAAATTGCACAAGATGCTTTAGTTTAATGGTAGTTCATGCCCTTGTCGATGCACACTTTTTTTTATTATGTAAATATTATAGAAAGGGTGGGTTTTTTGATAGGGTCCCCAAAACCTGTTTACATAAAGAATCTTTCAACCATTATTACAAAACCTCAAAAATACTGAAGTAGACTAAGATACTAAAGATGTAGCAGGGTATTCAAAATCATTAACTACTTTTTGAATTTTTTTATCAATATTCCATTGATATTCAACCCTATTGCTTTGGAAATTAGAGGAAGGGAAAAGGTAAATACCACTCCCCCAATCTTAACCCAACCCTCCTTCCAAGTTATTGTAGCCTTCCTAGCTAAATATTAATCAAAACTGTAACATACTTCCAAAAAGGAGTTCAAACCTCCTTCACAAATAATTATCTAGACTTCTGCCTTACCCTTGAATTCCACACAATTGTCTGGTTTTGTCTTCACAAGAACTCCACTCATATTACTAAAATTCCTCTCCAAAAATACTAAAACTACTTTGATATACTTCTTCCCAAACTGAGAGTAAATAAACCAAAATGATCTTGTTGCAGTATAGGATTCCAACCAGATTTTATAAATTCAGTCGTACTTGATAGAAAATAATTCAAAATTGAGTTGTTTCAGCTTGTATGCATGCGAAGATATCTCAAATCCACTTTACAAACATAAAATTGACTTTCCCACAAAGCATGATAGTATATTTGCTATAGTATTATAAATTTGTTTTGATTTGGAATTAAACCATAATTTATGACATGCATGCCAATACTTATGATTTCCTCTCAACTTACACAAACATATTCTATCAAAATCCCTTTCCTTAAATCCATCATTACACTTTTCAACAAACTTTAATGTTTTATTATTATTCCTTTTGAACTTCTTGGAAATAACAAGCCATATCTTGTCAACCCACTTCCACATTTTCTTCATTGTCCACATCAAAATATTTTAATAATTGCAATATCTTGATCATTTCCTTCTCTTTCCCATTCTTTTGGGGCCTATAAATCAAACAATTTCTTTTTTGATACATAGAGGAATCAAAAACTACCTTTCCTTTTTGAAAAAATGGTCATAGGGTCAAGTCACATTACCTCCGATCGTAACGTCAAATCATGGTGCTACCACTATAACCCTTATCTTGCCTTGGTAAACATGACCTAGAGTGAGGGAGACCCCCGGTGGCTCGGGGTTGGTACCGTCATCATCAAGCTGGTGCACACTCAGCGAACTCAAGTCAGACTACTACCTTTGCCCTAGATTGGGCATGCCCGTGAGGTTTGAACCTAGGTCTCCTCCTGGTAATTATCCAAGTTCTTACCAATCCACCTAGCCCTCGTAGACTATAAATCAAATAATTTTCACTAATACTAAATTTTATTATTTGGTAAACTTTTGCTTTAGTTTTACTTCAATTTTGGAAAATCCTATGATTCCTCTCTTTCCAAACTATCCAAAAAAAATATGGAGGAATGAAATACCAAAATTCTTTGTAAATATTCATACTAGAATTCCTATCCCATTGGATCAACATATTTATAAATGATTTAGACTGAACCCATTGAATTCTCAAATTATTCTAGATTCTACCCTAATTATTCCTAGCAAAATCAGAGTGTAGAAATAGATGGTCAATTGATTCCTCCATTTTACAACATAAAACACATTTATTAGGAAGTTGAAACCCTATTTTCTTCAAATTATCAATAGTAAGTATCTTATTATGAGTTGTTGTCCATATGAAAAACATATTTTTTGTATCAATCCTTTCAACCAAACCTTCTTCCAAAATTGACAATCTGCATCAACTGAATCAAAATTCACAAAATTAAAGGTTGATTTCACCATGTACATCCCATCCTTTTCTCTATTTCAAACTAGATTATCTTTTCCATCTAAGTGATCAATTTCCTTTCCCATCAATTACTTTCTTACCACTTCCAACTGACTATTGATTTTTCATCATTAACTTCTATCATATACTATTTTTTCCCATTCTTAGTTCTTCTAATATTATTAGACACCTTCATTCCTTGCATATACTATTGTTTCCCATTATTAGTTCTTCTAATATTATTAGACACCTTCATTCCTTGCTAATTTATTGTCCATAAAGCCCCATATTTCAACTCTTCATAGAAAATTACAGGTTTCCCCCTTAACCACCTATCTTTGAAGAACACAAGCTTATACTGAGAGGGAGGGGTGAACAGTATAGCGCCTAATTTTTAATTTCTTTCCAAAACAATATCAATTAGTGTCCTTAATTGCAATAACCAAATATAGCAGTGTGCATTAATGACATAGATAGCAATAGTAAGCAAGAGCACAAATCACCACACACAATTGAGACACAAGATTTAATGTGGTTCCCCCAATGTGGGGTAGTCCACAAGATAATCTCCTTATAATATTTCATAAATAAATAGGGATCCTTATCCCAATACAAATTATTACTTTGATCTGCTCAAAGATAGGCTATACACTGATCTACTCAGGTGGGCAATCCATTGATCTACTCAACAAGGCAATCCACTAATCTGCTTATCTTGTAAATCCAATGATTTGCTTAGCTAGGCAATCCTGATTTGCTCAAGTAGACAATCCACTGATCTGCTTAAACAAGCTCACCAAGAACCTACTCAAAATATGCTCTAGCAAGCTCACCAAGAACTTGCTCAAATATGATCTAGCAAGATCACCAAGAACTTGCTCAAATATGCTCCAACAAGCTCACCAAGAACTTGCTCAAATCTACTCTAGCAAGCTCACCAAGAACTTGCTCAAATCGTCTCAACAAGATCACCAAGAACTTGCTCAAATCTGCTCCATAAATCTCACCAAGAACTTGCTCAAATATGCTCTAGCAAGCTCACCAAGAACTTGCTCAAATCTGCTCAGCAAGCTCACCAAGAACTTGCTCAAATATGCTCATCAAATCTATCCCAAAATCCTTCTCAAAGGCTCAATAAATCATGCACAAAAGCTGCCTCAAAGATTTCTAGAAATTTATCCCAAAAAGCCTTCTCAAAGGCTCAATAAATCATGCACAAAAGTTGCCTCAAATATTTCCAGAAATTTGTCCCAAAAGCCTTCTCAAAGGCTCAATCAAACATGCTCAAGTAGCACTCAAATCTCATCCACAAATATATGAAGGCAAGGCTCAATGATGAACTCAACAATGAATTGCAATGCACTCTTCAATGGATGACAACAATGATCCACAATGATCTCAACTCAAATCAATCTCAACTCAACTCAAATCAAATCAATCTCAACTCAGCTCAATATTATAGAAGCATAAAGAGAATTTTTAGAGACTCAATATGTTCTATTCACAAACTCATTTTCTTTCTCAACTCAAACTCAACTCAAATAAGAATATAGAAGTTTGTTTCATGGAACTTGAGCAACCACTTCTCACAATCACTTGACTAGGCTCAATCAACTCAACTCAACCAATCACCTTAAGGAACAACTTTTTCTCACAAACCCTAGTTCAAGCATGAATCAATCAACTCAAAATGTTTCCAACAATACTCAACAATAACTCTCACATAACAATGATACTCATGTTCTCCTCTAACTCAAGTTCAAGTTCTTTGTACAAGCAATGGGATTCAACAACAATGCTTATAAAATAAGGTTTAATCACAACTCTCAAATCAGAAAACCTTGAAGCATTCAACCAATCACTTTCGAAAAGGAAACCACAATCAATCCTTTTCTCTCCAATGATATTTCAGAAATCAACCACCATAAACAAAGTCAATGGAGAATATTGCTCATACCTTTTTGATGCCTTATTAGTTGTCCACTAAATCTGCCACACTCAACAAACTTTCTTTTTCAACTTTCAATAGGGGTTAGAGATCTTTATTAATAACACAACAATAATATCCAAATAACACCTTATTACTCCTACTCAATAAAATACACCATGTCCCCTCATGAAAGAATTAATCCCCTTTGAAAAAGAACAAAGTAACCTTCACTTTTAAACCCCTTTACAAAATCAAAAATATCTCTTTACACACACCTTATTTCTCCCTCTAAGTAAGTTAATAAAATAGCCCTCAAAATAAGCTTTCCAATGATATAATATGATATACTTCCAAAAAGAAAATCACCAAAAATATTTCTTTTTCTTAAAGTGCATCACAACCCTTATTTCTCCTAGGGCAAATTTAGAAAAAAAAAAAATTTAAATATGAACTTGCCTTTGTCCTTGATGGGATTCGATCCCTCGACGCCTCCTTGCTCAACGCCTTAACCACGGCCAAGCTGCCGCATGAGCTACGGGCTCTTTTGGGAGGGAAAGGCACCACATGCTTCAAAACACTCCTCCCTCTCACACAAACCAAAAACGCTTTGTGCGATATTTCTTCCAACGTCTTCTAATGTAGCTAAGGGGATTCAAAACCTTGACATTCGTTCTGCCACTTACCTTAGCCAAAATCTAATTGCCAATGCGCACACTACCCAAGGTGACTAGGGTTTCACACGTCGTCTAATTTATTCTTCGCTTCCATCACTTATGCCTCTTTTGCACAAGCTCTTTTTGTTTTCCAACAATCGCATTAATTCATGAGTGCAAGCCAAGGATTAATAAACCTTAGGCATAATTTTATATATTTTTCTCCCTCATATTCGACGATGTTGGCGGATTACTTTTATTTTTAATTTTAAAATTAAAATTAAAATTTTAAATAATTTAAAATTTAAACTAAATATTTAAAATTAAATATCTCCATCACCGGGGCACCTTTTTCAATGAAACGAAAAGCCAACTTGGGTTTTAAGAAAAACCCATTTCAAATATGCCATCTATGGTTTTAAATAAAACATTTTATTTTGCCTACCTTGGTTTTCACAAAAAAAATTGTATATATCCATGCTCTCCAAAATATCATAAATGATTATTTATGAAGTGTTTTTGCCACCAAAACTCAATGTGATCCATGTGACATCAATGATCCATGTGAATGACAACATAAAATAACTCAAATTGCCAAAAATCTTCTCAAATGAAAACATCATTTTGACTTTTAATTTCCCAAGAGAGGTGATCCCAAATAATCTTCCTAGTTTCAAGCAAATCATTTCAAAAAATAGAGCCACTTGGAGGATTTTCAAATATTAAGAAAGAATTTATTTTTTCAAGATATTTAGCTTTACAGATTAAAGACCACTCACATTTAGTATTATTGCTTAATATCCATCCCAATTTTCCTCTTAGGGCTTTACACAATGTCTTCATATTCCTTAAACCAAGGCCACCCACTTCTTTACTCTTGCAAACTGTATTCTAAGCTACTAAAGTCATCCTTTTCTTATCCTCCAGACCATAACAAAGGAATATATACAAATTTGATCAATTTTATTAGCAATGGTTGATGACATTTTAAACACAAGTGAACTATAAATGGGTTGGCTTTGAATTGTATTTTTTATTAGTAATAATTTCCCAACCTGACTCAAAATAGCCTCCTTCCACCCAACCAATTTCTTAGATATCCTTTCTAGTATTCCATTCCAGAAACTATCTTTTATCCTTCCAAAAAAGAGAGGCATTCCCAAATAAACAAAAGACAAGTTACTAATTTGATAATTCAAAACCTTAGCAACTTTTACTTGTTTTCTTTCAGGGATGTGGAGAATTTTTTTTTTATTTTTTTTAAAATTTAATTTCTGGTGAGAGACCTTATACAACTGTAAAACCTTCATAAAATATTTTTCTTCTAATATAGATGCTTTCCCAATAAGAATGGTATCATCAACAAATTGATGATGTGTGACCTTTTCATAGTTTGGAACAGGAAGAATGACTTGAATTCTATTTCTTTTTGCTGCTTTAATTATCCTCCTTAAATATTTAGCCATCAAAATAAATAGATAAGAGGATATAGGATCCCCTTTTCTAATATCCCTTTGTGCAAGAAAGAAACCAACAACCTCATCATTAATCAAAACTAAAAATCTAGTAGTAGAAGTACATACATTTATCCAATTCCTCCATTGAATACTGAAACCAAATTTTTCTAGAATCAGATCCAAAAAATTCCAATTCACTTTATCATATGCTTTTTGCATATCCAAATTTAAAATCATATCTACTTCTTCTCTTTTGTTGATGGAGTGTAAGGTTTCATGCATAGTTATGATACCATCAATAATTTACCTTCCTTGGACAAATCCATCTTGTTCTTGTGAAATCAAAAGAGGTAAAAACTTATGCAATCTTCCTACTAGACTTTTAGTAATTACCTTATAAATAATATTACATAAATTGATAGAACTAAAATTTTTAAAGTCTTTAACATCTAGAAAATTTGGAATAAGAACAAAAAAAGCAGCATTCCATGATTTTAGAATAGTGTTCTTCTCCTGAAATTCCAAAACTATAGCAACAATATCTCTTCCAACAATGTCCCAGCATGACTAAAAAAACTTGGTGGAAAACCATATGGTCTAGGGTATTTATACTTATTCATAAAATAAGCTCCCCCCTTAAATTTTTCTTCTAAGATAGGTTTTACCAACTCCTTATTGATTTCTTCTGTAATAATTGATGGAATATTTTACAGGATTTCAACCATTGCCAATTCATCCTCCTCCTGATCATTGGTCAACAAATTTTTGATAGAATCTCACTCCTTCCTCCTTAATTTATTCCATGTCCTAAGTGATTTATCCACCAAATTTATTTATTTTAACAACTTTCTTAAATCTCCTTTTATATGTAGTCAATTTAAAGAACTTTGTATCCTTATCCCCTCTTTGAGCCATGAAATTCTTGATTTTTATTTCCAATGTACCTCCTATTGTGCCAAAGTATTATGAAAATCGACAAGAGTTTCCTTTTCTTTGTTGTCAATTTCTGCATTTCTTCAATATTTTTCCTTCAGTGTGCTCCAATTCCTCTTTTAATTTATTTTTTGTATTGATCACCTCTTGGAAAACTTCCTTATTCCATTGCTTAAATATTCTCTTAACATATTGTAACTTATTTGTCACTCTAAACATACTTGACCCCTCCACTTTCATCTCCCACCATTGTTGTAGTTTTGAAAAAAAAATTGGATGAGTTAACCACATATATTCAAACCTTAAAAAGCTGCATTTTTAACCCATGGTTTTGCTTGAAGCAAAGTGGAGTATGATCTGATGCAATTCTAGGAAGTGAACACAACATATACTCATGATACTGATTTAACCAATTTTCTATAACCATAATCCTATCTAGTCTACATTGAATAAAATTCTACCCTAATATTCTATTAGACCATGTATATTTACTTCCCTTCAAATCCAAATCAATAAGATCAAGAGAGTTAATAAAATTCTTAAATTCCTCCATGCTTATGGTCAAATTTTCCTTACCCCCCATTTTATTAGATAACAAAAGAGGAGTATTAAAATATCCAACAATCAACCATGGATCTTGCATAAAATATTTCCTATATTTTTTAATTTATTCCCAAAATTTCCTTCTTTCATCCATAGCATTAGGAGCATATATATTTTATAACACAAATTTAAAATCAGAATTACTGCACATAATAGAAAAAGAGAGGCACCTATTTGATGGTACTAGCAATATTTTTGCTTGGATAGTTTGAGGATTCCAAAGAATCCATATTCCTCCTACACTCCCATTAGCAAGTATCCCTTCCATCTCTGCATTTTTCCAAATTTTCATCTTTGTTGCTTCAATTCTACCTTCCTGTATTTTAGTTTCTTGAAGAAGCAATATATTAGGTTTATGTTGTCTACATAACTCTTTTTCAATTCTTCATTTCCTAAGGGAATTGCAACCTCAGATATTCCAACATAATATCTTCATTTAGCACCTTTTGGGGTGATCACCACACCCCCACTCTGCTCCAGAGTGCATTGAGTACCATTAGCAATTTTTCTTTCAATTTATCTTACCCTTATTTTGGATCTAGATGGTCTTCCTAGAGAATCCTTTCCAAAATCAACCATTTTTATATAATTTCTTGTTTGTGTCATAGTTGGGATTTCCCCTGATTCCATGTTTTCATTCCTTTTATTTCTCTTTCCCTTGGCACTCAAACTTGCATTTAGTTCTATCCATAAACATGATGACATTTTAAAGTCATATGAGGTGTACAAGACTATTGATAAGAGGGATAAGGTACGGGTTAGATGACATGCCTTAGTGGCCAACACACTTTGCTTTAAGGTATTTCTCTTTATAGGTTGTTGGTCCCATTCCCTTCGCATTGTTTTGAAGGAAATTTTTTGGAATGACATGGTGAGAATAAAGCATCATGCTTAGCCTTGTGGTGTTGACATGCGACCTTGGTATTATGGCTAGTGTAGGGTATGTTAAGGCTTGGGCCATAATATATTTAGGGTTTGATTCCCTTGTCCAAAATTTTATAAAATATTGGTTGATTCATGATGATATAGCACACATGGACTATGTGGTAGTGGCTAATGTGGTAATAGTCAACATGATAAAATCGTACAATATGGAGGATAATTTGTTCTTGTAAAAAGAAGATTGACCAATCACATAATGGCATCTCATCACTATACTTGTATCTATCTCTATAGATTCAATAGTAGATGTGGTGTACAAGTGAAATTCATGGATCTAAAAGGTAACATATGTTTTTTAATTTTTTATCAATTCCCTATCTAGTGGCTTTCATAGTTAGAATTCTAGTGGCATCTCTTTGCATAAATCAATGACTCTTAGTGGTAGTCGATTCTCTATTATTCTATCCCAATGATACACTGATCACTGCATAGTTGGCATCCCCCAACATGTAGCCATCGATACATGGCATCTCACCAAAGGCATATCTAAAATTTTTGAATATTTAAAAGGTCTTGGTGGTAGTTTATGCAATTTTTGGGCTAAATTATGGGGGGGCATAGATTATACATACAAAATAATTTTGAACCTATTTTTATGTATATAACATGATTGCTTGAGCTCTTTGTAATGGTCATATTGTTTTTGGTGGTAAATAAAAATAAGATTGTATTTTGGTAGGAATTCCATGGATCAACATGTGCCCTTGCTCAATGGACCTAACTATCCCACATAGAAAATCAAGATTGAAGCTCTACTTTAAAGTAAGGGACTTATCAAATATGTGAATGAGATCCCTCCAGACACTTATTTTGATGAAAGAAGTTAGTTGGTAAAGTATAACAAGGATAAAACTCTTGATGTTATTTTGCTTTATGTTGACAAGTCACAAGATCTGTTGCACCCACATCAACAATACCTTATATCCAAAGGATCTATTGAAGAGGTTCTAAAATAAACGTGATTGTATTGACTCTACACAGGTCAATAGATTGGAGATAGAGCTTACTACATTGAATATAGAGAACATTGAGATCATAGATAACTACAAAACTTGGTTCAAGAAGTTGCAAGAAGATATTCACATTGCAAAATAAGGTGAAAATAAAAAGGAGACTATTGATTTTTTCAATATTATATTCAACATTAGATCAAAAACTTATAAGATCATTATCATTGTATTTAGGATGCTTCAAGTGTGTTTTCTCAATCCTATACCTCCTTATCTTGATGATGTATTCAAATACATTGTTCACCATAAGGCTCAATAATAGAGATATAAGAGTTGTTCTCTCACTATTTGGGCTTATGCAAATAAAATGGTGAAAATAGAAGTTGTCAATAAGCTAAAGAAAGGAAAGAAGAAAAACCAAGAAGCCTATTTGCACTTTTTTTAATAAAGAAGGATACACAACTAATATTTGTGAGTTGCATATTAAGAATCTTGAAGAGGCATCCAAAAATGGGTATTCATGTTGTACTTTTCTATGCTAAGCGTGTAGACAATCATGATGGTGAAACCTCATAGGCACATGTAGTTATTAATTCAACATATTGGACATCCAAGTCTTCTTAAGGGTAACTCAATAAATGGTGAAGCATCACTATCTCTTGCATGACTACAACATACAATATTCAAAATAGTAAGTGGTTATTGGGCATCATTCCTTCTTATAGGTATCTAAATGTGGTGAGATGATAATGGGTATCTTCAATTGATAAAGTTCTTTATGTTCCTAGTGTAGGTCCCAATATTATTTTCGTCTATTGCATCACTCATATGAATAATGAGGTTGAGTTTTAGTCAAGTTGATGGGTGATTAAGGATATTGATGATGGCTTAAAAACCTACCTTAGGGTACTATGATGAGTCTAATCATATGTATAAGTTTGATGATGTACAATTTAAGTGGGTATAATGGGAAGAGGTAGGAACTCTAGATAGGTTCAAGATTTGAACCCAATAGGAGGTAGAGTTGTACACCATACTTCGATAATCAAAGTTTGGTTGGATAAACATATATTGGGTAAATAACATCCTCTATAAGGGTTGTATCATATGTACTATGGTCTTGTGGACATTAAAAACTACTCCACCTATTATTTTTACCTTCTTATTCCTCCTTTGGTAAGAGAGAATTTATTATTATGAGGCATAGGATGAAGACATTAGCAAGTGATGATATCACAAACTTGGGGATCTTGGCTATGGCTCCTTGAGGTATATGTGTGACATGAGTCAGTTATTGGTCTTCCTCTTGTCTCTCCTTCTAGTGGTGTTTATGAGGTGTGCATCTTGTGAAATCATCATTGCGATTCCTTCCTAAAAGGGACTATTAGGCATGCTACATGATCCTTGAAGCTCATCCACAATGATATTGGAGGATCCATGGAGACACCATTTATTTCTAGGAATAAGTTTTTTCTCACTTTTTTGATGATTTCTATAGGTATGTTTGTTTATACACAATTTATACCAAAGCTAAAAATTTTGGTAATTTCAAAGACTTAAAGGCTCTTGTGGAGAACCTATTTGAAAGGAATATGAAGTGTTTGTAGATAGATGGAGGAGGTAAGTATGTGAATCATGCCTTTGTTGATATTTTATTTCTTCATGCAATTTACTTTTAGAGGATTGTTCATTATACCCTTGAATAGAATAGGGTGGCCAAGTAGAAGAATAGTATTATTATGTATGGATATATGTATATTGCATGCCAAGTAGATGAACTCCAAGTTTTAGGGTAAATTAATAACATGTGTAGTGTATATCATTAATCAAAGTTTGACTCGAGTTATTTAGGGTATGAATACTCTTAAGAGATTTATAGGAAACAAGCCAAATATGTTTCACTTTTGTATCTTTAGATCCACTACATGTGCTCATTTTCCTAAATATACATAGAAGAAGATGTATTTAAAGAGCCATTTCTATATTTTAGTGACACCTCAAAGGCTTATCACTTGTATGATCCCAATAATCAAAATATTCTCATATAGAGAGATTTATTTCTTAATGAGTATTTTCCATCTACTTCTTTTGGCCCTATTCTTTTCTTTTGGCCAATAAGTATTCTTTCATATCTCCTCTAGTGGTTTTTTTTGTCCTCTTAAATATTCTCATTAGTATCATTCGTTGTTCTAGCTTCTTCACCTTCCAATGAAGACACTTTAGTAGGACCTTCTAATTTAACTTCTCTTTCTTTGTATGCCTACAATTCTATCTATTGTGCAATGTGCTTGATTTTGAGTAGATGAGATCGATCCCCCATGCATTGTGCCTTCAAAAATATATTTGAAATTTTATTTTCCAATCCCCACATAGGAAGATCCTTCTCCTCCCCCATTTAAAATTGAATTTCTTTCTAGTTAGATATTGATTTAGAAATGGAATCAACAACTTGAATTTCTTCCCTCCTTTTATGGCTCCATGAAACCACATAAAAATTTATAATGAATTTTATGTCTTTCAAATATTATCCCAAGTGCCAATGTTTAAGCTTAGATGAGGATTACTTTTTAAAATAGTCTACTAAAATCTTGGATTTCAATTCCACTTTACTACTATTATCTATCTTATTTAGGTCTCCATAATTTCTTGGCAAATTTTCATTACCTCTACAAAATTATCAATCATTATTCCTAAACTTCCTAACTTTGCCATTATGGTCTCGAAAAACACCTCACATACCTACACTACATACGTTTCCTCAAGAATCACCATCTACATTTATTTTAAAATACTCTTAAAGAGGCCTCTCTCACTCAATATTATTGTACTCTTTATTATCAAACATGACCTTCGGAGGACCAACATCATTATCATATAGGTGAGAGAGTGAGTCAATAAGGATTCCAAGTCTAATAAAGACTTTTAAATCAAACCAAGACCTTGTCTATATGCTTTATAACTAGACTTGATAAGTTTCCCTTATATTTGCAACTATTCTACACCATATTTGGATTATTAACCCACTTGTTCCTTTGAATATGTGACGATTTCACTCTAGCTAAACATTCCACCAAATCATCCTTAGACCAATCTCTTACATAAATTTGAGACCCTTCAAACTTGATGACAACTATTCTTGATTATGAAAGAAGCTCCCATAGATCCGTGATATAGTTTGAAAATAGTAATAGTAGAAGATGTCATAAGAAGGTGTTTCCCATCATCCTCCCCTACTAAGCATAACTCATGTCTGTTAGATAATTCACGTCCATGCTTTTTAAGGTTTACCTCAATAAGGAGTTTGCTCAAAATAGCTAACCAAACAAAAGTATTTATCTTTGGCCAACACTTTGCTACAACCAATTGTAATTTTTTTACTCCCCTAGGTCTTCCACCAAGAGATTTTTATACCTTTCCTTCACAGAGTTACTTCTAAAATATTTTAGAACCTATTCATGGTAATCAATGTATCTATCTTGAGAGAACTTTCAAGTAGATAAAATTTGATTCAAACTGGCTATTTGCTTAGGATATTGTTGTATTGGTCATTCCTTAGAAGGTTTCCAATGCCAAACTTGAATGTTTGCTAGCTATTGAAACACCGATAATAAAAAAATTTAACCAAACTATCACTTTTTGTATTTTCTTTTTAAATCATATAGTTTAAGAAACTCCACACTCAATAGATTGTTTTGGTCCTAAGCATCCTCCCAAAACAAGGATTTGTTTCCAAAACCAACAATTAAAAAAAAACTAACCTTTATTATACTAATTTCCAACTTAATATTGGTAAATATGCTTGATTATCTCACAAGTAAATTTTTGCAAGATCAAATAATCACACACAATAATACTCACAATAATGCACACATAAAATACTAAAATTATTATTAATAAAGTATACTATAGCATGCATGAAGCTATGCTAGTTTGATACTTTTTACAATGCTTTATCACCAATATATAATAAAACATGACTCTCCATGTGTATACCTCTTGACCTTCCCTCTTCTCTCATAATGAGAAAGTCTCTCATAATTACATAACTCACACATGATACCTTACATGACTCTTCACTATCTCACACAACTCACACTTGCACACTTGAATCCTAAACACACTCTCACACTTGACACATATTTATAAGCTCCAATATTAAACACACTCCCTAAACTATTACATGGCCAAATAATGTAATACTACCAACACCCTTGTATTACATTGTTTGGTAGAACCTTTTCCTTTTGGAAAAAATTTACTCAAAGGTTGGAATTTAGTAAAGTCTAATTAAATACAAAAAATAAAGCTTCATGCTCTTTTAATTATTAAATATAAGAACACTTCCTTAAGTCCTTTTGAATCATCACATAAAGTCAAATGCATCAAATTATTTCTATGGTGCAACCAAGCGTCATTGCCACTATAGAAAACAACCTTCACCAACACTTAAATTCATTCTAAATAGGAATTTATATACAAATCCTCAAAAAATGGCTCCATATCAAAGTTTCACTTGTGACCCATGCTATTGTTCCTCTATCTTGAAGTGAAATTTGTAGAAAAATCCTTGAAAAAACACTTTCATTTTGTCTAGATCAATGTTTTTGTCTAAGTGTAAAGCACAAAAGAACAAGAAGAGCATGTCTATTGTTTATAGAAAATTGAGAGAGTTGGTACGATGGTTTTGAAGGGTTTTAGGTTAAATTGTAGAGAAAATAGTAAGGACAGGGCCTATTGGCCCTAGTGTCCAACATGAATTTTTCAATGAGGATGATTACAGTAAGGAAAAGGCATAGTTTGAGAAAATGCAATGGATTCAAAATTTAGTAGACAATAAATTTTTACAAGCCATATAGAGTGAAGGAAAAAGCAACAAGCACTTCAAGTTCATGGTGCAAAAAGATATGGGAGTTCATAGTCTATGATGAAAATGAGGACAAGGGTTGAAGATAATTAGAAATAAAATTCATGGTGCAAACCATATTAGAGAATCTGAAGTAGGGAAAATTAATATGGTCCAAAACATGATCAAGACTCTTTCAAGGGAAAACTACCAAAAGGGGTCAACTGTTCCAATACCCAACATGGGGAAGGAGTCAAGGGAGCTTCCAAAAAAATGAATTTTAGAGATGCTCTTCATGGGGAAAAACCCCAATCAAATGTGATTAATAATTTAAGGTCATCATGAAGACCTTTGATGATGCCTAAGACAAACTCTAGGAAAACTGTGATGAGGTGTTTAAAGGTGGCAGATGGTTCCTGAAAGTGGAGGTGAATATGAAGGTCATTTAGAATAGAATAAAATATAGGACATGGAGAGGATAGGGCGAATATGTTAATTTATGGGGTTTAGATTGATAATTTTAGCATTTAAACTATGGGCTACTAAATAATGGCAAACAAAAGGTGAGTTCCAAATCTCTACATACCTCAATGGTTATTTCCTTGTTATTCTACTTTTGAAGAAGATAGGGAACACATATTCCAAGGGGAGCCATGGTATTTTGGAAGGGAAGTCCTCTTTATGAAGAATTGACATAATAAATTAAAATAAAGGAAGAGATGCCATCCATAGCTTCAGTTTGGGTAAGGTTGTTTAGCTTGCCAGTATAATTTTGGAATTTGACAGTTTTTCGGCAATTGGAAATACCCTAGGAACACTCATGATGGTTGTTGATAGTACATATAAATTTGAGTAAATTATTTATGCTCAAATATGTGTCCTAATAGATTTTAACAAACCTCTCCCAAAAAATATCACTCTACAATTTGGGGAGGAAACATGGGAGTAAGAGGTGGATTATGAGAACATACATTTTCATTGCATAATCTGCCATGAATATGACCATTTGGCAAGAGAATGCGCACATAAGATCCAAGAGTAAGAAAGAGAGAAAAAATGAAGGGTTTCAAGTGCACAAAAAAATATATCTAACAAAATTTGGTAATAAGGAATCAAGTAGTGGTGTCAGAAAATATGTTTGGCAATCTCTCCATTGATGATCTTTTGGATGATGATGAGGATACAATGTAGATAAAAGTTCTAGAGACACATTTCCATGATGGGAGGAAGGAATCTATGCTATAAGAGGTAAATAACACCCTTGACACCACCCTAGCCATGAAGAGCAGCAAACATGAAGTAGTAAACTATCTAACAAGAAACTACCAATGAAAAACAAGGGATAAAATAATAGTAACGATTTGTTAAAGGTAGGAACTGCAAAAAACCCAGAGCCTAGAAAACATCTCATTGAATCTACCAAAATACCTTGGTGCTATACACACATACATTAGGATTGGATGTTATTCCAAAATTAGGAGGGGTGAGCTAGGAGATAAGTAAGAATATGAAAATGGACACTAATCAAAAGTTAGGACATAGAGTTAATCAACACCATATGGCAAAAGAATGATAAAAGCTAATAGTAGAAGGTAAGGTCGCTTACTCACATATTTAGCCTCTAATATCGATGATGATCATTTCTAAGAACATTATAGGACTCAAGGGGAGTCCCTCAAAATATAATGAAATTAGAAGAATGATACAGATAAATCAACCACAACTTGTCTTCCTTTAAGAGACGAATGTGTCGATGGAAGAGATGGAGAAAATTACAAAGAAATTGTGGCCTACTAGAAGAGTGGAATATCTCAGCTCATAAGGGGCATCAAGAGGTATTTCACACCTTTGGAACTCTAAAGATATCATTATCCACCAAGTGGTGGGTAACTGGGGTCTCTTGGTGGTAGCAACTCAGAGTAGGAAATCAGATTAAGTTATGCTTTGCATGAATGTTTATGCACCTACTAGCCTAGAGGAGAAATGAAGACAATAAAAGAACATAAACTAAATTATTACCCAATTCCATCAAACATGGGCCTTAATATAAGGAGATTTCAATACTATCCAATCCTTGGAAGATAAGCTAGGGGGAAATGATAGCTTAAATAGAAGCATATACCTCATGAAAGAATACATCTATAACCCCCATATTATGGATGTTAGTCTAGACAATGGTTTGATGACCTGATCTAATAGGAGGTAAGGCTCTACCTACATTTTGGAAATATTACACAATTTATTACTATTAGATAATTTTCTAATTCATGGACACATTCCTAGGGTGAAGATCCTAAACAATGTAGACTTAGATCATTGGCCAATCATGAAAAGACTATGGAAATACAAGGTCAAATACTCACCATTCAAATTCCAACTAATGTGGTTTAGAGATAACTCTTTTAGACCTAGAGTGCATGGAAGGAAGGTAAAACTGAACATGGAACTAAGATATACTACTTTGTGAGGAGACTTTAGTACATCAAATCCAAGATAACGACCTAGAACTAGAAAGAGTTTGGATATGTCAAGAAGAAAAAGTTGGAAGTAATTGCCCAAATAGAATATTTGAATGAATATATCCACATGGGTGGCCTTACGAAGGGTCTTAGTATGGTAGATATCAGACTTACACCCCAACTAGAGGAATGGAAAAAATGGGAAGAGATACTATGGAAGTAGAAATCTAGAATCTAGTGGATCTAGGAGAGGGACTGAAACACATGATTCTTCCATAAATATCTTCTAGCCCACAAATCGCACAACTTCATACCCTCCTTGAGAACAAAATTAGGAGATACTATCCACACATGGGAAGGTATGAGGTCTATTTGCAAGGCTATTCATAGCAGAACCTTTGGATATGGAATCCCAACAAGAAGTGTTACAGGAGATACCTACTCTAATAATAGAGGAGGACAATTTAGTTTTGACTACATTAGTAATTACCAAAGAGTTATAACACGTGTTTTTAAAAATATAAAAAGATAAGACTCTTGGGTCATATGGATTCCCCATTGAATTCTACCAAAAATTTTAGGATATCTTGCATGAGGACCTTGTAGAAATGGTTGAGGAAGCTAGGAAAGCTAAATATATGATGAAGGAAATCAACAAAAGTATATAACATTGATCCCAAAGGCACAAGATGAAGATCATATTAACAACTTCATACCAATAGCTTTATGTAATATCTTGCTCAAAATAATCACCAAGGTAATAGTAGAAAGGCTCAAATCACTTTTGCATAAGATTATCTCACTAGAACAAGGTGGTTTTGTGGAAGATAGACAAATAGTAGATGAGATAGTTTTGGCTGAAGAGGCTATTTAATCCATGGAAGCACAAAAATATCCATTATCAAATCATATGATAGGATGAACTAGACTTTCCTCCTCAAAGTAATGGGTCAATTTTTCTTCTTATAGGAATGGATAGATTGGATCAAGAGACATATTTCATCAGTGTCCTATTCAATTTTGATAAAAAAATGACCTTCACAATTATTCAGTATGTCCAGAGGTATTAGGTGGGGAGATCCCCTCTCCCCATATTTATTCATCATTTTGGTTGAATGCCTAGGAAGGATAATGACAAAATGTAGGAAAGTCCAAATATTAATAGGAATCACTATTGCAAATGAAGCCAAACAATCACTCATCTCTAGTTTGTTAATGACTTTACTTTGTTAAGGAAAACAACAATACAAGAAGCCTAAAAAATTAACATATTATAAGTTGTTTCTCAGGAGCCATAGGACAACAAACCAATGAGGAAAATTCCAAAGTCATTTTCTTCCACTACTCACCCAAACAAGAGATCATGGTTCTTGATACACTATGATACAAAAATACCTCCCTCTCCATCACCTACTTAGGCATTCCTCTTAAAATAAGGGGATAAAAGGAGGATTAGGCTTGGCTAGTGGATAGAGTAAAAAGAAAAATAGAAAAATGGACTAATTGTTGGCTATCATCAAGGGGAATAATAACCCTGGTTAAATTAGTCCTTTAATCTATACCTATTTATGTCTCCATAGTTTTGGAAATTCCCAAGGCAGTTTTGAGAGAGCTCGATCAAATAAATCATTGATTGCTCTAGAGGGAAACTAAGGAGGAAAGTAAATGGACATTGGTGCATTGAAAAATTTTATGCCTTCACAAACATGAAGAGGAATATGATTTAGATCGACGATCAAGAACAACAAGGCACTAGTGGCTATGTTGTATTAGAGGATGTTGAACAACCCCAATGTGCTATGCGCCCAAAATTTGAGAGCTAAATATGCAAAAAATAAAATTCCAACAAACATTATTTTCCACCAACTCCCTAGCAAAGGAAGATCCAAAACCATTTGAAGAATCCAAGGGAGAATAAGAAACTTGATTGGATAATAAGGAGAATTATAGAGAAGATTGAGATGGTACAAAAAATATTTCTATCTATGGAATACAATCACATTCATAGAAAATAAAATAAAGTTACATATGTTATGACTAACTTGGATTTAGACAAAGGAAACCTTATTTTTTATGGTTACCCCTTAGATGGTGGGAAACACGGACAAGGGAAGATCTTCTTTCTATCCCATCTATTGATGGTAGTAGCATTAGATGTATTTGGTTTTGTAATTCATTGTATTAAGTTGTTCCTGCTATACATGGGCTACTATAGCAGATTAGTTGATAGAGAATGTAGAACTACGTCATATACTAGATCTTGGATTGAAATCCTATGTATATGGAAAGACAAACAATATATCTTCTCTATTTGAATTTTATAATATAAATTCCTTTTTACCCAAAAAAATATATTTTTATCTATCCATTTCGCCCATGTAGTTAGCCCTTTTTGGAAGGTAACTAATGGATCTAACTTTTGACAAATATAGTCACCTTCCATAATGTAATCTTGCAAGTCTACTTTATTTCTATGTGTCGACGAGTACCTTGTGCTGAAGATGAGGATATCTATATCTCTCCAATGAGTTCCATATTTTTTAATTGCATCTAGCCCACTATCTCCATGATTTCATTTCCAATATTAATGGTGCATTTTTCAATAATTTCCAAAATAATTCAAGAGTTAGTTAAATGATCACAGAGCTTAAAAAATCAACTAGAACTACACCTCTTTCCTTCATGCATAACATTCTTTTTTTGTCCACTTGCATGCAATTCATTAGATATTATGCTCTTTTTCTCTAAAAATATCTCAATACAACTATGCTCTTCTTATCTATACATATTAGGCAATACATCCTTCTAATATTTTCTTCTCTAGCAAATAATATTCCAATAAGTCACTTGGATGGTGCTCTCAATACTACACTTGTTCTTCTGCAACCTATGCATGTTGCTCAAAGTCACATAAGCTTTGATATCTTCAAATATTTTGTTTCGCAATTAATCGCTCATTTTTTTTTTTGAAATTGACTTTGTTCGTATAAATCCCTTTACTTCAATTTCAAATTCAATTTCTTATCTTTCAATATATTAAATTCTTCTTATATCTCTATGAATCAGAAAATCAAGCAACACTAATACAAACTATGAAGTGATAATAAACACCATAACACATAAATATTGCACAAAATAGATTTTTTATTATTGTGTATGGATCTCAAATGTTACAATCAATATACCCCAAATGTGGGGTTTTACAATACTTATTTTTGATACAAAATTACAGATTACTAGGGTTATTTGAAACCCTAGTTGAAAGAATGGGTGGTTTCTTTGCGCTTGTTTGATCCCGAGGTTGAGGGTGGGCTTGTGTATGCTATATAGGGCCACACTAGCTTCAACAGTTTCCAAATGTACGATTTCTATACCTGCACACTACAAAAAATAACAAATATTAGTAATACCTATGAGGGCTCCACTGTGTGAGACCCTTAGAATAAAATCACTAACCCTAGATATTGCAATAAAACTATAAATAAAGCATAGAAATATGAAAATAAATGCACAAAATGATTACCTTGTCAACAATGCTAACTTTTTATTTTTTTCTTACGTAAATGATGCTAGTGAAAGTTACTAAGATGCCCTAATCGCACTCGAGAGTTGTAGGGCTACAGATCTAGTGTGGGAGACACCCACGAGCATTTTATGACAACCAAAAATTCTTAGTAGTGCTTGGTTGGCTCTAGCGAGTGTTCAACTAGCTCTAGGTGACGCTTGATTGGCTTTGGGTGATGCTCGATTGGCTCTGGGATTCACTCAACTGGATTTAGTAGGTGTTCAAGGATTGTTGAAAGTGGTGCAGAACCATATTTGGTTCACGTAGGAAGGGCAATGACATAAGCAAAGGTATGTAGGTTATGATAATGGGGACAATGATGGAAATGAAGGGGCTAGGGCTTGGACTCAAGAAATATCTAGAGAGCTTAGGTGCTTTAGAGAAATTAGAGAATTAGAGAGATTAGGGTGTTAGGGGTTGAGTCATCAAAATGACTTTTATTTTATAATATTTTCTTGGACATATTAGGGTTTCGATGACACTAAATGAGTGGCTGAGATGAAAACATAAATAAGGGTGGAGATTAAATCTGGGTAAGCAGCACAGATTGATGTGTATGGATGGCTGAGATTAAAACATGGTGGAGGGCTAGGATTAATTCACATAAATACATGTATATTTATTATATATAAATATAATATATAAAATATTAATATTTAAATATATATTAATAAATACACACACACACCTATATATATATATATACAATGGATGGTGAGAATTGAGAAACATGGATGGATGACAAGTGGTTAGATTTTGGTGTCTACAGATACCCATTTTTGTATTGCGTTGCATGAAACGCAATGTGGTGCAAAAATATGAGACACCTAGTTTGGCCTGATGCATAAGCAACTTTCTCTCATTGGAATGTGAAGATGATATTAAATACAAAAGAATTTGTATGTGTAGCTTACCCCTCAATTGGAAAATGAGTGAATAATGAATCTCACAAGCCAATTAACATATTTGTGCAATGAATGTGTAAGTGAATGGTATAAATGTAGATGTATGATGTATATGTAGATGATATGAATGATGTAAAAGGATGTTATGAATGATGTAAAACAATTATGTTTTGACCCCAACAGAGAAATGGGGTTGTTGTGAGATGCAAGTGCATCTATTTTTGTCCTAGTAGAGAAAGGGTTTTTTTTGTCAAGTGTAAATTCCATGATCATGTAAGATTTATCCTGCTATGGAAAATAAAAATCAAATGTAGTTACCCCAGGTTTGGGGTGATTCCATGTTGTTGAAGAAGATGCCTTTTTGGCATCATTGAAATGCAAAGTGATTATGTAAAATATCAAGAACCAATCATCCTAATATCATATGATTGCTAGGAAGCATTTCCTAGTTGACTCTACACAATTCCTGAATGTTAGAGGGAATGATGTAGTTTGATTTATCCATGTTTCAAGCCCCACAAACAAGGCCATCAATGACAGTTGTTGAGCAAATTGGTCTTGACATAGTCTCACTCAAAATATGAGGTACCAAAAATGATTTTTTTTTCAAAGAATGAGATATTGGATGATGAAGATAGCCAAGTGTCCTTATGGTGATTTACTCATCTTACCAAATTGCATGGATACCAATCGCTATAATCATCAAGGAGATAGAATAAACCACTAGATACAAGGTTCACTTGCAATTTTGTCTATGAACTTGGAAAAATGAAAATGTAATGATTGGTGCATGAAAATGATCGTGGAATGAAGATTTGATAATGAGAATGATGGTTATGGTCATTTTGTGAAAATTTAAACCATTTTTTATGCGTTTTGAAGATTGATAGGCGATTTGATGTCTTTTGGAAATAAACAAAAATTTAGCATCCAAATAAATTTTGGTTTTCACAAAACATGATATTATAATGAAATGAATGTATGGATACAATTTGGAGTGATTTGGTGGAGGTAAGCTACCTTTTTGGATCATTTTGGTATTTTTTCCAATTTTGATGCCAAACATCGGTGAGCATATTCCACATGCGCAGACGCCAGTCAGAGTTTGCTGCTCTACAGACATAGGGTAGCATTGTTGGATGTGTCTCATCCTTTGTAGAGTAAGTATTGTATGACAGGCCCCTGCTTCGATGGTCCCACTATTTCTAGAGGTGTTGGTGGGATTCCCGTGATTAGTGGGTATGGGTGGTTTTAGCTCATGGTATTGTGCCCACAGTATTCTAATACTACGTTGTGGTTTAGGGTTGTAAGAGTTTACTTTATATTGATTGTAATGTCCCATTAGGGTAAGGTGAATAATAATAGAAAAGTAGGTGTGAATCTTGTTTTTTGGACGTAGCCCATATTGGGTGAACCAGGATAAATATCTTATGTTTTATGTGTATGTATTGTGTGATTTGTTATTTTCTTTGGAGTTATTTATTTTTGCATTATTATTCTGGAATAAGTCTGGAGATAACTCTTCAAGTGTTCTAATGCACCAGTGAATGGGCATATTAGCACACCAGAAATGACTATAAATTTTTCATAAAGGGAAAATCAGATTCATTCTTACATTTGTGAATTTTAGAAGTTTTTTCTAAGGGAGTGAGTGAGGTGAAGTGGAATGAAAGAGTGCGGTGTTTTGAAAGTGATGGCGATGGAGGATGTGGATGCAGTAGTCAGAGCAGGAGTGCATGTTTCTAAGGTAAGTGCCCTTGGTATTTTATTGTTGTGAATTTGTGCAAAAGTTTTTTTTTAAATTATGCAATGTATGTGATATTTATGTAATGTGTATGTGTTGTGCTACAGTTGAGAATCTTGGATGCTCGACATCGGTTCTCACCTCTCATTCCTAGGGTGAGAAAAGTATTATGGAAGGACCAGTGGACATGGCTAGAAGATGTGGTATTGGCTAGGGCAGCCCATATTGATGTGATTAAGGCTAACGAGGGGTATCTATCTACCTTGGTAGAGATATGGGATCTAGATAGGGGGACATTTTAGCTCCCTACTGGAGAGATGACAGTGATACTTGAGGATGTATATCGCATCCTCAAGTTATCAGTGGAGGGGTTACATGTAGAGGTTGGACATGATAAGGAGTATGAGATGAGCTGAATATTTGGTGATCTATGGGAATATGAGAGTGTTAAGGGTGGAGGGATAATGTATGTGGATGTAAAAATAGATGCTCTACCCACCTTAGTCATGTTCATGTTGGTCAACATAGTGGCCCCGAACAACACTGGTATTTGGTTTCCCTAGAACATGATTAGGCTAGTGTATGACATGATCAATATACCTTGGGTATATTCATGGGCTCCTACTTTGTTGGCATAGTTATACCAAGAGCTATATGAGGTGAGGAGACAAAATCAAAAGGGGTTGGGGTGCAATGTATAGTTGCAGTACTAGGGTTGGAAGCATTCCAGTGTGGCATGACTAGTGGGTCTACCTATTGAGGCATGGGATAGGGAGAAACCCTATGCTAGGAGATGGTCTATGGAAGAGGAGGTACAACCTAGTCATCCTGTTTAGACTATCCAAGATTACAAAGATCTATGGGTAAGACTGATACAAGGTCAGGTTATTTGGAGACCATGGTAATGTGCCATATGGATTGGTGATGGGGAGTAGTTGTAGTAGATTTAGTAGGCTAGGTGGTTAATTGGGGGGCATAGGAGTGAAGTGGAGTACATCCACTTCTCATGGGTGCTATGACATTTTGGACTAAGATAGGGGGTTCTTGAGGCACCAGTGCTCTACAAGCCTCATCGGGATGAGACGGGTCTGCCTTGTGCTGAGGCATAGAGGGTGACATGTGAGGATGATAAGGAGATGAATCTCCTTTATTTAGATGATATGGGGACTACTACTTTAGACACTAAAATGTAGTTAATCTGATTAAGCGCACACAAACAATGATCAAATAGACATCATATGGCCCCTTGGGCAGCCCTCAAGAGGCTCACAATGGCTCTAGCCACTTCAAAAGGGTTTTTGGAGGCTACTGGCCCAATTTTGGGAGGTTTTGGACCAAAATTCACCATCATCCCAACTTGGGACTGTGGTGAACCATCATCCCAGGGTGGGACAGTGAGCAGGTTTGACCCAAAAAAAGTCAAATTTGGGCCAAATGGCACCCAAAAACTACCATTTAGCATGCCATTTGGAGCATGCAGGTCAGAGGGCACTAAAGCATAATGACATGCTTCATAATGGAGTTCCAAAATGGATATTATCTTCCCACTCATTGCATGCCTCCATTTTGACAAGTGGCGCCTCCTACCATGCATGCCCTTGCATGCCTTTTTGCACATAATCCCATTTGGGCTATAAAATGGATACATGGTCCACACAAAATCATGGAGAGGAGTTATAGGATCTGCAATGAAGTGCTGCCAAGATTTCTCCCCGCCTTATTGCACCTTTTTGCCCTCGAAATCTCTCTTTTGCCAAGGAGGTTACCAGGTGACTTCAAGAAGGTAACTTGAGCATAAATTTTCCATCCGGGTGAATTTCTTCACAAAATTCAATTAAAACAAACATTAAATTGTTTAGGAACTTTTGATAGTGATTTTTTTAGCAAAAAGTGGCTGGAATTTGTGGGTATCCCTTCTCAGGATGCCCCCCAAATAGTTGCAGTCACCACCATACCCCCTATTATGAGGGAAAATTATTATAAAATTTCACTACTATTTTTAATTAGTATTTTTCTACATTATACCATGATTATACAGTTCAAATTTCAGGTTATTTGGAGTTAAATTGACAAAGTTATAGCATTTTTAAGTTTTTGCAGGCTCGGAGGGCCCTTTCGGTCACCCCAGTTTGATGCAGGTGGATATGGGCATACATTTGAAAATATAATCTTATGAGTTGTCTTTAAATTTCAATTTATACATTTTGTACAAATTTCATGAGTTTTGGATATGTTTATGTTTGGGATTTGCTTGTCTTCTTCTTCGTAGGTTACAAGCGGGCGGTGCAAAATAGAGGGGTCTACAGATGCAATTTATAATATTTTTTTGGTGATATCCTCTCAAAAAATCCTCTTTAACATCTCTACAAATTTTCAAGTCATTTGGACATGTTTTTATATATTTCTAATAAATGTGTTATTTTGCCCCTATGGGGATTGCATATTTTCACCATACACCCTTGCTATTTGACCCCTTTGGCTTCCTTGTGTGTAGGTGCACATTATTAGAAGTAATTGGGAAGGAATATAATACATCAGAGATAATATATACCAGTAGCTATGGCATTGGCTTGCTCACCTCGATTATGTGTACGCGGAGAAACATTGGATGTGCACCTTGATTCCGTGAAATACTTGGCATTTGGGCACCCAAATTGTAACAGTTGTATCAAATTTTGAGCACTAAAGGGGAATTATGTGTAACATTAGATCTGATCCAACAAATTAATGAGAAGAAACTTGTTTTACTTCACTTCCTTTTGTTTGGTATTCTTTCATTTTCACATGCATGCTTCCTTTTTAATGCTCATGAGCGATATGGGTTATATACGCAAATTTTTTTACATAATTTGGTCCACCATTTTCCCTAATTCAGTGGTGATCATTTTGGTACCCTTGTCCCTTTTTATTTGGGTGAAATATTGACTTCTTTCTTGCATTTTTTGCCCTTTTTGTGTTGTTGGTGCTCCCCTCCCCACCCTGGAATGGTGGCAGAGGCTTTATATGGCTCACCCTAGGATGGTGGCTTCACTATCCCACCCTGGTATGGTGGTGGGGCTTCTAATTGTCCCACCTTGGAGTGGTGGTGAAATAGTGAATTTTATGCTCAAAAATCCAAAATTTGGAGGTTTCAAAATTGATAAGGTAAGTGCCTAAACCTCTGATTTTTTGCTGCATTTACAGAGACTGCAAAATTCAGTTTTTCTCTCATTAGTTTGTTTGCATAGAAAGGTTAAATATCTATTTTTACTTTTCTTATCACATAAAATAGCAAAAGGAAGGAGAAAAATAAAAAAGAACTTGTAGTAGCAATGCATCTGTTTGGTTTGATTGCTTGTGGCTTACCCATTGGGTAAGTTAGCATTTAGGATTTGCATTCATAAGTTGCATTTGTAGGTTATTTATCCTAACTTTCTGAAAGTAAAATGCACTTATTTGCATGCATTTAGTGAATGATAATCGAATTCTTCTTTTCTTACTTTCTTGGGATTAAAAAGAACCCCCACACACCACGCTTTATCTTAACATCGACGACATTGAGCTCTCACATCCAACCTATCGATTGAGACCAAGAGTGGATGTCATTACCACTTGATTGGCTCATGTGAAAGAGTAACATCAGGACTCATCCATGGCCAAGTTCGACCCAATATCTATGACATAGACGATCGTAGATAGTCTAGGAGCATTTTTACTTGACCTAGATGGTGAAAACCGGCTAGGAGCCTTTTGGGTGACCTAGATGATCAGCGACACTTATAAAGTGTCTACAACTACCTAGGGGTATTTTTTTGAGACCAAAGAGCTTATGGATACCTTTGGAGCTTTTAGGGTTGACCTAGACAATCGTAGATAGTCTAGGAGTGTTTTTACTTGACCTAGATAGTGAAAACCTGTTAGGAGCCTTTTGGGTGACCTAGACGGTCAATAGAACTTAGAAAGTGTCTACAAATACCTAGGGGCATTTTTCTATGACCAAAGGGCTTATGGATGCCTTTGGGGATTTTAGGGTTTACCTAGACAATTATAGATAGTCTAGGAGCATCTTTACTTGACCTAGACAGTGAGAACCTGCTAGGAGCCTTTTGGGTGACCTAGGTGTTCGACGACACTTAAAAAGTTTCTATGACTACCTAGGGGTATTTGGCTATGACCAAAGGGCTTATGGATGCCTTTGGGGCTTTTATGGTTGACCTAGATGATCGTAGATAGTCTAGGAGCGTTTTTACTTGACTAGACGATGAAACCCCGTTAGGAGCCTTTTGGGTGACCTAGATAGTCAATGACACTTAGAAAGTCTCTATGACTACCTAGGGATATTTGGCTATGACAAAAGGGGTTATGGATGCCTTTGGGGCTTTTAGGGTTGACCTAGATGATCGTAGATAGCCTAGGAGCATTTTTTACTTGACCTAGATGATGAGAACCTGCTAGGAGCATTTTGGGTGATCTAGACGGTCAGCGACACTTAGAAAGTGTCTATGACTACCTAGGGGCATTTGACTGTGACCAAAGGGCTTATGGATGCCTTTGGGGATTTTAGGGTTGACATAGATGATCGTAGATAATCGAGGAGCACTTTTACTTGACCTAAATAGTGAGAACCCGCTAGGAGCCTCTTGGGTTCTCTCTAAGCATAAAATGGCTACAAGTGAAGGATGTTCAAGGGTTCAGGATCCTCGACACATTTAAGTGAAGCTAGGCGATAATTTCCAGACCCTATTTGACTAGTGATGACAAAGAGGCCTAACCAGTTTGTCGTAAATTTGTCTCGTAGGTGGGGCGACAAGCTAGAATTTTGTTGGTTCTCTTTCAAGACGATATCACCAACCTGAAAGTCTCTGAGATGGACTTTCATATTGTAGAATCTTTTGAGCTGCTCTTGATACACACGTATATGCTCAAGCGCATTAATGTAATGCTCATCCAACAATGTAAGTTGATCTAGGCGAGCTTGTCGTGCAGTATCATCATCAATAAACTCTTGCATCGATATGCGAAGTGATGGGATTTTTAATTCTAGAGGCATGACTGCCTCAGTACCATACACTAGCGAAAATGGAGTTGCCCTAGTGGGTGTCCAAATGCTAGTGCAGTAAGCCCAAAGGGCAAGCGACATTTGCGTGTGCTAATTGATATGATTCTTTTTGACTGTTTTCTTCAATATGGCAATTAATGTTTTGTTTGATGCTTCTTCTTTCCATTTGTTTGTGGATAATACGGTGTCGAAAAGCTATGTTGGATGTTATACTTTGCTATAAAAGCACGCACATATTTATTCTTGAATGATGTCCCATTATTGAAAATGATCTTGGATGTAATACCAAAATGACAAATGAAATTATGCAATATAAACTTCGCTATGCGAGGTCCCATCATAGTGGTAAGGGGGATTGCTTCCACCCACTTTGTAAAATACTCGGTAGCCGTAATGATAAATGTGTGATGGCCTAAGGATGTAGGGAAGATTTTCTCGATTAAATCCAACCCCCATTATGAGAATGGCCAAGCCGCTTGGATCGGTTGTAAGGCCTGAGAAGGTACATGCATCATGCACTTCCTCACATATGCACAACGGTATCCTCTAAGGTTGGCCAATAATAGCCCATGCGAAGAATGTGCTTTGCAATGGCCATGCCACTAAAATGGCCACCACAAGTACCATCGTGTGCTTGGGCCATTGCCCAAGTCGATTCTTGATACTCTAAGAAACGAAGGAGGATTCCTTCGTAGCTTCGATAGTATAGGATGTCTCCTAACAAGACAAAATTTGCTGCCTTCCCTTAAATGTCATTTTGATAGCGTGCGATAATCTAGGAGGGAGGTTACCGAGCTTTAGGTACTCTCTAATTGGTGTGGACTAGTCCTACTGTGTGGAAGCCTTGATTGCATGAATTGCCTGTCCCTCATGAAGTTCATCTTGAGCAAATGCTGATTGGGATAGAACTTGTAAAAATAGCATTGTGTTGCTATCAAAAGGGGTTTGGGAGAACAAAGTCCCCCAAGCGACACGATTCAAGCACTCGTGAATGTGTGAGAATCTCTCTTGATGAGGTTCTATTTGAATCAAGTGGACTTTTGGCATGGCTTGAGTGCTCTCACGCTCCATCACTGATTATGATAGCGTCTTGACTTGAATGGTTGTCATCTCCCCTGTGGGGTCTTATAGAATCAAGGATCCTAAATAGGCCATTGTATCCAAAAAATGATTATACGATCGAGAGAGTGCCTCAATATCATACCATTCAAATTTTTCTAGGGATTTGTACACAAGGGCTTTGTATGCTTGTAAAACTGGGCAATTGCACTAGAATATTTTCTTGACCTGGTTGACAATGAGCAAGGAGTCACCAAAAATGTTGAGCTTGGTGATTTTCATGGTGATAGCCATTTTAAGCCCCATGAGCAGGGCTTCATACTCGACATTGTTGTTGGTGCAGGGGAAATCAAGTTTGAATGATAGGGGTATGGGAGCCCCATGGGATGTGAAAAACATGATTTCTGTGCCACCTCCTTGCTCGCATTTGGAGCCATCAAAGAAAATAGTCATATCTTCCTGTGACTTAGGCTCATCAGAATCAGGAGATTCTAATATTTATAAGACTCCCTCATCATGAAGCTCCATTCTAAGAGGCTGATCCTCCTTGAGAGGAGCCTCTACAAGTTGATCAGTAATGACCTGACCCTTGATTGACTTTTTTCCTATGAATTCTGGGTCTAATTCTATAAAAAACATGATCCATTTCATCGTGTGACTACTATGATAAGTATGACTCATCATGTATCGCAATGGATTCTCTTTAGATACAACATACGTAGTGTGACTGAGCATATAGTGTCATAACTTCTTGGTGGCAAAAACCACCTCTAGACATAACTTTTCAATGTATGCGTACTTGATATCATAGCTCACCAGGGTGCAAAAAATATAGTATGTGGCCTACTCCTTGTGAAATTCATTGTTTTGGGCTAACATGGCATCTAATGTTGTCTCAGTAGCTGAGATATATAATCAGAAAGGCACCCCTGGTTTAGGTGGAGCTGACACTGGCGACAAAGCCAGGTATTGTTTAATTGTGTCAAAGGCATCCTGATACTCATCGTCCCAGTGGAATGTGACCCCCTTGTGCAAAAGTTTGTTCATGGGTCGACACTTGTCCGAAAATTGTGCTATAAAGCATTTGATGGATGCAATCCTCCCCTGCAAGCTGTAGAGCTACTTGATGTTAGTCGAGGGAGGCATTTCAAGGATTGCCTTGACCTTATTGGGGTCCACTTCGATGCCTCATTTGGAAACTATAAATCCTAAGAGCTTTCCAGATGTGATGCCAAAGACACACTTTTTGGGGTTCAGTCTCACATTATGTTCAATATGCACCAAATGAAGTAAAACAATATGCGTATCATCTCCACTATAGCCTTAGGATTTGGTTATACCTCCATGGCAAGCTGCTACTCCACCTAGCCCCAAGACCATGGGGCATGAGCCTCATCCTCGAAGGGACCCTTTGAGGGACACCTTGAGGGATGATGGGTACTACATGGGAGAGTGTTCCCGGTATGGAGATATTTCACATGTCTTTCTTTGTGAAAGGAAACTACACATTGAGGTGCTAATAGACAGAGCAGTGCCACGCATCCGCTTTTCTATCAGGGCTGATATACCTAATCCTAGGTAGGAGCACAACTTCACACACTAGCTAGAGCAAGTTGACATGACTCTACCTCCATACCACCTTGATAGGATACAACAACTCATGCAGCCCGATGGGAATGACACCCGTTGATCGGGGTGAGCCAATTCGGCCCTACCTTTCCTTGTTCAGGAGGGAAGACATGAGGAGATCCCAAAATTTCCTCAGGAATAATATTTCGTGCATGCTCGATGTACCTCTACACTAGCTAAGTATAATGAACACATGTTCTAGCCTAAGGCTCAAGTCAATGTGGCAAGCCTCGAAAGAGGCAAGCGCCCTATGGAGAACACATATTAAATTGGACAAGGTCGACCCTAGGGTGATATTCCTATACCCCCTAGGCCTTGCACTATGAATCAAATTAGGCAAATGGTTGCGAGATATACAGAATGCCAAGCTCAGTTCAAGTAGCTTCAGTGAGATAAAGAGCAACTGGACTACTTGCACCAACTTGAGAAAGAAAGGATCGAATGGGAGACCAATGAGTTGTTCCAAGAAAATTTGAGAGAGAGGGTCCCTACCCCTAAGACACATAGGTAGGAAGTCCGCTCGAGGTAACCCAGGCTCATTCGAGAGAGGTCCCCGAGACCTTATCAAATTTTGCTTCCACAACCTCCTAGGCCAGATTGGGAGATTCCCCCCAGGCCAAACATAGGGTGCCCACCACGGGTAGATACCCCCATTTATATGTTGGCTCGAGAGATACCTTGCAGGGCTTATACTAAGCACGGGCCAGAAGTAGAGTATGTTGAGATACCTTACCGATGCAGGGGGTGACTTACCATCGTCTTGCCCTAGGTTGGAGGATCCTAGACCTCCACCACAAGATGTGAACAAGAATGAGGATATCAAGTCCTCAAGCCCTTATAAAGCATTGTTAGAACACCTAGAGTTAGTAGAGAACAAGACCTCTGGTTCGGGATCTCAAAAGCCCACTATGTGCCAATTGCGTAGTCAACCCATCCATCCGTTAGTACTTGCACCTCCCTATCCAGAGCAATTTAAGTTACCTCAGTTGGCTACCTTTAAGGGAGAAGAGGATACACAAGAACATGTCACTAGGTTCCTAGGTCAATGCTTTGGCATTCAAGATGATGATGCTTTGCTTTTGAGGACATTTGTGACTACCCTCGCCATCCTTGCCTTCGAGTGGTTTTACCAAATCCCTAAGCATAGAATCCATAATTTGGATTAGATAGCAAATGCATTCCTAGAGTGCTTTGCCTTCAACACCAAAAGGAAGGCAACATTGGCCGATGTGGTTGGGTTGAAATAGTATGACGATGAGTCAATAACAAACTATGGTAATAGATGGCAAACCTTTCTCACCAAGCTGCCTTATCTTCTCCCCATGTCGAAGTTGACTTAGATGTTCTCCAAAAGTTGCTTAAATCCAATATCCTTGTTGCTATAGTTGCAAAAATATCCCACTCTTGAAGATGCCCTCGCATAGGCTCGGATCATCGAAGAAATCAAGATTCAAGAGGGTGAGATTGCGAAGCCTCGCAAGAAGGAATGTATCAAGAATTCTAAGAATACCCTAGTACAAACTAAGTTAGCAGTAGTAAATCAGGTTGCCATTAGTGTCCCGGGGCTAGCACCAGTTACGCCACCTCAAAAGCCTAATTATCAGGCCACCCTTGGGAACTATGCCAAGGATAACCAGAATGGTCAAGGGCAAAATCAACAACGTTGCCCCAAGTGACAATTCATGCCCATTGTAGAATCTATGGACTCATCGTTTGATTTCCTCTTGGCAGCCAATGAGATCCATATACCTGATAGTCGACCTATCGACCCTAATGCACCTAAGCCCAAAGGATACAGAGAAGACCTATATTGCAAATTTCATAGGCAAAATGGGCATGACATGCAAATGTGCTATAAATTCAAACACTTGGTGCAAGACCTAATTGATAGGAATGCCCTCTAGGTAGATAACCCTATCACACCAAACAACCAATAGATGGAGGTCTTTAAGGACCCCTTGCCTACCCACACGGGGTAAGCCAAACGAGCGCCCTAGGTGATGAGGTTCACCATACCCATCCTAAGCAAGGATATGTTGGCATGGTCAGTATTGTAACAAGAAATAGGTGGTATCAAAGTCCAGCTGCACCACCTACAGCCCATGGTGATGTCCCTTCAACATCGCAGCCTATACCGCCTCCTGGACCGAGCCTCTCACCTAGGCCTGTAGTCACCATTAAGAATAAGCTCACTTAGAGCTTAAGAACAACATCTTCCTCGACTCTCCATCTATGAGATCATCCAACAATCACAACCTCATAGAGAAGCCTTGATGGAGATCCTTAAGGCAATTGAGCTTCAGCCCTAGGATTCTAACTCCTTCAACAACTTTGTGGGGCATGTGCGACAATGCATGGAACCGGTAATTACTTTTCGAGAAGATGAACTTAAACTGGTTCCACATGATATGACACATTATCATACGTGTGAATGGAACACCATACAAGAGAGTCTTGATAGATAGTGGGTCTTTGAGAAACATCATAACCACAATAGCTCTAAAGCACCTGAAGCTCCCAGCATTTCATATCACCACCTCTACCTACACCCTCCGAGCATTCAATGATGCCATATGCTCAATGGTTGGTACAATCATCCTACCTATTCAAGTAGGAGAAAATACCATATCGACGATGTGCCACATCCTAGAAGGAGAAATGGCATACAATATCTTGTTAGGAAGACCATGGATTCAGGATATGAAGTGTGTCCCTTCCATCGCTCACCAGTGCCTCAAGTACACTCATGAAGGGCAAGTTCATGTCATCCCCACAGACCTAGAGCCCTTCAAGTATTGCAACATGGTGCATCAATTACCCGAGTTGACCTTGCCATCGATACATCTAGATTTTTAGCCAAATAAATCTAGCTGAGGTTTGACCACACTGCTATCGCATACCATGCCCTCCTCATCGTTGGCTCCACCTCGGATTCCTAAGACACTAGTGGATCCTTTGCCTAGGAACCTAGAGAAGCGGCCCATTAAGGAGGACCAACTAATTATATCCACTATCTCTATGGAGGAGATACTTAGCTCGGATGATGAAGAGACACCACATGAGGCAAACGATGCACCAGATCAAGTCTCACTCTCATCCCTCTTCTATCTATAGCCCCAGGTTATGGTACATCTGGATTCTACCGGATTGGGAGAATATATGGTTAGGAATGTTACCACTACTCCTGCTTTAGAGTCGATGCAAGACATGGGTAGACCTCGTATTCCCATAGGCACTATCGTGCCTCTTGGTATTCCCCCTAATAAAATGAATTTCGTCTATGGGGGCCTTGACTATGGCATTGAACCTTACCAATAGTAGGAGGAAGATGAAGAACCTTTTGGAGAAGATATTAACTACTTGTCTAACCCTAAATTTGTCCTAAAGTATCTTGACCTATGCAACTGGCATGGTTATGGGTTAGGCCGGTATGAGCAGGGAACCAGAATCCCTTTTCAACCACAATATCAAATGCCCTATGACAAGTCGAGAGTGGGACACAACAATCCCTTGCCTCTAGATGTCCTCATAGAGAGCCTAAATTGCTTGAAAATAGGCTACAAGGGTGGGTTGGTCCAAGACCCTTATACCAATACCAATAGAGTCTACTCCCTGGGAGACTACTTTCCATGGCTAGATGGGAACCTCATGATCCCCAATGACATTCCTCCACATTTTAAGAGAGGGGAAGGTTCACGAAGTTGTCCCCATGTCTGTGATGAGTCAGAACAAGGGACCTCATATGAAAGGACCTTAGAGGATGATTCAGGTTATGAGGTAGCACCATATGACCCTTTTGAGTTGGATAGTGATCACTCAAAAATTATTCCCATTAACGACCAACGGGAAGACCTCATACATCTGTTCCCTTTCCCTAATCCTGTTTGGCAACAACTCCTTCCTCTTGAAGAGCCGTTTCACCTACAAGAAGCTAGAACTCCTAGGGAGGGAGCAATTAATTTACTTGAGCAGTTGGGTCCTCATGAGCTTGAGGCATTGTGAGATGAGAATGAAAAGATCCTCATCCATGACGATGATTATGAGGAACTAGCATATATGGGACCACACCTACCTGATCGCCCGATCCCAAGGGGTAACAATGAGATTCTCATATATGATAGTGGCTATGAGGATGAAACAAAGAGGGCATACCTTGGCCCTCATTATTTGTGCCATCATCACGAGGCCATCGACATAGATGAAGTCTATTGTCAGTTGCATGTTGGACCATGCTTAAGGGCATGACCTACCAATTTAGGATAGATCTATCATGAGGTCTTTCTAGACCCACCCACACAGATGGAGCTCCTTGAGCCTAATGATCCCATCTTTCAATCTATTTCTAGACAAGATCCAAAGATCCCCATTCCCCCAGAACCACATCTAGGGGTGGTATATGACATCAATACACAGCCACATGCACGCGGTCCTAGAGAGCAAACACATTTCATCAATATAATCTCCATTTATTTGACCACACCACTCCACAACCTAGCCGATCCTTCCAAACCACTCCATCTAGACCTAGATGTGATTGATTGGGATCATGCTGATTCACCCTCGTCACCCTCTAAGTATTGGGCTTGCGATGGATTGTTTCACTTCTCTGTAGGACCAACTCATGATGTCTTCCATGCTAAGGAGGAACCCAAGGTTCCCATCGAGGATTTAAATCTAGCTAATGACATCCATTTGATCCCTACTCCCCATCAATTGGAGGAGGGGTCACATATGTCAATCGAGCCTACGGTTGACAAAGATATCAGCTTAGATCTCGAAAACCCACAATATATCAAGCTAAGGGAAAGCCTATCCCTAGAAGAGCAAGCTGATTACATAGCCCTTCTCACAGAAAAGAAGGTAGCTTTTGCATGGTCTTACAAGGACATGCTGGGACTAGATCCAAATCTAGTCACCCACAATCTAACGCTTGACCCCAAAGCCAAGCTTGTCAAGAAAAAGTTGAGAAAGATGCACCCAACAGTGGCCTTGATGGTCAAACAGGAGCTACAAAAATTGTTGGATGACAAGTTTGTCATTTCTATAGACTATCCACCATGGTTGTCCAACATGGTCCCCATCAAGAATCCTGGCGGGAGGATTCATATTTGCAATGATTTTTGAGACCTGAACAAAGTGAGTCCTAAGGATGATTTTCCTTTGCCAAGCATAGATGCCCTGGTATATGCCACCATAAGATACAAAATGCTCTCCCTTATGGATGACTTCTCTGGGTATAATCAGATTCATATCAACCCTGAAGACCAGCTCAAAATGACGTTCACAATGCCTTGGGGAACATTTTGTTACAAGGTCATGCTATTTGGTCTTAAGAATGCCGGTGCCACCTACCAGTGTGCCATGACATATATCTTCCATGATTACATGCACAATATTTTGGAAGATTACAAGGATGACTTACTGGCTAAATATTTATTACATCATGAGCACCTAGATGTCTTGCGCAAAGTCCTCGATTGCCTTATTGAACATAATGTGAGATTGAACCCCAAGAAGTGCATCTTTGGCATCACATCTGGAAAGCTCTTGGGATTTATAGTTTCCAAATGAGGCATCGAAGTGGACCCCAATAAGGTCAAGGTAATCCTTGAAATGCCTCCCCGACTAACATCAAGCAACTCCGTAGCTTGCAGGGGAGGATTGCATCCTTCAAAATTTTTATAGCACAATTTTTGGACAAGTGTCGACCCATGAACAAACGTTTACAGAAGGGGGTCACATTCCACTAGGACGATGAGTGTTAGGATGCCTTGGATGCAATTAAAAAATACCTGGATTCGCCACTAGTGTTAGCTCCACCTAGAGCAGGGGTGCTTTTTTTATTATATATCTCAGCTACTGAGATAGCATTGCACGCCATGTTAGCCCAAAACAATAAATTTCACAAGGAGCAAGCCACATACTATCTCAGTCACACCCTAGTGAGCTATGAGATCAAGTACGCATACATTGAAAAGTTATGTCTAGTGGTGGTTTTTGCCACCAAGAAGTTACGACACTATATGCTCAGTCACACTACGTATGTTGTATCTAAAGATAATCCATTGTGATACATGATAAGTCATACTTATCATAGTAGTCACACGGTGAAATGGATCATGTTGTTGATAGAATTCAACCTAGAATTCATAGGACAAAAGTCAATCAAGGGTCAAGTCATTGTTGATCAACTTGTAGAGGCTCCTCTCTAGGAGGATCAACCTCTTAGCATGGAGCTTCTTGATGAGGGAGTCTTCCAAATATAAGAATCGTCTGATTCTGATGAGCATGAGTCACAAGCAAGTTATGACTCTTTTCTTTGAATGGCTCCAAATGCGAGCAAGGGGGTGGCATAGGAATCATGTTTTTCACATCGCATGGGGCTCCCATACCCCTATCATTCAAACTCAATTTCCCCTACACCAACAATAATGCCGAGTATGAAGCCCTGCTCATAGGGCTTAAAATAGCTATCACCATGAAAATCACCAAGCTCAACATTTTTGGTGACTCCTTGCTCATTGTCAACCAGGTCAAGGGAATCTTCCAATGCAAGTGCCTAGTTTTGCAAGCCTACAAAGTCCTTGTGGACAAATCCCTAGAAAATTTTGAATGGTATGACATCGAGGAACTCCCTCGATCGTCTAATCATTTTGTGGATACAATGGCCTCTTTAGGATCCTTGATTCCGCAAGACCCCATAGGGGAGAAGACAACCATTCAAGTTAAGACGGTATCGCAATCAACAGTTGATCGTGAGAGCACTCAAGCCATGCCAGAAGTCCACTTGATTCAAATAGAACCTCATCAAGAGAGATTCTCGCACATTCATGAGCACTTGAATTGTGCCGCTTGGGGGACTTTGTTCCCCCAAACCCATTTTGATAGTAGCACAATGCTATTTTTACAAGTTCTATCCCAATCAGCATTTTCTCGGGATGAACTTCATGAGGGACAGACAATTCATGCAATCGAGGCTTCCACACAACAGGACTGGTCCACACCAATTAGAGAGTACCTAAAGCTTGGTAACCTCCCTCCTAGATTATCGCACGCTGCCAAAAGGATATTTAAATGGAAGGCAACAAAGTTTGTCTTGTTAGGAGATATCCTATACCATTGGAGCTACGAAGGAATCCTCCTTCATTGCTTAGAGTATCAAGAATCGATTTGGGCAATGGCCCAAGCACATGACGGTACTTGTGGTAGCCATTTTAGTGGCATGGCCATCGCAAAGCGCATTCTTTGCATGGGCTATTATTGGCCAACCTTAGAGCGAGATTGTTGCGCATATGTGAGGAAGTGCATGAAATGTCAACACCATGCTAACTTGATGCATGTACCTTCTCAAGCCTTACAACCGATCCAAGCGGCTTGGCCATTCTCACAATGGGGGTTGGATTTAATTGGGAAAATCTCCCCTACATCCTTGGGCCATCACATGTTTATCATTACGACTATCGATTATTTTACAAAGTGGGTGGAAGAAATCCCCCTTAACACTATGATAGGACCCCGCATAGCGGAGTTCATATTGCATAATATCATTTGTCATTTTGGTATTCCATCCAAGATCATTTTGGATATGGGACATCATTCAAGAATAAATATGTGCATGCTTTGACAACAAAGTATAACATCCAGCATAGCTTTTCGACACCGTATTATCCATAAGAAAATGGGCAAGCAGAAGCATCAAACAAAACATTAATTACCATATTGAAGAAAATAGTTAAAGAGAATCATACCGATTGGCACACACAAATTTTGCTTGCCCTTTGGGCTTACCGCACTAGCATTTAGACACCCACTAGGGCAACTCTGTTTTCACTAGTGTATGGTGCTGAGGTAGTCATGCCTCTAGAATTAGAAATCCCATCACTTCGCATATCCATGCAAGAGTTTATTGATGATGATACTATGCGACAAGCTCGCCTAGATCAACTTACGTTGTTGGATGAGCATCGCATTAATGCGCTTGAGCATCTATGTGTGTATCAAGAGCGGCTCAAAAGAGCCTACAATATAAAAGTCCATCTCAGAGACTTTCAGGTTGGTGATCTCATCTTGAAAGAGAACCAACATAATTCTAGCTTGCTACCCCACCTACGGGACAAATTTATGATAAACTGGTTAGGTCCCTTTGTCATCACTAGTAAAATGGGATTGGAACTTATCGTCTAGTTTCACTTGAAGGTGTCAAGGATCCTGAACCCTTGAACATCCTTCAATTGTAGCCATTTCATGCTTAGAGAGCACCCAAAAGGCTCCTAGTGGGTTCTCACCATCTAGGTCAATTAAAAATGCTCCTAGACTATCTATGATCATCTAGGTCAATTCTAAAAGTCCCAAAGGCATCCATAATCCCTTTCATCATAGCGAAATACCCCTAGGTAGTCGTAGACACTTTTTAAGTACCGCTGACTGCCTAGGTCACCCAAAAGGCTCCTAGCGGGTTCTCACCATCTAGGTCAAGTAAAAATGCTCCTAAACTATCTACGATTATCTAGGTCAACCCTAAAATCCCCAAAGGCATCCATAAGCCCTTTGGTCATAACCAAATGCCCCTAGGCAGTCGTAGACACTTTCTAAGTGTCGTTGACCATCGAGGTCACCCAAAAGGCTCCTAGTAGGTTTTTACCATCTAGGTCAAGTAAAAATGTTCCTAGATTATCTACGATCATCTAGGTCAACCCTAAAAGCCTCAAAGGCATCCATAAGCCCTTTGGTCATATCCAAATGCCCCTAGGAAATTATAGACACTTTTTAAGTTCTATCAAATGCCTAGGTCACCCAAAAGGCTCCTAGCGGGTTCTCACCATCTAGGTCAAGTAAAAACACTCCTAGACTATCTACGATCATCTAGGTCAACCATAAAATCCCCAAAGGCATCCATAAGCCCTTTGGTCATAGCCAAATGCCCCTAGGTAGTCGTAGACATTTTCTAAGTGTCGTTGATCGTCTAGGTCACCCAAAAGGCTCCTAGTGGTTTCTCATTGTATAGGTCAAGTAAAAATGCTCCTAGACTATCTACGATCATCTAGGTCAACCCTAAAATCCCCAAAGACATCCATAAGCCCTTTGGTCATAGCCAAATACCCCTAGGCAGTCGTAGACACTTTCTAAGTGCCACTGACCATCTAGGTCACCCAAAAGGCTCCTAGCGGGTTTTCACCATCTAGGTCAAGTAAAAATGCTCCTAGACTATCTACGATCATCTAGGTCAACCCTAAAAGCTCCAAAGGCATCCATAAGCCCTTTGGTCATAGCCAAATACCCCTAGGCAGTCGTAGACACTTTTTAAGTATCGTCGAACACCTAGGTCACCCAAAAGGCTCCTAACGGGTTCTCACCGTCTAGGTCAAGTAAAAATGCTCCTAGACTATCTACGATCATCTAGGTCAACCCTAAAAGCCCCAAAGGCATCCATAAGCTCTTTGGTCATAGCCAAATTCCCCTAGGTAGTCATAGACACTTTTTAAGTGTCGTTGACTGCCTAGGTCACCCAAAAGGCTCCTAGCGAGTTTTCACCATCTAGGTCAAGTAAAAATGCTCCTAGACTATCTACGATCATCTAGGTCAACCCTAAAAGCCCCAAAGGCATCCATAAGCCCTTTGGTCACAACCAAATGCCCCTAGGCATTCGTAGACACTTTCTAAGTGTCGTTGACCATCTAGGTCACCCAAAAGGCTCCTAGTGGGTTTTCACCATCTAGGTCAAGTAAAAATGCTCCTAGAATATCTATGATCATCTAGGTCAACCCTAAAATCCCCAAAGGCATCCATAAGCCCTTTGGTCATAGCCAAATACCCCTAGGCAGTCATAGACACTTTCTAAGTGTCGTTGAACGCCTAGGTCACCCAAAAGGCTCCTAGCAGGTTTTCACTGTCTAGGTCAAATAAAAATGCTCCTAGACTATCTACGATCATCTAGGTCAAACCTAAATGCCCCAATGGCCCCCAAATAATCTCGTTGGTCACATGTACATATATATCAATAAAAAATTCAAAAACATCATCAAAACATCAAAATACAAAAATATTGCATCGCATTGCACTTTCATATCAATCAAAAATTCAAAAACAATATCAAAATTTCAAAAATTCAAAAATATTGCATCACATCACATTTCATCCCATTGCATTTTATCGTCGCTTGCATATTCATCATTAGCACTTTACATTTTAGAGTTGCTCATACATGTCTAGCACCATGATGGTACACTAATTACCGCTCAAAATCAATGTTGTGAAAGTACTAATAGTTCAATGCCGCAATTACCATCTTCACCCATATTTTTCACATTTCCATAGTCGTGTCTATTCTCTTCACTTAGCCATTTGGTTTAAAATAATATAAGTAGGGTTTCTAGTCACTCAGCCATATCTAGTCTCTACTTAGATTTTGTAGACGGCTAGCATGATTTTTAGGAGGTAGAGTCTTGCATTGATTATGCCTTATGTACATCATATCCCAAACACAATTAAACATTAACAATCCAAGTTTTGCACAAGGAAATATGAAATCCACAAAGTGGTCTAGGTTACCTTAAGCGAAAATTTCATCTTGCTCATCCCCCTATGTGAATGGTTCAAGAATGCTAAGAATTGGCAAAAGGACAAGCTCTTCCCTATCCAATTCCTCCACATAAATAGTGGTTTTCACCACCATATAGATCTCAAAAACCCTTGATCCCTAAAGTCGTAAGGATTCGTACTACATATCCTTGAGAAGGATGGGTAGTCATCCCCAAGGCCTCAAGGATCAATACCATTCCAAAGAAAAATCCCAAAAGTTTCCCATCAAAGTTTCCAAATACCTTTGATCCCCAAAGTCGTAAGGATTCATACTACACACCCCTGATAAGGATGGGTAGTCATCCCTAAGACCTAAAGGATAAATTCCATCCACAAGCCAAAAATCCCACAAGTTCAACTTTGAAATCCAAATCTTCAAAAAGCAACACTCAAAAATAACAGTGGTTATCACCACTACTCAAACCCCTTGTTCAAGAGAAGAAGAAACAAACTCAAAATAAACAGTGATTTTCATCACTATATGTGAGAGCAAGTATCCCAACAAATTGAACAACTGAAAGATGCCTGAGCTTGAATCCCTAGAATTCTTAGCATTTGAAAAACCATTTAGGTGATCCTCATTACGGGTTTGGTGGATAGTCTATCCGTCAATGGCGGTAGCCTCCCGCATGATGATATGTCTGCCACATTAGCTTTTGGGCATACGTGTAGACCAATGTTTGCATGTAGACGAGCTAGCTTTTGGTCACCTATACTACCTAGTGGTATAGTCATACTTAGTATGAAACCTAGGATGGTGGCATTCATTGGGTGATCCTCAGTACAGGTTTGGTTGAGAGCCTGCTTGGCACTGGCGGTATCCTTATGCATCTCACAGGAATGAACTCACTTGCACACATAGGGATATGAAGTACCTTGGTCGTCCTAGTAGATTCATACCTTGTCAAAAAGTCTTGCATGGTTAGTATACAACTTTTGATCAGTCGACTAGAGTGTTTGAGTCTCATGAAAACCTAATGGGCATTCCCTAAACAACATGTCATTCATATCACTTCACCTCATTCATTTCAATTACATTATTCATAAATCCATTATCTAAGTCTCATGACAACATTACATATGAGTTGGTGCAATATACATCATCTATGGTGCTAGCATAATAGAGCATATAGTCTACACATTTCATCCGCTAAATCAATAAATCATTCATCTCACTATACATCCATGCATGTATAAAATAAAATCAAAATCACAAAATATGCATACATAGGCATTCATTATCATTACATAAATCAAATTGCCTACATTTTCATACATTTCATAAAACAATAAACACATGATGATAAACCACATAAAAAGCACATATATATATTTGTATATGTATGGGATAAAAAGATACATCATGTTGCCCATAGGCTACAATAAAGTGAGTCCTCAAACTTCACAATGTTAAAACATCTAAAACATAAAAAGAGTCACGCGAGCCACTACCATGGTCACACAGGACCGGTACTATGACTCGCACTCCCACCTATAGTCGGAGTCCTCTATGAACTCCCATACCTACTACCACCTGCCCTATCAGCTCTCCGCCTAGACCCTGGTGCCTCCAGCCTAGAGGAAGACTGCCTTGTCCTACTATGGTGACTCTGGTATGACCCACTAGCACCTGCATAATCCTGTAGATGCCCACCAAGATGCACTACCTCAATCTCCAACTCATCCGCATAAGCCTACCCCCATCGACATCGTGCTTGGTAAGTCTCCACCATAGAATGGAGTTGTGTCACCTCTACCTATAGCCTAGTCACCTCACCACTACTGGAATCCTCCCATGTAGGGCTCTGATATTACAACTATTCTTGAAGAGATGCTATCTCAGCCTAAGCCACCTGTACCTCAACTCACTATACTGCTAGCTTTGCTCGTACATCATGCACTTATGTCTGTAGGAGATATCTCTCCTGCCTCACCCTGAGTAGCTCATCCCGTAGCTCTACCTCTATACCCCCTGGTTCCATCGATGGTGCTTGCACCTCCTCATCCCTAACATCATCATCCCCCAAGTCATATCGATCTCCCAAGTCTAGGAGAACCGTATGCTACCCTACCATGTATCCCTGCCAATCACCTGCCTCACCCTGGTCCTCACGAGAAACCTCCTGATGTGCCTCCCTAGCTGCACCTCTCCCCGATGGCCCCTCTCTATGCCCCTGGCCTGTAACCCACCAAGCATCATACTCCACTGTAGTCTTGACATCATCCACATCTAGAATGTCTACTATAGGATTCGTATCCCATGCCACTACCTCTACCATTGGCCATGCCAATGTCCTCTCATCCCCGCGATGTCGATAAGGCATCGGCTCACTAGGAACCCCATGGCATAGTCCAAATTATCACATCACCTAAGAAAATGGGAAGTACTCCCACTCTATGCCATGTCACCCAATAAGCCATCTGCCTCCCTGCACCCTACAAAGCTATACAGTAGCATCTTCCCAATCGAGGTAATCTCTATATGGCCTCTAGAACACCTGGCCTACCCCGAGTCATGTGAAAATATCTACATAGTGACCCACATCACCTGCAAAATCATTGACTTTGTCCTCTCTCCTGAGCCCTCTACCATAGGATGCCATATCCTATCTCCCTGTCTGCCAACTATGCCCGAGTTGTCCAGGGTAACCCCTATGGTCGCCCCATAACTATGTGCTACCATCCCAAGTACTATAGCAAAAATATACACCCCACACCCTTTTGTCGATGAAAGCGGATCTCGTACAACTCATCGTAGAGTTGTGCCAATAGTGTAGTACCCCATGCCATCACCAGTGGCTCTGCCATAGTACACCTCACCAATGCAAACACTATCTCCACTAGGTTCCATGGGAACCTCACTCCAGAAGAGTCAGGTAGCAACATATTGGAGATGAGCATCATGAGTAGTGTATGCCTCACCCCCAATACCTTCGTCTCATGCCAAAATCCTACCAGCATACCACCCTTCAAGCAGTCCAGCTCTACCATCTCTATATCATAACTAAAGTACCTCTCGAGTACTGCCTATCTCTGGTCTCGCGATGTAGTTCGAATAGGTCGCCCTTCTATCAAAATCTAAAGAATCCAATAGATGTGCTCAAGCATCACCGTCATCTCCCCAATGGGTAGATGGAAGATATTGGTGCACGGATCCCATCGATCAATCAAGGCAGTCAGATATGCATGGTCTCCTATAACAACCTCTAGTCGAGTCACCTGCTTGAGGCCGATGGCATCCAACCATTCCTAGTCCTCTATGGTCAAGGTATCCCTCATGGAATCAAAGAGATTTGGTACTTCATACCGACTCCTCACCACCTAGCAGGGATAGTAAAGCTCAATAATACACCACCAAAAATGGCCTCGCATGGCCCCAAAAACATTCAAAAGAGAAGACTCAAAATGGCCCCTCTTTGAGGCCAGTTTGTGGCCCTTCCTCCCAAGAACGGCCCCCAACCCTGTGGTCAACCCATCAAGGGATGGCCTATTATTAGCCTACTCTAGCCATTCCACCTAGGGATGACTCCAAAAAATTAGGCTCAAAAAGGCCTTTCAAGCCATAAAAAATAGCAAAAATAATGCAAAATTGGACCTATAAAATGCAATCTAATTGCACAAAAACATGGATAAAACACAAAATTTGGTACATATCTCATAAATTAGGTTTAATTACCTACAATTTAGTGTGATATGCTTCCAAGTCAAAAACATACCATAAAAGCAACAAAATCAAATCCTAACGCTAGGAAAATGCAATAAGAGAGACTTGGCATACCTGTCTCGCACTGGCTCCTCCACTGGCTGAGTCTACCTACTGACTCATGGTGATTGTGGGATGAATTTGATAGTGCTACACTATGCATAGTCACTCTCCTACTCCTCACCTCTCAAACTGCCAAAGAAAACATGCACAAATGAGCCTAACTTCCATATTTTGGGTTTATATAAAGATGTAGGAGTCACCACCATCCCAGGGTGGAACGAGCACACATTTGGCTGACCGTGCCACCCTGGGATGGTGGTAGAACATGCCCTCATCCCACCCTAGGATGGTGGTAGCAAAAATAGGCCAAAACAACTCAAAATGACCCAAAATAGGTCCAAAACTGCACCAAAACAACTCAAATTGGGTCCAAATTTTACAAAGATCATAATGCAACCATGAGGATCCTAGGAGGAATGGAAAATTTGTTAATTAATGCCCTAAGAAGGCCATTTTTGTTGTACCACCCCATGAACATGTAGTTTTTAGCTCCTTTCCTCCAGGAAAACCCAACAAAGTCACCAAAATCTTTTCCAAATTGCCCTATTTTTCAAGGGACAAAACTGAAGGTAAGAATAACACAAGTCAATTGGGTCAAGTGACTCATCACTTTTCTCACTTTTCATTCCCTCATCGACTCGTCATTTGAGGGGGTAGTCATACTTAGTCCAAATCAGCAAGCACACACTCAATTATGCGAATTGCATTCGTTCAACGAACCTTTGATGAAGACAATCATGCTCCTGCTTGGGGCAACAAACAAGCACACAAAATCACATCATAACGCTTGACATTACTGGCATCATGAAGTCATAGGCCCTATCCCTTAATGATAGACAATGTTCAAGCATAAGCACACATTTAACGAGTCAGAAGCAAGGATTCAAGAACACACGCCCTTTCCATGATTGAGGCATCTAAAGTTGGTTAGGTTATCAAGTAATCTTAATAATTCCACATTTTGGTCATCTATTTTTGCTCAACATTGTGCTGCACACAATGCATATAAAAAAGGGGCATTTGTAGACACTAAAATGTGGTTAATCCGATTAAGCACACACAAAAAATGATCAAATTGACATCATATGGCCCCTTGGGCAGCCCTCAGGAGGCTCACAGTGGTTCTAGCCACTCCATAAGGGTTTTTGGAGGCTACTGGCCCAATTTTGGGAGGTTTTGGCCCAAAATTCACCATCGTCCCACCCTGGGATGGTGGCAGATTCCCACCATCCCACCCTAGGACGGTGGTGAGCCATCATTCTAGGGTGGGACGGTGAGCAGGTTTGACCCAAAAAAAGTCAAATCTGGGCCAAATGGCACCCAAAAACTACCATTTAGCACGCCATTTGGAGCATGCAGGTTAGAGGGCACTGAAGCCTTATGACATGCTTCATAATGGAGGCCCAAAATGGAGATTATCTTCCCCACCCATTGCATACCTCTATTTTGACAAGTGGCACCTCCTACCATGCATGCCTTTTTGCACATGAGCCCCTTTGGGCTATAAAATGGATACATGGTCCACACAAAATCATGGAGAGGAGTTCTAGGATCTGCAAGGAAGTGTTGGCAAGATTTCTCCCTGCCTTATTGCATCTTTTTGCCCTCAAAATATCTCTTTTTCCAAGGAGGTTATCGGGTGACTTCAAGAAGGTAATCCAAGCATAACTTTTCCATCCAGGTGAATTTATTCACCAAATTCGATAAAAACACACCTTAGATTGTTTAGGAACATATGATAGTGATTTTGGTAGCAAAAAGTGGCTGGAATTGGTGGGTATCCCTTCCTAGGGTGCCCCCCAAATAGTTGCAGTCACCACCGTCCCCCTGGTACGAGGGTAAATTATTATACAATTTCACTACTATTTTTAATTATTATTTTTCTACATTATACCATGATTCTACAGTTCAAATTTCAGGTTATTTGGAGTTAAATTGACAAAGTTATAGCATTTTTAAGTTTTTGCAGGCTCGGAGGGCCCATCCGGGCACCCCAGTTTGATGCAAGTGAATATGGGCCCCAATTTGAAAATATAATCTTATGGGTTGTCTTGAAATGTCAATTTATGAATTCTGTACAAATTTCATGAGTTTTGGATATTTTTAGGTTCAGGATTTGCTTGTCTTCTTCTTCGTAGGTTGTAGGCGGGCGGTGCAAAATCGAGGGGTCTACAAATGCAATTTCTGATCTTTTTTTCATTATATCCTCTCCAAACATCCTCTTTAACATCTTTGAAAATTTTCAAGTCATTTAGACATGTTTTGATATATTTTTAATATATGCGCCATTTTGCCCCTATGGGTTTGCATGTTTTCACCATACACCCTTGCTATTTGACCCCTTTGGCTTCCTTGTGTGTAGGTGTAGGTTCTTATAAGGCATTGGGAAGGAATATCAGACATCAGATATCAGATATACAAGCAGCGGTGGCATTGGCTCGCTCACCTCGATTATGGGTACGCGGAGAAACATTGGATGTGCACCTTGATTCCATGAAAGACTTGGTCTTTGGGCACCCAAATTGTAACAATTGTATCACCTTTTGAGCCCTAAATGGGACTGCTATGTAACATTGGATCTGATACAACAAATTAATGAGAATAAACTTGTTTTATTTCACTTCCTTTTGTTTGGTATTCTTTCATTTTCACATGCATGCTTCCTTTTTAATGCTCATGAGCAAGATGGGTTAGATACGCATATTGCTTTACATCATTTGCTGCACCATTTTTACCTACTTAAACTACAAAGTATTATGCATGGTTAACTACACAAAAACCATGGATACCGAGTCCAATAGTGGATGAGGTGTATGGGGATGAGGGCAAGATAGAGGTTGAGATGGAGGGGGCAGATGAGGCTCCTAGACATCAGATATGCCTTCGATCTAGCAATAGAGGAAGACGAGCTAGTGGTATAGTAGGGTAGGTTCCATAGGTTGGAGGGTATGGAAGCGGTAGAGATGATATGGAAGAGGTTTTAGTGGGACCTCCAAGTTAGAGAGATGAGGATTGGGTGAGGCTAGAGCAGCTAGTTGCAAAGTAGGATGTGATGATAGTAGCTCAAGATGTAGAGATAACTTGGTTACAAACAGAACTAGAGATACAAATGACTATAGGTGGATTCAAGGATAGGATCATGAGGCTTTGGGTATAGTTTCTTGAGAGGGACCATCATTAGAGACATGATGTACTATACCTTCATGCTTGAGATGGATATATCGATTTGTTGGAGGATCGATTGATGGAGAACCATATTGGGCTTCCATATCCACCCTCCTCATCCATATTCAGGTCTATTAGGCATAGCGAGTCTAAGCACAACTCTAGGTCTATGACTCTTTCGGGATCTCAAGGGTCCTCTTATAAGCGTTAGCTAGTGCTTAGATGCACTTTTTGTATATGAGCCTTGGTGCTCCATTGTATATAGCCTTTTGGACATTCATTGTACATGCGATATTTATACATATATATATACATGGTTTTTACACGTGTTATGCTTTTGTGTTAATGATTTTGTGTGGATGCATGTGTATATGGATGATTAATGCAATAATAATGTGTTATAAATGCAAATGAATTAATCTTCTTAAGATCATTTATAGATTAGATTTTGCTTGGCCATGTTTAGCATTGTTGTTTAATCAAGGACAACAAACTGGTGGCATGTGAAATGGATGACTCATGAAATGATATGAATGTTGACATGGAAGAAGAAGACTATTTTGCAGAGATTCAGACATACTAGTGACATCAAACAAGCTCACTAATTACTACCTAATTTCTCTAAGACCAAATTTGTGTGTAGTGAATTCATTTATCGAATCATGAGCATGGTAATGAATCAAGGTAGTCAAGAATCAATGTGTGTGCATGTGAGTTCATTAACCCATATTGAGTAAATTGGGGTTAAACTTGTTATAGAGAAGACCAAGAAGCTAGCTTGTCCTTATATGCAGGCAAAGATCTCTTTGAAAGAGACGTGTCACCATGCATGAGAGTACTCCACTGCCAGTCAAGCATCTATAGCTCAGGTGGAGACTATCTCCATAGTCCAAGAGTCTGATATAAGCTTTAGGTATTTAGACTACCTAACCATCTGACTAGAAATATAGTTCTATCCTTACATCTTGAGGATTTGTGGTGTGTGATAAAAATATTTAGAGCTTTGGGGAGTTAAATTCTCAACCGAAGTATGATGATAATTTTATCCCATTCCTTACTACTTTGTCTTTTGTATTTGATAATTGTGATAGTGGTGAAACCACTATTTTTTATTTTTGGACTATGTGCATGATGGGACAATTGAGGAATACCCTTTTCACTTTGAGGTACAACCCAAGTATGGTGTTATCCCTATTTGACACAAGATGTTATTAAGATGTGTGATTGTATTTGGTTCAAGAATGTTTTAGAGTCAATTACCAGAACTCAATATTTTCTTAGTGAAAATGTGTCTTGGTCCTAAAGAAAATTCAACATGTATCGGAGGTTGCTTAAAACACTAGGAGTGGCTGAGCAACTGAAAACACCTAAGAATTATGGACATGTGGTTTTGCAAATGACAATTTGGCTTTATGGAATGATGCAATGAAATAAATGATGGTTTGAAGGTGACCATGATTAAGGCAAAATGACTTTATTGGACAAAGTAATATCTGAACCGAATAAATGATCCCTAATATGAAATGTGTAAATGTGTGAATGTGATATGTGAAATGCAAAGTGTGAAATAAAATGTGTGAAATGGAATGTGTATAATGTAAATGTGTGAAATGGAATATGTATAATGCAAATGTGTGAATTATATGTATGCAATACAATGTGTGAAATTGAATGTGTGTAATGCAAATGTGTGAATGGAATGTATGCAATGCAATGTGAGAGCATTATATGCTTAATGTGAGTTATATATATATAGATATATATATATATACATACATATATGTATATATACATACATATATATATATATATACATATATATACATATACATACATACACACACACATATATATACATATATATACATAGATAACACACACACACACACATATAACTTACATTAAGCATATAATGCTCTAAAGTGTATAACATTAAGTGGTTTGGGCTCTTCAATTCATTATTGACTAGCAAGCCTATAAGTTCCTTTACCCATTTTTTGAGTAACAATATATGGACCTAACCAATTAGCCACAAATTTATCATGAAGATGCAAAAATGCATTGGTTCTTTGTTGATTCTTTTTAAGAACAAGATCTCCTACTTGGAATTCATGTAGATGAACTTTGGCATTGTAAGCATGCTTTAGGCGGTCTTTATAAACTCGTAAATTATCTAAAGCATTGACTCACCTTTCATCAAGAAGTGTGAGTTGGTCAAGACATGCTTGTCAAGCAGTATCATCATATATGAATTCCTGTAATGAAACTCATAAGGAGGGAATATCAAGCTCAAGAGGAATGATTGCTTTGGCTCCATAGACCAATTAAAATGGTGTTGCCCCAAAAGGCATGTGAATGCTTGTTCGATAAGCCCATAATTCCAAGATGATTTGAGTATACCAATCTCTATGATTTTCATTTAGTTTTTTGAGAATAACAATTAAAGTCTTGTTGGTAGCCTCATCTTATCCATTTGCTTATGGGTAATAAGGAGTCGAGAAACTATGTTGGATATTATATTTCTCGTAAAGTGTTCGAACATCCTTGTTCTTGAAATACTTGCCATTGGCAGAGATGATTTTTGAGGGAATACCAAAACGATAAATGATGTGATGAAGTATAAGCTCCACAATTCTAGGTCTTGTCATACTGGTTAGAGGAATTGTCTCAACCCTCTTTGTAAAGTATTCAATGGTTATGATGATGAATTTATGTTGTCTCGAGGAAGGATGCAATATTTTGCCAATCAAATCAAGACCCCATTGTGAAAAGGGCCAAAGGATTTGAATAGGCTATAATGCTTGTGATGGCGCATGAGTTAAATTAGCATGTTCTTGACATTGTTTACAATATTTGACATAAGTTCAACAATCTCATTCCATGGTGGACCAATAGTAACCTGTGCATATAATAAGCTTTGCAATGGCCATTCCACTAAATTGACCACCACAAGTACCATCATGAGCTTCAAATATGACTCTTTATGCCTCTACAATTTTAAGATAACGAAGAAGGATTCCATCCTAACCATGTTTATAAAACATGTCCCCCAAGAGAGTAAAACAAGTTGCCTTTTGATTGAAAGTGTGTTTAGAAGTCCATGACATATCTGATGGGAGTGTTCTAAACTTGAGAAAGGCTATTATTTGATTCGACCAAGGCTCATATGGTTTTGAATGGATAAACAAACATCCTTTTCATCCTTAGATTCAATACAAATAATTGCAAATTTAGAGATCATTGTAACAACGAGTGGCTCTACCTCTCCTAAGGAGTCCTTCGGAATCAATGATCAAAGAGAGGCCATCGCATTTGTAAATATATTAGTCGAACATGGCAAACTATCAATTTCATACCAATAAAACTTAGAGAGTAATACCATTGCTACTTCATGGTAAAGATTTATGGTAGGTTCTTTGCATTGGTATTCTCCATTGATTTGTATAACAACAAGTTGAGAATCACCAAGTATCCTGATACGCTTTATGCCCATAGCTATGGTTGCTTGAAGACCTAAGATTAAGGCTTCATACTATGCATTTTTGTTTGTGCACTGGAAGTCTAGTTTGAATGATAAGGAGATAGGTACCCCTTGGGGTGTATGAAACATGACTCCAGCACCTTGCCCTTTTTTGCACTTAGAACCATCAAAGGATAGTGTGATATCGACATCTTCCTCCATAATGACATCTTCTCCTTGTTCAGTGATAGTGAATACCAAATCATATGGGAGCTCAATAATCAAGGGTTGATCACTAGGAAGTGGATCTTCTGCAATCTGATTAGCTATGACCTGACCTTTAATGGATTTTTGTCTGATGAACTCAAGATCAAATTCAGTGAGAAGTATTATGAATTTAGTAGTGCAGGTATTATTGTAAGTGTGAGACATCATATAACGCAGAGAATTTTTATGATCTATGACATATGTGGTCTAACTAAGCATGTAATGTATGATTTTATTAGTGGCAAAAACCACTACTAAGCACAAATTTTCCACATAAGCGTATCTAGTCTCATAACTTACCAATGTTTGACTAATGTAGTAGACAAATTACTCTCGATTATTTTCATTCTTTTGTGTAAGCATTGTCCCTAATGTAAAGTCTATTGCTAAAACATAAATATGGAAGGGGACCTCTAGACGAGGAGGAGCCAATATTGGTGGAGAAGCTAGTATTGCTTAATGTCATCAAAATCCTTTTGGAACTCATCCATCCATGAAAATGTCACCTCCTTTTGTAACGGGTGATTGAATGACCTGCATTTGCTAGAAAATGATGGATCAATTGAATATTTCTTTGTAAACTACGTAATTCCTTCAAGTTTGTTGGGGGAGGCATCTCCATGATGGCCTTGATTTTTTTGGATCCACCTCAATGCCTCTTTTGGATATAATGAACCCTAGTAGTTTTCCAGAGGTAACACAAAAGACACACTTTTTGGGGTTCAACCTTACATTATGCTCTAGAAGTCGATCAAAGGCTTTTTACAATACACCAATGTGCTCTTATCGAGTTTTAAATTTTTCCAAGAGATCATCCACATAATATTTGATGATCTTATGCATGTAATCATGGAAGATATATGTCATGGCATGTTGATAAGTGGCACCTACATTTTTGAGGCCAAAGGGCATCACCTTGTAGTAAAAAGTTCCCCAAGGTGTAGTGAATGTTGTTTTGTGTTGGTCATCAAGATTGATTCAAATTTGGTTGTATCCTAAAAAACCATCCATGAGAGAAAGCATTTCATGGCCATCGTAGTTGTCGACAAGAGTATAAATGTTTGGAAGAGGAACATAATCATTAGGATATGCTTTGTTAATATCTCAAAAGTCAGTGTACAGAATTGGCTAATATCCAAAACTCATGAAATTTGTACAGAATACCAAGCAAAGCAAAGCAAGTTGGTTGGTGTCATACAACCTGTGGAAGATGGAGGTATATAATTTGGCTAATGGGGTGTACTAATAGTTTTATCAAATAAATTATTGATGTGGGCGGTTTTCTATAGTTGGCACTATGTTTTGGATTGGTTGTGATGGTGAGGGAATCACATGATATGCAATTTGTTATGGTTGTTGTTGCACAATTTGTTGTTGATCCATTATCGACTGGCTCATGACCACTTTATTGACTTGATTGGATAGATTGGCCAGATTGAATTGATTTGATTTGGATTGGCCAGAATAGTTACCTTTGTATTGGCCCTTATTATGTCATTCTTTATTTTTAGGATTAAGTACACCTTATTGGATTTTTATTTCCTAAATGATGCTACCATGGCAAGAGCTTCCTCAAATGATCGATATTGTTGTAATTGTAACAACCAAGAGATGGTTTAAGTAACTCTTAGTAAACAGTCTAGTAATATCTTCCATTTGGAGGGAGAATGGCAGTTTGGTAATAACAACCCTCCAACGGTTGCCAAAATCGTATACTGACTCATCATAATATTGCTTTAAACCATATAAGTTAGATAAAAATACTTTCTTTTTAATATTAAGGGAAAATATTTCAAGAAATTGATCAACCAATTGCTCAAAAGTATAAATACTATGGTGAGGCAAATGGTTATACCATTCTACAACATCTTCCCCCAATTTTTGAGGAAATGTTCGAAGCATTAGAGCATCATTACTTTGGATTTTGAAGCATGAACAAATAAATGTGCTCACATGTTATTTAGGATCCTTAGTCCCTTTGAATTTATCAAATTTTTGTGCTGTGAAGTCTATGATATATGGCGGAGATGATACTAAAGAATGAATTGGTTGATTGATTAGTTGGCATAAAGTGGGCTTCTGGTTCATCAAACCAGGAGTATATTACATCAGACTATCAATATGTTGTTGCATGGTTTGGATTCTAGGGTCTTCCCCAGGAATGTGAAAGCCTTGAATCACTTGATGATTTTGTGAATTTAGAGTGGTGAAATGTTGGGATGTGATGAGATGATGATGATTTAGTGGAGTGGATTGAAATAGATGATGTGGAGGTTGATGAAGAAATAATTGTGAATGAAGAAAAGGAGATGATGTGTGAGGGTTTTGGTTGGGTTGACTAGTGGGAATGGCATAAGTATGAGTTGAAGGAGGTATGGGGATAAAACCACAGAAGATTATGGCACACATGATGGATTTGGGGTGAAATAGGTAGGTTGGGTAGAAACAGGTTGAGGCTTAGGATTAACCACCTAAAATTGTTATTGAGGACAAGACTGAGCATTTTATCACTTCTTAAGAAATTTTTTAAGGTGTTACCATGCTTCATATATTTCCATATTTGAGGTAGATGGCATGGATGTAGATGGAATTGATGAAGTAGATGGAGGATAAATTTCAATAGGAATCATAATTGGTTTGGAAATATTGGATGGGATGGAAACTGATACCTATGAAGCAACATTAACATGTGCTTCATATAAGGGGTTGCCATAAGTTTATGTGTATGAATATGGGATGGAGGTGCTTTGAACACCTGATTATTGAGGGATGAACCAATGCTGGTAAGGTGCAGTTGATGACTCAAAAATAGGGTTGTTATACACTTGGTTAAAGCTGAAATACTGGGAGAGGGTAGGTTCTTATTGAAAAGAAGGATCATGCCTAGGCGGGCTATGGACATATTCTAGAACATAGTTAGAGCATATTTGAAAAGCCTCCACTTTGGCCATGTCTATATAGGTTATGTCGTGGTCAATGGTGGGTGAAGACAATTCTATTTGTGGAATGGCTATGTTGATGGTTCTATATAAAACATCAGCATTTGAAGTTTGCATAGTGTGTGAGGTATCCATAGACAAATCTAAATAACTTAACTATATCAGACTAGTGGGGTTGACCACAGAAGTGGTAGGGAAAGATGTTGAACAATCCATGGATGAAGTATTTTGGTGGATGGAAATTTGATTCAATAATTTTGTTTGATTTCTAGTTAAAACCATAAGCTAATGAATCAAATATGTGAAATGTGCAAGAAAGTAAAAAACTTCACAAAATTAAGTAAACAACTCAATCCTATGTTTTTTGCAACAAATGTGTCTTACCTCCTTTTTTTATCTTGTTTTAATTTTTTTGAGTTTTGTGTGTTTTGGATGTGCTAATTTAAATTATGAAGGGTGAAATCTATGGCTTGGTTGGGAAATGAGATTATTCATCGTGATGAAATCCAAAAAGTTTGCTCATGGGTATCTATGGTGGCTAAGGGCAGAGATTGACAGATGGAGATGAAGCCTACCATCGCCAAATCTCAAGAAATGGTTAGTGATGAAATCCAAATCATTACTATTTATTGTGATACATGCTATGTGTGATTAATTTTAAAGTTTCGTGTTTTCTAATGTGTACATAAAATTTCACAAATAACCAATTTTACAAGCCTAAATCATAAGCCAAAAATAGAATTACTAAGTTCCTCAAAATAATGTAGGGTACACCGCTTAAGACCCACTCTAAAAAATGGAGGTTTTTCCTACTCTTCTGCCTTAAATCACCAAATGTGGGAGTATACTTAAGTATCCTGATTTCTATTACTTAAGTATCTTAACCCTATTATACAAACTATTTTATGCAGTTGTCACTTCACATGAAAACAATATGCAGAATATTGAATAAAACACACTAGAAAGCAATGAAAATTTAACTCTAAAATGTGATCTATGATGAATGTGTGGATGCAAGGCTACTCTAAATACCTAAAATGTAAATGAAATATGATTGCTTTTAATAGAAAATAATTATTTTTTACTCAATTTTATTGTAAAAAGCAAAGAAGCAACAACAAAAGTGGGTTAGGTTTTATAGTAGACTTACACGAAAGCATATGTATCTCTTCCTCACTCTATGAAACACCATCCAAAGCCACTAGAATGTAGTAGGGTATTCCATGAATGCTGGAGGACATCCCTCGAGCATCATAGGGCATCTGCACAACTTTTGGCCAACTTCTACACTAGTTCTACGAAATTCACACAATATAATTTTTGAAAATGTGTAGAATAGAAAAACAATAAAAAGTTAGTGAAAAAATAAATTAGCATAGAGAACCCTTTGTGGGTCTCACCATGATCACCATTTGTGAATTAGAAAATCAAGCAACACCAATACAAACAATGAAGTGATAATAAATACCATAACACAAAGATTACACAAACTAGATTCTTTATTATTGCGAGCAGATCTCCAATGTTACAATCAATATGCCCTAAATATGGGATTTTACAATGCTTATTTTTGATAAAAAATTATAGATTACTAGGGTTCTTTGAAACCCTAGTTGAAATAATGGGTGGTGTCTTCGTACTTTTCTGATCCCAATGAGGTTGCAGGTGGGCTTGTGTATCCTAGATAGGGCCACCCTAGCTTCAACAACTGCCAAATGTACAATTCCTATACCTACACAACAAATAGTAACAAATATCAGTAATACCTATGAGGGCTCCACTGCATGAGACCCTCAGAATAAAATAACTAACCCTAGATACTATAATAAAACTGTAAACAAAACATAAGAATATGAAAATAAATGCACAAAATTATTACCTTGTCAACAATGCTAACTTCCTATTTTTTGCTTACGTAAATGATGCCAGTGAAAGTTATGAAGATGCCCTAACAACACTCAAGAGCTATACGAATATAGATATGGTGCAGGAGATGCCAACGAGCACTTGGTGACAATAAAAAATGCTCAACGATGCTCGATTGTCTCTGGTAGGTATTCATATAGCTCTGGGCAGTGCTTGGCTGGCTCTGGGTGGTGATCGAATGGCTTTGGGCTGCACTCAACTGGATCTGGTAGGCATTCAAGGATTGATGGAAGTGGTGCAAAACCAGATCTGGTTCACACAGGAAGGACAGTGATAGAAGTGGAGGGCTATGAGTGATGATGATGGGGGTGAGGATGGAAAAAAGAAGCTAGGGCTTGGACTCCAAAAATATCTAGAGAGCCTAGGCGCTTTAGGGGACTTATGGAATCAAAGAGCTTAGGGTGTTAGGAGTTGAGTCATCAAAATGACTCCTCTTTTATAATATTCCCTTGGACATGTTAGGTTTTCAATGACACTAAATGAGTGGTTGAGATTAAAACATGAAGAAGTGTGGCCACTCATTTAGTGTCATCAAAACCCAAACATGTCCAAGGGAATATTATAAAAGAGGAGTCATTTTGACAACTCAACTGCTAAAACCCTAAACTCTATGATTCCCTAAGTTCCCTAATACCCTAAGATCTCTTGAGAATTATCGAGTCCAAGCTCTAGCCCCTTAATTTCCATCCTCGCATCCCTTCACTTCTACCATTGCCATTCCTATGTGAACCAGATATGGTTCTACACCACTTCCATCAATCCCCAAACACCTACTAGAGCTAGTAAAGCACAACCCAAAGCTAGTTAAGCACTACCTAGAGCCAGCCGAGCACTGCCCAGAGTTAGTAGAACACCTACCAAAGCCAACCGAGTGTTACTGAGTGTTTTTGGTTGTTACCAAGCGCTCACGGGTGTCCCACACCATATCTGCAGCCCTATGACCCTTAGGTACCGTTAGGGCATCTTTATAACTTTTGCTGGAATTATTTACGTAAGTAGAAAATAGGAAAGTTAGCATTGTTGACAAGGTAATAATTTTGTGCATTTATTTTCATATTCTTATGCTTTTTTTATAGTTTTATTGTAGTATCTAGGGTTAGTGATTTTATTCTAAGGGTCTCACGCAGTGGAGACCTCATATGTTTTCTTGATATTTGTTACTATTTGTTGTGTGTAGGTATAGGAATCTTACATTTGGTAGCTATTGAATCTAGGGTGGATACACAAGCCCATCTACAACCTCGTTGGGATTAGACAAGCACAAAGATACCACCCATTATTTCAACTAGGGTTTCAGAAAACCCTAGTAATCTGTAATTCTATATCAAAAATAAGCATGGTAAAATCCCAAATTTGGGGCATATTGATTGTAACATTGGAGATCCTCCCACAATAATAAAGAATATATTTTATGCAATCTTTATGTGTTATGGTGTTTATTATTACTTCATAGTTTGTATTGGTGTTGCTTGATTTTATGATTCACAAATGGTGATCAGGGTGGAAACCACAAAGGGTTCTCTATGATAATTTATTTTTTCACTAAATTTCTATTTTATATTTTTGTTCTACAAGTTTTTAGAAATTAGATTGCACAAATTTCATAGAACTAGGGTTTTTGAAAAGTTGTAGAATTTGGCCAAAATTTGCACAGATGCCCTGTGGTGCTTGAGGGATGCCCTTCAGTGTTCAGGTAATGAACTGCTACATTCTAGTGGCTCCGAGTGGTATTTCACAGAGTGAGAAAGAGATACATAAGCTTTCTTATAAGTCTACTGTAAAACCTAACCCACTTTTGTTGTTGCTTATTTGCTTTTTACAGTAACATCGATAAAAAGAAAATCATTAATTTCTATTAAAAACAATCATATTTCATTTACATTTTAGGCATTTAGAGCAACCTTGCATCCACACATTCATAATAGGTCACATTTCAAAGTTAAATTTTCATTGCTTTATGGTGTGTTTTATTCAATATTCTACATACTATTTTCATGTGAAGTGATAACTACATAAAATGTTTTGCATAATAGGGTTAAGAATTCCTCTTTTACTTGTCTAAGTAGGAACATAAATTAGGATCTTTAAGTATACTCCCATATTTTGTTATTCAAGGTGAAAGAGTAGGCAAACCCTTCATTATTTAGAGTGGGTCTTAAGCGGTGTACCCTATATTCTTTTGAGGAACTTAGTATTTTTGTTTTTGGCTTCTAATTTAGGCTTTGTAAAATTGGTTATTTTTGACATTGTATGTACACATTAGAAAACATGAAAATTTAAAATGAATCACACACAAAACGTATCAAAATAAACAATAATGAGTTGGATTTCATCACCAACCATTGCTTGATATTTGGTGATGGTGGGCTTCATCTCCATCTGTAAATCTCTACCTTTAGCCACCATAAATACCCATGAGCAAACTTTCTAGATTTCATCACCAAGAAGAATATCATTTCCCAACCAAGCCATAGATTTCACCCTTCATAATTCAGATTAGCACATCCCAAAACACAAAAAACTAAAAAAAATGAAAAATTAAAAATGAGATAAAAAATGAGGTAAGACACATCTGTTGCAAAAACATAGGATTAAGTTGTTTACTTTCTTGCACATTTTAGATATTTGATTCATTGGCTTATGGTGTTAACTAGAAATAACAAAAAAATTATTGAATCAAATTTCCATCCACAAAAACACTTCATCCATGGATTGTTCAACATATTTCCCTACCACTTATGTGGTCAACCCCACTAGTGTGATACATATAAGTTGTTTAGATTTATCTATGGGTCCCTCACACACTATGCAAACTTCAAATGTTGATGTTTTACATAGAGCCATCCACACAACCATTCCACAAATAGAACCATCTTCACCTACCATTGACCACAATATGACCTATATAGACATGGCCAAAGTGGAGGCTTTTTAAATATTCTATAACTATGTTATAGAACAGGTCCATAACCCACCTAGGCATTATCCTTATTTTTAGCAGAAACCTACTGTTTCCTAGACTTCCAGCTTTACTCGAGTGTATAACAACCCTCATTTTGAGGCATCAACTACATCTTCCCAGCATTGGTCGATCGCTCAATAGTCAGGTGTTCAAAGCACCTACATCCCATATTCATACACCTTAGTTTATGGAAACCCATTATATGAAGCACATCTCAATGTTATTTCACAGGTGTCGGTTTCCATACCATCCAATATTTCCAAATTAGTTGTAATTCCTATTGTAACTTATCGTCCATATACTTCATCAATTCCATCCACGTCCATGCCATATACCTCAAATATGTAAATACATGAAGCATGTGAACACCTTAAAAAATTGCTTAAGAAGCGACAAAACACTCAGTCCTGTCCTCAACAACAAGTTTAGGTGGTTAATCCTAAGCCTCAACCTGTTTCCAGCCAGCCTGCATTTTTCACACCAAATCCATCATGGGAACCACAATATTCTATGGTTTCTATCCCCATACCTCCATAAAATCATATCCATGCTATTCCCACAAGTCAACCTAGCCAAAGCCCTCACACATCATCTCCTTTTCTTCATTCACAATTATTTCTTCATCAACCTCCACATCATCAATTTCAATCCACTCCAACAAATTATCATCATCTCATCACACCCCATCATCTCACCACTCCACATTCACAAAATCATCAAGTGATTCAAGGATTTCACATCCTTAGGGAAGACCCTAAAATCTAAACTATGCAACAACAAATTGATAGTCTGATGCAATATACTCATGGTTTGATGAGCCAGAAGTCCAATTTATGTCAACTTATAAATCAACCAATTCATCCTTTGGTACCATCACTACCACATCCTACAGACTTCACGTAGTCACTCGAGGTCAACAATGCACTAATAATAAACAAAATGATCAACAACAACCTATTCAACCCCATCCATAGGTAACTATGTCTCAACCTACCACATCATCATCACCCATCCAATTCTCTACCAATCCCTTTCAAACAATTCATATTCTAAGTTGTCCAAATCCATCTACTCATTCTCTCAACCATCCATCAAGGCCAACCATATATTTGAGTATCCGGTTAACCACAAACCTTAAAATGGCTTCAGCTAAACTGTCTATCTATGAGCTTATTCAACAATATACTCCACATCATGAGACATTAATGGATATATTAAAATCTATTGAAATTAAATCACAAGATGCTAATTCCTTTAGCAACTTTGTGGGGAGCATCCGAACATGTATGGAGCATTCCATCACTTTCTACGATTTTGAAATCAAACCAAAATCATCAGAATTGGTGGACCCCCCATTGTATATCATGGCTAAAATTGAAAGGAAGCTATTTAAAAGAGTTCTAATTGATATCGTCTCCTCTATCAATATCATCACTACATATGCTCTCCATCATATCAATATTCTACCATCCCATATCACCAAATCCACTTTCACCCTAAAAGCATTTAACGATGCTCTCTGCTCCATAGTTGGCATTATTGTTTTACCCATAGAAGTGGGGATAAAAACATTGCACACCATGTTCCACATATTGGAAGGATCCATGAAGTTTAATGTACTCCTTGGATGACCTTGTATGAGGGAGATGTGATGTGTCCATTCTATACTTCATCAATGCTTGAAATATGTACACGAGGGACAAGTTCATTGCATACCAGCGAATGCTGAACCATTCAAGTATTACAATTTCATCTCAAATCCTTATGAATCCATGCTTCCTTCCACTCATATTTTCCTCACATCATCAACCACATCATCAACCACCCTATCTATTTCTTCATCAAAAGCTCCTATTCCTAAGGAGCTCCCCATCACCACATCACATCAAGCCTCCACTTCCATACCCTCATCCTCATCACCATTGACTACATTACATGTGGTTAAACTTAATCTACATTAGCCACATCATCAACATTAGCATCATACACCATCACTTCTTACATATCATCACCACCTATTCAATGATCACGTCATCCAAATCCATCTCTATCAATATTAGCCAATATTTCACAAGTCACCTTAACGAATTGTGATATGTCACTCCAGTCCATACCTCTCCCATGGTTGGAGCCCCAAGACAATACCGAGCCATCCATATCCACTTCCATAGCCACATCATCCCAAGTTAAGGTCCACCTCACTAATCCTAATATAGGTGAATATGTGGTCCAAGACATCACCGTTACATTGATTAGAATCCAAATTGCTAAGAATTACGGTCACCCATATGACCCACCCTTATCTATAGAAGCGGTTTACAACATGGGTTCAACACCTAATAATATTAATTTTGTGTATGGGGGATTTTTTATTCATCCAATATATCTTTCCAAGATGAACCCAAGCAACCAAATCCTACCAAAATACAATACATGTCAAGTTTTCCATCCCAGTATTTTCACAGTTAATTGGCAAGGACATGACCTAGGATGAAATGAATAGGGAATGCATGATATCATCAATGTTTCTTATTAATAAGTGCATGAAAATTTAGGTTTAGGCTATCATCCACTTTCATACACTTCTTCTCTGGAACAAGCTTTTCAAAGATTAAATTTGAATTTAGAATAAGATATCCATTACATCAATGAATATGAATATGAAATCTATGAAGAGTTGACATTATGTCAATTACTTCTAATGAATCTAATGAGGAATCAACACCCATTATTCTGCACACTGAACAAGATAAGTTTTACCTCATAATTTTTCCCATCCATCAACCCATCATTTGCTTGCTTCTTCCACAAGGGCGAACCAATCCAACTGGTGAACCACCATCTCCAATTCATAATCCACATCATCGACTAATTTTGTAAATACATGTACATATAAAAAAAAATAAAAATAAAAATCAAATTTTGCATTGTATGAACATGGCTTTGTACCTATTGCATTCATTTGTGTTATTTGCTACTGTTCAGGTTCCAAGAGTTCTAGCATTGATTCTAACAGATAGGATCCCATTCATACTCCATTTGCCAACCATAATTTTCCCCTTAAATCAACATGAATCCTACTAAATTATTCACCCTAATCCTTAATTCATACTATTTGGGAAAGCCAATTCCAATTGATATGAGTCTTATTGATATGGACTAGATTTCCTAGCCACCATCCTTTTTGAGTTTGTCCTATCCGAGGAATTGTTAACGGATTTAGCTAACTACATTCCTTTGTCACCTCCACCTTTACCTTCATCTTCAACTTCAGATCTTGAGGTTTTCAAGGTAGACATATACGAGGACATGCCAAAAGAGTTTGATGACATCATAGATGATATTTATTTGATCCCAAATCCCATCAACTTGAGGAAGGTTCTCAAATATCCATTTAAGATACCATCAATGTGAACCTTAGTTCAGACATAGACAATACTCAAATTGTAAAACTTGTTAAAATTTTGTATCGCTCCAAATTTTTCGCATCCCTACCTTCAGGCTATTGGATCCGCGCCCGGAAGGAGGATGGGAAAAGGATGGTGCGGTACCTCGGACGAGAGGACTTTGCAAAGGTCCTACCTCTCAAGGGAGGTGCATTTTGGTGATTTGTCGACGGATGGTGGGTTCACCAGGAAACATTTGACGGCAGTTTCCACGCCTAGGTTTTGGAATGAATTTTAGATGAGTTCGTTTTATTTTTAAGCATTCATCCTAGGTTTGGCCGAATGATTCTAACTTAAACTACATGAAAATGCAATTTAAATGAATACAACAAACAAAAAAGAAAGCAAAAACAGAGAATTTGTAGGAGGTCAATGAAGATTACCTGATCCGGAAGTCTGATGGAGTTTCTGAAGCTTGAAGCAGTCTGGATCATCTGCAATTCAATAGAATTGCCTTCAATTTGATAAAATCGTCTAAACTGATAGGATCGTCTACAATCTGATGAATTCGTCAGACGAATTCATTAGAGACCTGCAAAACAGCAAACAGATGCGAAATACAAGAAATTCTATTTTGTAAATAGGGGCAAACTATATGAAAAAGTAATATGAGTATTGAACAATATGCAAGAACAAAAGTAAATGCAAATCACTGTGTTTAAATAGCAGAATATGATCTTAATATGCAAACTAGACAACATGGGTGAACTCCAGATGCAATATAGTATAAAAACTGAATAAACAATCTAATTTATAGCATGAAATGACAGAGAAAATAGAAAGAAGAGCAAACTCCAGGCACTGATTGCCTCGATGCGTGCTGCAGTCGAAATCGTCTCGCATCAGTACGAGATCATCTCAAATTTGATGAGATCGCCTCCGATATTGACAGGTTCGTCGGCTGCGATAGGTGTTGGCTTCGGCTGAAAACCAGTGGTGTACCTGCAATAAAATTAATATAGGACTAGTGCAAGAGCAAATTTGAAGTGTTTTAGCACATAGGGAGTTGATTTACATAAAAATTCAGCCAGGGGTTGGGGAGGGAAAAGTCTTAGAGTTAAATAGGCATAGGATAGTTGTTGGGAGGTTGGAGATCATCCCAATTTGGGAGATCTCCAACGGGGGAAGGGTCCCAACGACGCAGACACGCTTCTGCTCGGATTGGAGAGCCGTTGGAACGGATTCCAACTATGCAAATTCAGTTTTGCGACGAAATCGTCTGGACGTTCTAGTCCAGATGAAATCGTCAAATCTGGGGCGATATCGTCTGATCGGAGACGATATCGTCAAACGGTCAAAACAACTGCTAAAAATGGCACGAAAAAGGAGGAAACGGGTTTCTCGGCGGTTAACGGGCGGTTTGGGAGGTTAAATTTGAATTTAAATTTATTTACTAAGGTGAATGTAATTATTCCAATTTTACTGCGCCAATTTTAGGGTGCTACATTTTGCCCCCTCTTTAGCGAATTTTTCGAAGAAAATGCGTTAAAGATGAGTTCTTCTCGATCTACGAGAAAGCAAAAAATTATTCCCATTTTTAGGCGACGATTCTTGGTCGAATCGTACGAAAGCTTACTATGGTGCCCCCTCCGTGTTTTTACCCAAATCGAACGTTTGAGGTAAAAACGCGGAAAAGCAAAAAATTATGTTTGAATTATTTTGAATAAAATTAAGAAAAATAGGGTAAAACCCTAATTCATTGTTACTGTTCATTTTACTGATTTTAGAGCTCTGAAGCAAAAAAAAAAATGGTTGATATGATGTACATATATTTGATATATATATAAATGAGATATTTTTGATCATATGACTTGTGTTATGTGATACTTATGATGCTTTTTATGTTTGATTGATTGATTGATGTAATGATTTTATTGATGATTCATGTAATTATGTCATTTTGGAAAATATTATAACTTGGATGTCATGCTATAAATATTTTAAATGAAATAATCTGATGTAACAAAGTGGTTGTATGTGATGCAATAATTTGATAAAAATAAAAGGGGACTTTTAACAATAATTTCAAAGGACATTGTCGCTATTATAGACCATTTCATGGAGTCGCCGCTCACTCGGTCGTCAAGCTAATCCCAGGATAGAAATATTGTTAAAATAAAAGAGTGCTTAAGAGACTGTCTTAAGATTTTGTTGTGATGATGCAAATGATGATGATGATGATTTGCTTTCAGATTTCCATGAAAATATTATGCATGAAATATTGTAAAATGATTTTTGCTAGGCATAAATTCCTAAGTGTGATAAAAATTGTTGAATAATTCCTTAAGAATTATACCATCATTGCAAAATGCAAAGGTTGACATAATGACATGAAATGATCAAAATGTGTTTGCTTTTTGAAAAGCATAATTGGTGTAAAATGAAGTCATATGTTTTGTATGATCTTTGATAAATTGGGAAAAAAAAAAAAATGTTACAATGATTTGCGCTAGGCATAGAATATGTAGGTATAGACTTATACCATCATCGCGAAGATCAAAGAAAGGATAGTTTTATTGCATGATTGATTTTTGATGAACAGAAAAGATGAAAATGAGGACTTGCGCTAAGCATAAAATTCCAATTTTGGTTTTGAAACTATACCATCGTTGCGAAAGTCGATAAGATATATATGATATGTTTTGATTGAAATTTTTTATTTCTTCTATTATATAGTTGTCTTTGTGGTAAATAATTGTACTTGATTATTCCAAACAAGTTGCAAAAATAATATTTCAAAGTATTTTTGAAGACAAAAGTTAAATTTATAAGGAATCCCATGTGCATAAGTGAATTCATTGCCAATCTTGATTTATCATAATGATAGACAAAATCTCTCAAATACAAATGTGTGTGCAATTGCATTGTTCATTTACCAGTTTTGAGCAAGATACTATGATACAAGTGATTTGAAGAAACCAAATAAGTGTTCATTAACCATGATGTAGATGCATATAACCATACTAGGCTACTATGTAGATCGGATTATCAAGAGCTAGCTAATCCATAAGCGGACATAGGTCTGTACAAAAGAAGGTCGCTAATGTGACAGACATATCGCCACACTAGGAGTTACCCAAGGCCAAGCAGGTTGGGCACAAACCACCTGTTATGGGGCTTACCTCATAGTTTTCGAATAATTGAGAATTCCAGGGATTCAAGCTCATTCACCCTTCTTTTCTTTTCAAAGGGTAGGGAAAGGGATTTTATTGCTTTTCTTGCTTTCTTTTGAACTTTGCTTATTTTCCTTTTGCTTGATAATGCTTGTAACATTGTTGTAATGATATAAAAGAACATTTTTCTTTTCTCTTTTTCTTGAATTTTTCTTTTCTTTTTCTTTTTCTAGGGATACTTGCTCAGATTAGTCTGTAGAGCAAGGGATTTTTATTCTGGGTAGGGGTGAGCTTGTCCTTTTGCCAATTCTCAAAGATTCTAGACCATGTGCATGATAGGATAGCAAGGGAAACTTTTCACTCAAGAAATCAGTTCTACTATGTAGCAAAACATGGAAATTACAAATATAATCATTTCATTGTGAAAAGATGTGCTTGGTTTAAGTAAATAACAAGATCAATTCTCTATGCTCAAACTTTATTTAATTGAATTTTGTGAACTTTGATATAAGAGAGATTAGTAATCATGCCAGATAAAATCAAGATATTTATTGTGTGAATGTGCAAGTGAGGGATGCCAAATAAATGCTAGTTTTATCCAAAATAAGTTGAAACATAGAATTGCAATATTTGTAAGAAAATAACGATTTTGAGAAAGTTTTGAGAATGTTGACTCTCTCTTTATTCTGTATATTGTTTTGGTTTCGAAAGAGTCAAGCATATAGCTGTTTTTGGATTTTTATGTTGATTTTTGTTTTGGAGCAAAAGGACCTTTACAAGTGCTTTTAAAAAATGCAATAAATATTTTTGAAGATTTTATGAATGTTTTTGAGGTTTTTTTGAATAAATTGAAAGAAATACACGATAATGATTTTGAACAAATATATACATGGATGAAATGACCAAATTTATGCATAATAACGTTTGAGATGTAAAATATTCATGGGTTCTTTAAGTTCTTTACCATCTAAGGTAGACAATTTATATGCTCCTGATTCAAATTTTTCAGTAATGATGTACGGTCCGAGCCAGTTGGGCTCAAACTTACCTTTTAGTTCTTTGGTTGCATTTGTATTTTTTTTATTTTCTTTTAGAACAAGGTCACCAATATCAAAGGATCGATGACGAACTTTCTTATTATATGCTCTTTTAAGCTTGTTTTGGTATGCACGGAGATGCTCTAAAGCATTGATGCATTTTTCATCTAGGAGTTCCAGCTGACTGAGTCTGCCAGCACGATATTCATCTCCTACTTCGATGTCTTGAAGTAGCAGAGCCAAAGAAGGAACTTCCAATTCAAATGGAAAAACCGCTTCGGCACCATATACCAAAACAAATGGTGAAGTGCCCGTGGGGATTCGAACACTAGTTCGATAAGCCCACAAGGTCGGATATAATTGAATATGCCAGTCACGGCCAGTTTTATTGACTAGTCTTTTGAGAATTTTGATTAGGGTTTTGTTAGAAGCTTCTGCTTGACCATTACCCTGAGGATAATAGGGAGTAGACCAGCGATGTTGAATCTTATATTTTTGACATAATTTTTTAACATCTTTATTTTTGAACGGAGTTCCATTGTCAGAGATGAGATTTGCAAGAATTCCGAACCTACAGATGATTTGATTAAAAATGAATTTAGAGACCTGTGAACCAGTGCAAGAAGCTAAAGGCATAGCTTCAACCCACTTCATGAAATACTCAGTGGCGGTTATGATGAACTTATGTCCATCAGAAGACACAGGATTAATTTTACCAATAATATCCAAGCCCCATTTAGAAAAGGGCCAAGGAGAAGAAATAGCCTGCAGCTCTTGTGCAGGCGCATGGACAAGGTCAGCATGTTTTTGACACTTGTCGCAATGGCGCACATATTCATGTGCATCCGTTTCCATGGTAGGCCAAAAGTATCCTATCCGAAGGAGTTTTTTAGCAATGACTCTACCACTAAAGTGTCCTCCACAAGATCCATCATGGGCTTCACTCAAGGCTGATTTAGACTCTTCTAAATTTAGACATCTTAATAGGATACCTTCAAAAGATCTCCTATATAAATTATTGCCAATGATTAAAAATCGACTTGCTCGTCGATGTAATAATCGACGCTGGTTGCGATTAGAATTAGCAAGGAAAGTCCCATTTTGGAGGAAATCAAATATGTCTGTATACCAGAGTTCAGGAGTAGTTTCCTTGATTAGAAACACATCCAAAGGCTCTAAGCATGACTTATGTGAAGTGGGTTCCTGGAGTCGACGAATGATGATAGTAGTATATTCGTCATCTAACTCCAAGGGTAAGAGAGATGCAGCGGCGGCCATAGCATTAGCTGCACGGTTGCTAGTTCGAGGAATGGCTTCCAAGGTAACTTGATCAAACAAGGCCATTAGTTGTAAAACATAGGCCTTATATGTGCAAAGTTTATCATCTCTGGTCTGATAAACTTCATTAATTTGGTTTATAACCAATTGGGAATCCCCAAAAACTAAGAGGTTTTTAATTTTAAGCCCTAAAGCAGCTCGTAATCCAAGGATTAGAGCTTCATACTCAGCAGTATTGTTGGTGCAAGAAAAGGTTAGTTTGAAGGATAGAGGAATAAGATATTTTTGTGGAGATATTAAAATAATACCTGCACCAGCCCCACTCATACATCGGGCTCCATCAAAGTATAAGGACCATTGTTCAACAAGGTCTGCCTCTAATTGAAGGCATTCATCAAGAAACTCGATAATGAGGGGATGAGTAGACTCTAAGGGTGCAGCAGCTAATTGATCTACTATGATTTGACCCTTAACAGACTTCTGTCCTATGAAGGTGAGATCAAACTCGCTTAGAGCAAGAACCCACTTGGATGTGCGACCCGATAAATAAGGTCGACTCATGAGATATCTTAAAGGATCATATTTGGCAATGACATACGTTTTTTGGCTAAGCATGTAATGTCGTAATTTTTGCGTAGCAAACACGACTGCGAGACATAACTTCTCTAACGCTGTATAGCGGGTTTCATAACTGATGAAGGTGCGGCTAATGTAATAATTAGCACGTTCTCATTTTTCATCATCAAGCTGAGCTAACATAGCTCCTAAGGCAGAATCTGAAGCAGAAATATATAGAAGAAATGGGCGATCGGATTTAGGCGGTGAAAGCACCGGAGGGTTAAGGAGATATTGCTTGAGAAGTTCAAAAGCTTCTCTACATTCTGTGTCCCAATTAAAGGGGACGTCCTTCTTAAGGAGTTTAAGAAAGGGACCAGTTTTGTCCGCCGACTTATCAATGAAGCGACGGATAGCTTGAAGTTTACCTTGTAAACTTTGTAATTCAGATATATTAGTGGGTGCGGGCATATCAGTGATAGCCGCAATTTTGAGAGGGTCAATTTCGATCCCTCGTAAAGAAACTAAAACTCCCAATAACTTGCCGGATTTAACTCCGAATATACATTTTGCTGGATTTAATCGAATGATATATTCTCGTAATCGATTAAAAACTTTTCTTAAATCGTCTAAATGATGATCTTCAATAAGAGAGCGAGCTATAATATCATCTACATAATCATGTAGGATATTATGCATCATATCATGAAAAATGTAGGTCATAGCCCGTTGATAAGTTGCCCCGACATTCTTTAGGCCAAAGGGCATCACTTTCCAGCAAAAGGTACCCCAGGGGGTAATAAAGGTTGTTTTCGCCTGGTCTTCAGGAGCTATCCTGATCTGATTATAGTCGAAGAATTCGTCCATTAAGGACATCATCCCACTCCCAGCAGTGAAGTCAATAATTTGATCCATATTTGGAAGAGGAAAGTCATCTTTAGGGCATGTAGCATTAATATCTCTGAAATCTGTGCAAACCCTAACTTTGGTGGCTTCTTTCTTGGTGACGGGAACTACATTGGAGATCCATTCAGCATAATCAATAGCTTGTATGAAGATAACATTCAGGAGTTTTTCTAACTCCCCTTTGACTAGCAGAGCCACTTTGGGATGCATTTTTCTAAGTTTTTGTTTAACGAGTTTAGCATCCGGATGGACCACTAGATGGTGCATGACTACAGAAGGGTCTAAACCTAGCATATCTTCATATGTCCAAGCGAAGACATCTTCATACTCTTTAAGAAATGCTATGTATTGTTTTTGTTTTTCTTGACTTAGTTCTGCTCCAATGTTGATTATGTGAGGGTTGTCCTCAGTTCCAATATTAATTTTAATGACATTTTCTACCTCCATGTGTAGATCTCTTTCAAAATTAGGTGGGGTAGGTGAAATGCCCAACTCTTGTAACTCTTGTAAAGTTAATTTAGATAATTCGTTCTGAGGGTCGACGGCCTCAAGTTGAGCTATGGTTGGTATAGAACCATCAAAATAAAACCCATTGTACAACATCTCTTCAACAGAGACATCATGGAAGATATCTCCTTCCAACTCTTCATCGGGGTCAGCAATCATTCAGGGTATGCTATGGATAGCATGTTGCATGAAAATGACGGATTTTTAAGAGGCAAATCAACATGTCTATCCAAATAGTCTTGATAGCATATGAGGTGATCATCATCCTCAAAAGGAAAAGGTTGACCCTTACTAGGTAATAGGCCCACACCACATCGGGCAGGCCATGGTTCTACCTCGAAAGGTTCTTTCATGCCATTTTGGAAAGGTCCTAAGCCTTTCCCTTTATATCCCATTTTAAGCATCATGGGTTTAGCTTTAATATAATCGTTGGTAAAATAGCACCGAGCATATCCATCATGATGGGTTTTGATATTCTGAGGGATTCTTCCCCAGTCATATCCTTTGTAAATGAAGGCACAACTCCCGACTTGGTAAGTACTTCCCATAGGTTGTGGGAGGCCCAAAGTACGAGGAGATGGCGGCAATTGATTTAAAAGGTTTGAATCTTGCATGAAAGCATTCATTTTTTTTGATATTAAGGTTGTAGATAAATCTAGTAAAATATCATCAGAAAGGGCATAAGATGTAGAAGGCTTATTACCTATGTCTTGAGATGTGGAAGGTATGATAGATGTGTCTATAGGTTTTGAATTTATGGGATTAGAACTTGAAGAATTGGTTGTAGTTTTAAGAACTTTTTGAAGTTCTACAGTAATTTGTTTAGAAGGTGGTTGATCTATATGGGAAGATGAAGTTAATGGAGGAGGAATAAATGAAGTGATGGGTTTATATTTCACAGTTTTAGATGAAGAAGAACTAGGATATGTGGATGACAGAGCAGGGCAAAATTGCACTCCAACTAGTTTTGCCAATGCACACATATCAAAAGGTCTAGGGTCACCATGAATAGTGACCAACTGATTTTTAAACTCAAACTTAACACATTGGTGTAAAGTTGATGGGCCTGCTCGCATGGCGTTAATCCAAGGGTGACCCAAAAGTATATTGTATGATGCTGGGCAATGTACAATAAACACAGTTGTCTCAAGGGTTCTAGGACCAACTTGCAATGGGAGGGTAATGACTCCACACGTTTCTTGTGTTTCATCATTAAAGGCTTTGATAATCATATCAGTCTTCTTCATTTCATCACTTCTAAAACCAAATCGTTGGTAGAAGTCAAAGGTGCAGATGTTTAGAGATGAGCCATTATCAATCAGGACTCGTTTGATAGCTACATCCCCAATTAAAGCTATAATATACAAGGGATTATCCTTGTGTAAACTGTGTTGTGGGATATCTTTATCCCGAAAGTCAATACAATCAATCTCTCGCGTGATGATAGTATTGGCCATAGCTTCAGGTTGGATGTTTTGAGGTACCATCATCTAGCTCAAAGTAAGCATCAATTCATCCCTATGGGTGGGAGAGGATCTTAATAAATCTAAAAGGGAGATTCTGGCGGTGGTATTAGACAACTGTTCATTAATGCTGTAAGGGGGTTTAGGTTGAACAATAGGAGCATTATTTCCTTTATTAGGATTTTTCAGAACAAATGGAGTTGGTCCATCGTTCTGGTTTGGTTCTTGTTGGGGATTTTGAGCTTGTTGTCGGGTGACGACTCCGATGGTACCCATAATGTTATAGTGACGACGTTGAAACGGTCTCGGTTGAGAGTTTATGGCTTGTTCATAAGGAAGGACTTCATTAGAAGAAGGTCGAGTAGTGACTCTTCTGGGAAATGGTTCTTCTGGAACATTAGCATCTGTGATAGGTTGAATAGGATCTGATTCGTTTTCAAAACTATTCGATTGGAACACAAAAAATTCAATTCTGAGAGCTAGTCCCAGCTGTGGCTGCTGGCTGCTGACCTTGATGTTTAGATCTTCTGATTTTGTCCATTGCTGAAATTATTTCTTGATAAGTTTTGCAGACTTGGTTCTAGTCTTCATCTTCTAAATCAGAAGAATCAATGAAAATTTGATATACATACTGTAATTCCTCCACTTTATCATAAGAAATGATCTTTTGCCTTAAAATTAGTTCTTGTAAATAGGATTTAATCTGTGTCAGCCTCTGGATCATTTACATGACCTATGTTTCTTCTACAGGTTCCTGTCAGCCGTCTATGTATGTTTCATCTTCAAAAAAATCTTTTATTGATGTCGAAAGGACTTCTTCCTTCAAGACTTTTGAACCATCATCCCAGAGGTAAGGAATCCCATTATGGATAGCCAAATTAAGGTTTTGGAGCAATCCTTTCACTTCGTCTTCAAGATCGTGCAGAAACTTATTTCCCTATGCTATCAATTTAAACTTCCTAAAGAAGTTTTTTGCTACGATTTTAGCTTAATACCAGGCTTCGCTTCTAATCTTGGCTTCCATGCTTCATGGCATATTTTCTAACAAAATCTGAATTTTAGTAGCTGCATCTTCTCTTTTCAATAAAAATGCTTCGATAGCTTCAAATTCCTTTTTTACTACTTCGGTAGCTTCCTTTACTTTAGCTAAATACAATAATAAAGGTTTAGCCTTTAATACTAAATATAACAAATCTTTTAACAATTCCTTCCTCATGCTCTTTACTTTATCTTTTGAAAATTCGGAAGGAGCCTTTTGTTGTTCTACAACCTATTGTTGTAGTTGTTGTATCTGTGTATTCAATGCCTGAATCTGAGCTTCTGCTACACTCAACTTTTCTTTACATTTTGCCACTTCACTGGCAGCAGCACTAAATTTACCCTCCCATTTTTTAGCTTCCAGGGTAAGAGCCTTCTCTGCTATTTTTGTTCTTTCACTACAGTCTCTAATTCCTTCCTCTTCTCCTTTTCCTTTAAAAGCATTTCTTGATAGTGTCCTCCCTATAAGTATATGGTTCCAAAATATGCTTGGGCTTTCACCCACTCATCTTGCATAGGCAGTTAAGATATATCTTCATTTATCTCTTCTGCCTGGTAATCTTCCACAGTCATTTCTCCCTTTGATTTCTTAGTGATGGGAGTTAACTTCAACTTCTTCCTCTGCATATTGGTTGGATCTAAAGCAATGATTTCTCTTACAGTATTTGGTGCTTTAGAATCCCCAGCTGAATGTGAAGTCCACCAATCTAAAGCATTCCTGCTCACCTTTTTCAGATTTTTAATACTGGCCATGGTGGAGTGTGACTCAGTTCCTTGAGAAGTTGTAACTCCAGCCGCCAGGATGTCAATGCTAGGGAGAAAAGGAATGGGAGCAACTACGGATCCAACATTTAGCGGATTCTGGGAATATGCTGCCATTTCTGGGAGAACAAGGTAATTTTTTGGCAAGGAAATTATATTTTTGTTGATTTTAGAAAAGGAAGGAGAATTAGAATGGGAATGAGTAGGAGAATGAGAAGAAGAAAGTGAAGAAAACATACCTATTTTCGGTTGGATTTGTTGTTGGTGTTCTTCTTCTTCTTCATGTTCACTGACGGTCATTTCTTCACTCTGTGTTTTGTCTTCATCAGGAGTTTTATTTTCCTCATCACTTTCATCTAAGTTTATAATTTTTTCTCCTACTGCTCTCCTACCGTCGGGATCTCTTTTTTAACCAAAATTTGTTTTTTATTTTCACTCTTTTGGTTCTCTTGAGTCGAACTAGGTGGGCCGCGTGAGACTTCCTTCTGTGAAGTTTCATGCTCAACTTTTTGATCATCTACATCAGTGTTTCCTTCAGTCATATGGGCTTGTTCACCTTCTTGAGTCCCTTTCCCTGAGTTGTCTTTTGTATCTTGAGGCTCTTGATCACTAGAAGAAGTTTGAATAATATTCTTGTCTTTTCTTCTATCAGCCATCATTTTCAATTTCCTCATTTTTTTTGCTACGGGTTCATCAGATTATGTACCCGAGTCCACAGGTGGAACAAATTTTACAAATTTTGAGGAATGATGTTTGGACGTCAGAGTATCTGCCCCAAGTGCTAGAAGATTCTCTATTTTATGGACTAGAATAGGTTCAACTCTCCCCTGTCCTTCTTTTCCCAGCCCTTTTCCATCATAACCCATTTTCAACATCATCTGGGCGGCCTTCGAACTATAAGTCTTTCCTTGATCTTCAGTAAAAACCTCTTCTATCGATCTTTTCCTAGATGTCCTAGGTTTGGTCTAAACAAGGGGAAGATTCTAAGCCTTTGCAATTTCTTTTCCTTTACCAACTTTGGGCTGCTGGGATTTCTTAGGTGGCTGGGATACTTCGAGAGTAGAAGAATGACTACTTCCTATGCTTGGAGGGATTCTAACAAGAAAACTTCCTCCCCAGGAGTCATGGTTTTCAGTATACCGAGTTTCGAATAGATTGTCATTTTTGGTGGGGTATCTTGATGAAATCGAATTTGTCTGGACTCTCATTACTCACCATTCCCAAATTTTTGCCACATCCCAATCTGGCCTACTCTTCTGAATCCTAGTTATTTTTCCCTCCGTCAACTGATGAGCCTTTATATTTTTTGGGTCAAACTGAAAATTTACTTCATAAAAATCATGCCAAGGAGGCAAAGGCTCCATCTTCTCTATGTGCCACTCTATGGGTTCATCTTCTATGTGTTTCCTATTTTCTTCAATATAATCCCTGAATTTAACATGAAATTCTTTTTTGTGTTTTATTCAAAATGGATTGTCTCTCAGCAAACCTGTTCATGGGGTCATATTTCCATCTTTGCGGAATCTCAATAAGACCCAATTTTCTTAAATACTCCGCTATCTGTTCATTTTGTCCCTTCTTTGAAATAGTAATTCCTTTAAATCTAAAGGGCATATTACAGGTACTGGTTTTCCCAATTCCAGTCTCGAATTTGACATTAATGCTTTCTGTTTGACTAACATATTCTAAGGCAAAGATTTTGTTAGTCACATAATTAGGAAGTAAAAAGGGTTTGTCCGTAAACCCATACAATCTGATGCATACTCCTTGTGTTAGGATAAACCAATCCCCCTCTTCTGCAAACTTGGTTTGCAATACATTTTTTGCTTTGGGGGTCAATCTTGTTATTTGCCCATACATGATTTTTAGTGCAGGGACCAAAAATTCCCTATTGAAATCATAATATGACTCGGACTTATATAACACATTAGTCCATTCATATACTGGAAAAATTTCTCCCTTCTCATTCTTATCATTCTTTGAAATGAAAGCTAACTCTTGAGACATAAAATAAAAGAGCAACCACACCAAATATGGTGTATATGAAAGAAAACTGGGTTCCAGCCTTCAATGCCGCCAAACCCTCATGAATTTTTGCACTTAAAAACTCAGGCCAATCAAAGAAAATAGGTCTCACACTCCTGCTCATAAAAGTTGAATCATACATTCTGGGGTTTGAGAAACATTCTGCTACAGCCACCTACCACTTCTGAATATTTTCATCATTTTTTAGTCTAGCAATCATGGCCAAGATGGAATATAGTTTAGGATTTTTAAAAGCTGCCATGTCAATTGGGGGTTCTGGTGGATTTACCCCTTTTGGAAGATCTTTTAGCTGAGTGGCTAGGAAACCCCTCACCTTTTTGGATGAGCCAAAATATGTAGCATGTTCTAAGGGGTCAAAATTCTTAGGTTCTAAGGGAGGGACACGGCCCGCAGTAAAAGCAAAAACAAAAGCATCTTTGGACAAAGGAAACAGAACCTTCCCTGCAAAATCTCTCACCTTTCTCTCTTTTTCATCATAGAAATTTGCAATTGCCCTTACCAATTTTAGGTAGGGATGAACAGGGATATATACATACCATTACAAGAAATAATGGTATGCAAACGTTGAAGGAGAAGACGCAGAAACCCCAGTTGCTACCCGATTCTTTATATTGCTCTGAATCTCCGTTGGGTCTTTCCATGTTATTATTGTATCTGCAATTTAGGAGTCTCTTTCAATAAAACCAACGCTGTTCTCCTCCCCTCTTTTTACTACCGAAGTAGTCGGGGGTGATGAGGTAGATGCTGCCTGGTCCTTCGCCTTCTTCGAAGCCATTATGAATTATCAGGTACATAGATTTTGAACTTCTTCTGATTGCTTCACAAATCCTTCCTCACTACGCTATAGTGTGGTGGTATAACAGTGGCTAGCGAGATTTTTGGTTTTTCAAGAATCATAGAGACAATTCCTCGCTTCTTTTTCTTCTTCAGGAGATTTTAGCAAGTTTGCAAATGGTGAAATGCCTCTCTAAATCCTTGAATTTAATTTTATATAGCTTAGGAGGACATGCAAAATTAATGCATTAAATGACGGTTGGTCGATTGGATTTGTTTGTCTTTCTTTGGTTTTTGTTCTCGCCATCTTTCTTAGGAAACTCCTAAAAACGCTCACCGGATCATTAAAAACCCACTTGGGGACTTGAAATTATCCCATGCCGAAAAAAATGCTAACTGACAGATTAATTATCTTCTTCCACTGAACCCCTAGCACGTGGTTGCTTAGAAACATTCGACGATGAAATTTTTTGGAAATATCTCGAGAAGCACACAACATATTTCAAAACTTTCTTTTACTCATTCCCTCTTGTCGACTCTCAGGCGATCATGCGGCAGCTCCAGATTTGAAAATGCAAAATAACAAGGGTAGATTTTTCCCTCCAAATTTTATTCAAAATATTGGACTCTGATAGTCTGCAAAAACGATTCTTATTAGGCCATAAAAAGGGAAATATTTACAAAAATCCAAACTTATAATATACTGTACATATAATGGTGATCTGTAGCTTTTACTGGAAATATAATTTTAGGTGAAATGCATTCACTGTGATGGGTAGAACCCATCCATATTGATCTTGTAACTGGAAGGCATTGAATTGCTTTTCTGAGATAATTTCAAATGCCCCCTCCTAGAACGCGTCAAACTTGTCATGGTGTCCTGGTTTTGCTTTCTTGACGTTCCATTTTAACACCAAGTCACCTGTTTTGAACTTCCTGAAAGTGGTTTTCTTATCGAACCACCTGGCTATTTTCACCATATACTTTTGATGATGATTGTAGGCCTGTTCCCTAGAATCTTCTAGCTGCAGAAGTTGCATCAGTCGGGCATCCATTGGATGACCTTCATCTTCGTTAACTTGGTTTAGCATTTTCAACGCGGGTATCTCCATATGAATTGGCAAAACAGCCTCTTTGCCATAAACCAAAGCATATGGTGATGTATTGATTGATTTTTTGATTGAAATTTTGTCGGCCCACAGGGCTTGATTCAGGAGTGAGTGCCAGTTATTATTATCCTCTAATGTTCTTTTCAAAATTCTTAAAAGATTCTTATTAGTAAACTCAGATAATCCATTACCTTGTGGGTAATAATTAGAGGAAGTCTTCAGGTAAATTCCATATTGAGTGGCGAATTTGATCATCTTTGCACTAGTGAAATAAGATCCATTGTCTATAATCAAATAATCTGGTATGCCAAACCTTGTGATTAGACTCTCGACAAATTCTATCATCACTTCTGAATTAGCTTTCTTCGTAGGTACTGCTTCTGCCCACTTAGTGAAGTAGTCCGTGGCAGTGAGAATGTATTTGTGGCCTGATGATGAATTTGGCTCTATTATACCTATGAAATCCAACCCCCACTGCTAGAACGGTTCCTCAACTTGAATAGATTTTAAGGGCATAGGCGCATTCTTGTTCCTTCCCACATACCTCTAACACTATTCACACCTCTAGGTCACTTTGTATGCATCTAGGAAGATGGAAGGCCAATAACATCTAGCTCTAAGGATCTTCAAAGCTGTAGTTCGGCCTGCATAATGTCCCCCTAAAAAACCCTCATGAAATTCATCTAACACTTTTTGCTTTTCATTATCGAGAATGCATTTTAACAATACACCATCGATATTAATCCGGTACAACCCTTATGTTCGAAGGGTATATTTTAATGCTTGGATTCTGAATCTCCTTCTCTGGGAAGTGTTCATATCTTCAGGGCATGACCCAGTCTGGAAGTACCTCACAAAGTCGTCGATCCAACCTGAACTTACTCTGTCTTGATGTTGCTCAATGTTTTCCATGACGAGGTGGCTCTCCCCATATATACTTGCAGCTTGCTTGGCCAATTCTTGGCACAAAGCTCTCCCTCTGACTATTTTAGTAGGATGTATTTCTACATCATACTCTTGGATGCGAGTCACCCATCCAGATCTTTTTTCACCCAATTCTCCTTGAATTATGAAGTTCCTTACATCGGAATGAATAACATACACCATCGTCCGACTCTGGGATAAGAAGTGTTTTAGCTTATTCAAGGATTTCATAATTGCATATACTTGTTTCTCTATGAAGTTGTACCTTTCCTCGTGTTTGTGCATGGTGGAACTTAGAAAGGCTATGGGTCTTTCTTCATCATCTACTTCTTTCTGAGTGAGAACTACAGCATAACTATTTTGTTCTCCGACAGCACATAGTATGAAACCTCGGGAATAGTCAGGGTTAACTAGCACAGGAGCTTGAGCGATGGCTTCTAGAATTTTTTAGAAAGCTTCTTTCCTTGGCTCTGTCCATTTGAAAGGAGCATCCTTTTTCAATAATTTAGTCATTGGTTTAACTATTTGGGCAAAGTCTGCAATGAATTTTTTGACGAAATTTATTTGCCCAAAGAAGGACTGCAAACCTTTCTTGTTAACTGGAAGCGACAACTCAAGAAGTGCCTTCACTCTATCAGGGTCAATTGAAAGCCCAGCTTTAGAAATAACAAGCCCAAGGAGTATTCCTTCTTCCACAGAAAAAATAGACTTTTTAGGATTTAATGATATTCCAAATTCTCTACATTTCTCAAATACTTGCCGCAAATGAGTGGCATAGTCCTTTTTGTTGTGAGAAAAATAGTCATGTCATCTAAATAGACGACAATAATTTTGTTTGCAAGCTCTCCAAAAGCTACATCCATGGATCTTTGAAAATTTGCTCCTGTGTTAGATAATCCAAAGGGCATCCTTTGTGAAAGCATGAGGATATGGAAACAAAAAGGAAAAACCAAGCGCGTTATATGCGAAGCAAAAGATAACACCAAATCCTATGAATTGAAAGTGCATGAAAGGAGAGAAGCATAGACGAATGAAAACAAGATAAAAAGCAAATATAGAAGCACGGCCCTTTTATTGATATGCTTTAAAGCTCGGTTACAAGACGTCTCCTCCCTTTCTAGGGGCTAGGAGCGTTAAACATTGCTTCGTTACAACATGGATTGATATTCCTTCTTCCGCATGCCCACATGTAAAATGGGCGGACCAAAACATCACCGTCGCTTGTGTTGATGATTCTTGACTCCTTGCTGCTCCTCTGATGTCGAAGGCCTACGTTCAGAGAAATAAAAGAGATTAGTAGCACCTGTATATAAAATGGAGCATATGATTCCCAAGGCCTACTATTAGTGCATGCATAAAAATATTAAAACGATAACCAAATAACATCATAATGACCTGAGATTTTAATAGAAGCATGAGTGTGTTACCAAGAAGGCACTGCAAATGGAACAGTCAAAAAATTCGCCACCGATTCGTATTCGCTCCGGGGTGGGACTATTAAACCTGCAACAAATTGTCAGATAGCACCCTCCCAAATGTCTTGTCCCAAAGGCTCCAAATAACCTGCAAAGTTGGGGTTTAGGTAAAAGGGGGTATTTTGGGAAGACCCAGAAGGTCATATTTTCCCAATTCAGCCTCTATCATCGAGAATTTGATGATGCTACCTACAGGTTAGTAAAGGTAGAAAATGATAGAAACATGATCAAAACTCATCAAAATCACATGAAATTTAAACTACAGCCTATCTGAGAAACCTAGAATAAGATGCAAAAATAACAGAAAGGAAATCTGCCACAGATTTCTAATCATTCCGGGGTGGGACGATTAGACCTGTGGCAGTGCGGGGGGCGCCCGGGGACAGGATGCCCGTCGTTTGAGGCCCTGTTTCGACACCAATCCACTTGGGATGGGTCCAAAACCCTTTATGAGGTGTTTTCGGAAAATTTGGTAGGATTTTGTGGCCAAATATCGGGTTTTGGGGTCCGGATTTGCGCTTCCAATAGTCACCCAATAACCTCCCTTCCAAAAGAGAGATTAGGGATGTGAAAGGCACAAATCACAAGTGGAGATGTAAATTGGCAGCACTTCATTGCTCAAAATGCTCCTTCTATGTATATCCTTTTGGGTGAGAAGACTCACCATTTTATAGACCCAAGGGTCTCTTTGAATTAGCATGCAGAGGTGCCACTTGGCAATCATGCTTTTTCAGGGAAGAGAAGACTTCTCCCTTATTAAGGGCTTCATAACTGCCCCTGTGACTGCCTCTGCATGCTCAAAAAAACTCACTCGCACTCCCATGCAATGAAGGGAGAGTTAAGTGGCAGATCTGAGTTGTCATGTGTCGAGGTTTGACTTTTTGCCCATCAAACCTACTATTCGCCCCACCCAGGAGCGAACGCTAGTAATCATCCCTGGGTGGAACGAATACCAGTCTGTACTCGTCCCTGGGTGGAATGAATAAGGAGCAGAGTGCCTGAAGGGTGCCAAATTGATCTTTGACCTTCCAAAACTATTGTGAGAGTGGCTAGGACCATTGTTTAACCTCTAGGGGCTGCCCTGGGGTCTATGTGTGTCAATGCGATCAGTGTTTGCAGTCACATAATCGGATTGGTGTTGTTTTGGTGTCTACAAATGCCCCTTTTTGGGATGCGTTGTGTGTGGCGCAGTGCTAAGAAAAAATAGATAACCAAAGCACTAATGATTAGGGTTTCTCAGTAACCTAACCAACTTTTGATGCCCCAAGTATGGAAAGGGCATGCATTCTTGAATCCTTGCTTCTGACGAGCGAAGGAACTTAATTTCAAGTGTTAACCTATTTTGGTGAGGTGTGACTTGAGCTTGGACATTGATCAGTCATGAATAGGCAAAGGGCGCAACCTTTTGTCTATGGGAACCTTGAGTTCATGATTCATGAATGCCAAGTGTTTGATCAGCTTGTGATTATTGCTTGTTTGCTACCCCAAGCAGGAGCGTGATTGTCTTTGTCAATGATTCTTTGAATGCATGCCATTGCCTTGATTGGGTGTGTATTTGTTGATTGGTGACTAAGTGTGACTACCCCCTCAAGCGACGAATCGATGAGGGAATGACCGACATGAGAAAATCGATGAGTCTCTTGACCCAAGATGACTTAGGTGAGGGTGCCTTCCGATGTTTTCCATTGAATTCTTAAGTAGTTTCTCAACATTTGGACCTATTTTTGGTGGGTTTGACCCCGTTTTGGGACACCGTTTGGGGTTAAAATTGGCGAAAATTCGATCTCCCGTGGAGCGGTCCGGCTATGGTAGCCTTCTTAGGGAGTAGGATAGTGAAAATTTAGACCCCAACATCAGTTTTGTATGCCAAGGAGGTCAAGTGCAAAAGCACTTTTGTTCGGCAATGTTTATTGCTCTTTTTGTTGCATTTTTTTGTTGTTTGGGTTGTTTTTATTTTTTTGCTTTGTATTCGTCCCTGGGTGGGACGAGCGCAAGTTAGTAATTGTCCCAGGTTGGGACGAGCGCTAACTAGAGCGCTCATCCCAGGCAGGAACGAATACAGCCTAAAAGCCTATTTAAGGGCCAAAACCAGGGTTTGGGCTCATTTGCATTTGATTTTTCTGGTGATTTGGAGCTCTGATGAGGAGGAGGTCAATTCTGCAAAGCGAAGCGCTGCCAAAATTTTCCAACACCATGAGTTCACAAATTGGGTCATCAAGTGGCGGAGCCGAAGCGAGACCGATGAGTGCGCTTCCTCGATTATTTGTATTTTTTATTTGACAGTTAAAGAATGAATGTTTTTGTAGTTTGTTTTTCGAGTTTTTAAATGAAACCCTAGTTAAATTTAAAAAGACGTAATGAATGTAACCTGAAATTTGTTTTTTTTTTGTTTGAAACTAAGTAAACCCTAGGTTAAAAAAATGTGTTTTATTTGTTCATTAAACTAAAACCCTAGGATAAACTGAACGCAAAACCCTAGTTTTTAGAAAATTAGTTTTAGTTTGTTGTTTTGTGTTTTGTATTTTTGTTGCGACTTAAATTAAAACAAACCCTAGTTTAAATTTATTTTGAAAAGATGTAATTAAATTTTGAAATTTGTTTTTTGTTTTAAACTAAGGTAAACCCTAGGTGAAAATAATTTGCTATTTTTTTTTATGTTTTTGTTAAACTAAAACCCTAGGATAAACTAAACGCAAAACCCTAGGTGAAAAAATTGTTTTAGTTTTAAATTTGTCAGTTTTAAAACTTAGTTGGAAACCCTAGGCTAAAAAAATATCATGTGAATTTGGTTTTATTTCATTTTTGTCAGTTTAGACTAGGATGTAAACCCTAAGTTAACTGTTGTTTTTTGTAGTCAGTGTAGACTAGGATATAAACCCTAGGTTAACTGTTTTGTTGTGTTTTGTTTGTATTTGTCAGTTTAAAACGTAGAAGTAAAAACCCTAGGACTAACAAACTGATTTTTTATTTTTTTGTTTGTTTTTTATTTGTCATTTGACATGTAGAGTTAAAAACCCTAGGACGACAAAGCGTTTTTGTTTTTTTGCTTTGTTTTTTTTGTCTTGAGTAGAGTTAAAAACCCTAGGTTCGAAACCGATTTTTGAATTGTTTTTTGAATTTGTTTTTTATTTGTCGGTGGACACTAGAGTTAAAAACCCTAGGACTGACAAACTGATTTTTGAATTTTTTTTTTTTTGAATTTGTTTTTTATTTGTCAGTTGACATGTAGAGTTAAAAACCCTAGGACTGACAAACTAATTTTTGAATTGTTTTTTAATTTGTTTTTTATTTGTTAGTTGACACGTAGAGTTAAAAACCCTAGGTTAACTGTTGTTTTTTGTAGTCAGTGTAGACTAGGATATAAACCCTAGGTTAACTGTTTTGTTGTGTTTTGTTTGTATTTGTCAGTTTAAAACGTAGAAGTAAAAACCCTAGGACTGACAAACTAATTTTTGAATTTTTTTGGAATTTGTTTTCTATTTCTCAGTTGACACATAGAGTTAAAAACCCTAGGACTGAAAAACTGATTTTTGAATTTTTTTGCATTTGTTTTTTATTTGTCAGTTGACACGTAGAGTTAAAAACCCTAGGACTGACAAACTAATTTTTGAATTGTTTTTTGAATTTATTTTTTATTTGTAAGTGGACATGTAGAGTTAAAAACCCTAGGACTGACAAACTGATTTTTGAATTGTTTTTGAATTTGTTTTTTAATTGTCAGTTGACACGTAGAGTTAAAAACCCTAGGACTGACAAACTGATTTTTGAATGTTTTTTAATTTGTTTTTTTATTTTTCAGTTGACACATAGAGTTAAAAACCCTAGGACTGACAAACTGATTTTTGAATGTTTTTGAATTTGTTTTTTATTTGTCAGTTGACATGTAGAGTTAAAAACCCTAGGACTGACAACTGATTTTTAAATGTTTTTGAATTTGTTTTTTATTTGTCAGTTGACACGTAGAGTTAAAAACCCTAAGTACTGACAAACTATTTTTTTGATTTTTTTTTGTTTGTTTTTATTTGTCAGTTGACACGTAGAGTTAAAAACCCTAGGACTGACAACTGATTTTTAAATGTTTTTGAATTTGTTTTTTATTTGTCAGTTGACACGTAGAGTTAAAAACCCTAAGTACTGACAAACTATTTTTTTGATTTTTTTTGTTTTTTTTTATTTGTCAGTTTAACGTAGAGTTAAAAACCCTAGGTACTAACAAACTGTTTGTTGATTTTTTTTGTTTAGCTTTTGAAATATTTGTTTTTTTTATTATTTGTCAGTTGACACGTAGAGTTAAAACCCTAGGACTGACAAACTAATTTTTGAATGTTGTTGAATTTGTTTTTTATTTGTCAGTTGACATGTAGAGTTAAAAACCCTAGGACTGACAAACGATTTTCTTGAATGTTTGTGTTTGTTTTTTATTTGTCGGTTGACACGTAGAGTTAAAACCCTAGGATGACAGTTTTTGATGTTTTTTTTTTTGTGAAGTAGAGTTAAAAAAACCCTAGGTACTGACAAATAGTTTTTCTGATTAGAACTGTTTTGCTATTCTGTACATTGTTATAGATTTATGTTATTGTTGTACATTGTTGTAGATTTATGTTATTGTTGTACATTTTGTTTTTTTTGCATGTTTTTAATGTTTTTGTGTTTTTTATGATTTGTAGGTGGTGAAGAGCCGGTACCGTGTGCCGACTGTGTTTTCTGACGCCCGAGAGGCTTTGACAGTGGATGACTGGGAGTGGCTTGATGCCCTTGGGCTCAAGCATGTGACTCGGCTAGAGCCGATGGTGGGGGATCGGGCCTATCTGATGGCGTTGATCAGCTTGTGGGATCCACGGACTAATACCTTCCATATCCCAATAGGGGAGATGATAGTTACGCTTGAGGATGTCTATCGATAGACGGGCTACCGATCAGGACCACGCCACGGGATCAACGGATAGTAGTGCTGACACGCTACTTTGGTCATGGGGAGGAGGTGGGTGTGGAGAGCCCAGTGGAGAGGGCAGAGGGTGACTGCCAGATTGGTGGCATTCTGGTACGGTGGTGGTTTGAGAGAGGCGTGGTGGGGGTGAGGCATGCATTGCTGATGAGCCTCATCTCCAACATGCTGTTGCCTGACTCTTCGGGCACGAGGTTCCCATGGAACCTGTTGGAGGTGGTCTTTCGGTTGGTGGAGTGTCCGACTCATGAGCCCCTGATTATGAGGTGGGGGTAGACATTGCTGGCACAGCTCTATGATGAGTTGTATGAGGTTCGCTACCGAAGGCGAAAGGGGATTGGCTGTAGCTATCTGTTGCAGAGCTGGGCTTGGTAGCACATAGCGGTGGATCGGCCACTTGGTTTACCCTGGATGACACGGGCAGAGATGGTAGATCGAGATATAGGGTATGCGGCCTTGTGGTACATGTCGAAGGAGCAGGGGGCACAGTCGATGGTGGGCTGGTGACGTGGGTCACTACATCGAGGCCTTTGCATGGCTTGCTCCTAGAGATGTGGTATGGCAGCCATATCAGGATTGTCCCGCTTGGCCTGAGGCTGGGGAGTGGCTACGGTGGGTACGCAGGGGGAGGTGGTTGATCGGGCGGCACGGGATCGAGCAGGAGTACTTCCCGTACGTCTGAGTGACACGATAGTTTGGGGTGCGCCAGGGGTTTCCTGGTGAGCCCTTGATCTATCGACGTCGAGGGGACGAGAAGACCTTGGCCTCGCCGATCATCGAGCCGCTAGGGGAGGAGGCAGATACAGTTATTGATGCCCCAAACATGGACAACGTCGAGGTGATGGCCGAGTATGAGGAGTGGTGGACACTATGGCATGGTGGGGAGAGGGGCCTCTAGGAGGGGCAGATGCAGCAGCAGCAGGCGATGAGGGTGCAGAGGCACCAGGAGAGGGTTGGGGGGCTCCGCTGGAGGACGCGGACATGGTTGAGGTGGATGATGTGGGTGAGGACTTTGGGGTTCCAGATCCAGCCAGAGATGTAGGACGTCCCGGAGCAGTGGGAGCCAAAGCAAGTGGCCGTTCCGGAGATGTCGATGCCTCAGGCAGGCTCGGAGGATACGAAGGCAGGGTTGCACGCTGAGAATGCATGATTGGAGGAGCTGCTTCGGAGGTGGGATGAGGAGCTCAGGGAGGCGCGTGGGGATGCACTGAGAGAGGGATCTCCTACGAACGCAGCTGGCGGAGCGGGAGAATGCATTGGCTGCGTACCACCGATGGGATGGGGATACCGATGCTGCATGGGAGATGGATCTCCTACGGGTAGCTGGCATAGTGCAACGAGAATATGGATATGTATCGTCAGCAGGAGATGGACTTGATGTGGCATCGGTTGGAGCTGGAGGCAGAGATTAGCCGCCTCGGTGGGCGGATCCCTGCACTTTCTCTAGGTGGATCATCACGTCGCTCGAGAGGGAGCGATACTGAGCAGTCAACATCCTCTCGACGTAGGTGACTGGATGAGGGAGGCACTAGTGGGCATGATGCGAGGGCTAGTAGCAATCGCCCTGAGAGGTCCCATAGGACCCACACCATGGGGGGTAGTTCCCGTCGCACCGATCCTGCATGATCATGGTGGTCGACGCCCTAGGCTTGGGGTTTTTGAGTTTTTGGCATTTTGTGAGGTCAGAGGACCGGATTATTGTAGCCTGAGGGCATTTTTGATGATATATATATAGATGACTTTCTTTTTGTTTATACACGTGTCGTGTTTTGATTTTATGTACAGTGATTGATGTTGATGGATGCATGTTAATTTACATTGATGTATGCATATGTTGTGATGAATGCAAATGTTTCTAAGTTATATGATATGTATATGGAATGGATGAAATGAGTTGTTGATATTTGGCGATGGCACCATAGACTGTATAGGACTTATGGTATTTTGTTCTAGGCGATTGCTGTGGTAAATGACTTTGCATGTATATATGTTGTTTTTGTGTATTTTTTGATGATGATGCAATAATGAATGATATCACAGTTGGTTTAGAATGTAGTTAAGGTTTTCTGAGACTCAGATGTTTTAACTAACTAGCCAAGACTGTACTTTTATCTTACAAGATTTTTGAACAAGGTATGAATCAGACTTGTTTTTGACCAAGTTATTTCACATCCCTGTGTGTGCAATTGAGTTCGTTTATGTGGTATTTGTCAGGATACCGCCAATGCTAGATAGGCTGTCAACCAAACCTGTACTGAGGATCACCTAATTAGCTCCACTAACTCCTTGGTTGTATTTAGTCAGATTAATCTGCATTGCTATCTAGGATACCATAAGCTAGCTCATCCACATGCAAACATTGATCTGCACACAAGTTAATGTGACAGATATATCGTCATGCGGGAGGTTTGCCACCAGTGACCGATAGGCTATCCACCAAACCGATACTGAGGTTCACCTCATGACCTTCGGAATGCTGAGAGTTCCAGGGATTCAAGTTTGACTCCCTTCTTTTCTTCATTTGTATTGGGATACTTGCTCTTTTATAGTGATAAAAATCATTGTTTATTTTTGTTTTTTTCTTTTGAGCAAGGGATTTGAATTTTGGAGTGATGAGAATCACTATTGCTTGTGCTTTTTGATGTATGCACTTTGTGGGATTTTGTTTTCAAACTTTTTGGGTTTTGACTTTTGCAAATTTTGTGATGTTTTGCAACTTTTTGAGAACTTGGGATTCTTGGGGAATTGGGTAGGGAAGATTCTTGTCCTTTTGCCAACTCTCAACATTCTTGGGGTCATTCGCACATGGGGATGAGCGAGATAACCTTTTCACTGTATGGTATCCTGGATTGCTTTGCAGGTTTCATCTTTCGTTTACACAACTTGGGAATTGTTTTATGTGTTTTAGCTTGTGATGGGATGCTACGTAACAAGGTGTGATCCAAGTATGACTCTACCTTTTTAAAATATTTTTGACTTTGTACAGTCTTGGCTAGAAATCTAATGACAGCTGAATGACGAAAACTCTAGATACATTAGAAGACAACTGACTTATGATATGGCAAAATTATGGATGATGTTTATTTTTGTGTTTCGATGGATTATTTACAAAATGGAAAATGTGGAAAAATGATGGATTTGCCAAGTGATGACAGTCTATGGTGCCTTTGACCTGTATGACCAACAAATATGCAATGTATGGATGCGATGCCTAATGCAGCTATTTTTTTTGTATTTTTGATTTTTGAAGTATGCATGAAAGTGAGATGCAGATTTTTTTTTAATTTTTGATTATTTTGTTGTTTTTTGAATTTTCTTGATGGTTGGTTTATTCCGCATGGGTGCGGACCAAGTGGCTCTTTGGGCCCTTGGAGGTTTTGACCAAAGGGATTATGGGTACCTTTGGGGCATTTTGGGGTTGACCAAGCGATTAGGGAATCCTTGGAGCTTTTTTGAGGTTGGGACGGGAGGTGACCAAGGGATTATGGGAATCCTTTGGGCATTTTGGGGTTGACCAAGCGATTGGAATCCTTGGAGCTTTTTGTTGGTTTGACCAAATTATGGGATCTTGGGTTTTTGGTTGACCAAAGGGTTTATGGGTACCTTTGGGGCATTTGGGTTTGACCAAAGAGTTTATGGATACCTTTGGGGCATTTGGGGTTGACCAAGTGATTATGGAAATCCTTGGAGCTTTTTGGTTTGACCAAAGGGTTTATGGGTACCTTTGGGGCATTTTTGGGGTTGACCAAGTGATTATGGAAATCCTTGGAGCTTTTTGGTTTGACCAAAGGGTTTATGGGTACCTTTGGGGCATTTTGGGGTTGACCAAGCGATTATGGAAATCCTTGGAGCTTTTTGGTTTGACCAAAGGGTTTATGGGCACCTTTGGGGCATTTTGGGATTGACCAAGTGATTATGGGAATCCTTGGAGCTTTTTGGTTTGACCAAAGGGATTTATGGGCACCTTTGGGGCATTTTTGGGGATTGACCAAGCGATTATGGGAATCCTTGGAGCTTTTGGTTTGACCAAAGGGTTTATGGGTACCTTTGGGGCTTTTGGGTTTTTGGTTGACCAAGCAATTATTGGAATTCTTGGAGTTTTGTTTGATTGGAGGGTTTTTGTTTTTTGTTGGATTGTGGAGCTTTTTGGTTTGGGCTATGGCTCTTTTAGATATGGAATGGCCTCAAATGACTGATGTTCAAGGGTTCTAGTTCCTTGATTCCATCAAGAGAGGCTAGCCGGTATGTCCCAGGTCCTATCTTACTTTCAATCACATAAGGACCTAACCAGTTTGCCGTGAACTTGTCCCTTAGATGGGGCGGCAAGTTAGAGTTCTGTTGGTTCTCTTTTAAGACCAGGTCACCAACCTGAAAGTCCCTCAGGTGAACTTTCATGTTGTATGCCTTCTTAAGTCGCTCTTGGTAGATACGCAAATGCTCGAGAGCATTGACACGTCGTTCGTCAAGCAACGTAAGCTGATCTAACCGGGCCTACCGCGTAGTGTCATCATCGATGAACTCTTGCATTGATATGCGCAGGGAAGGAATTTCCAACTCAAGAGGCATGACTGCCTCAGAGCCATACACCAACGAAAATGGAGTTGCCCTAGTGGGCGTCCGAATGCTAGTGCGATAAGCCCAAAGAGCAAGCGGGATCTGAATGTGCCAATCCTTATGACTGTCTACGACTGTCTTCTTGAGGATGGCAACTAGCATTTTGTTTGACGCCTCTGCTTGCCCATTTGCTTGCGGATAATAGGGTGTTGAAAAACTATGCTGAATCTTGTACTTTGTGGTCAAAGCACGCACGTCTTTGTTCTTGAATGACGTCCCATTATCCGAGATGATCTTGGATGGAATACCAAAATGACATATGATGTTATGCAAAATGAACTCCGAAATGCGGGTTCCAGTCATAGAGGTAAGCGAAATTGCTTCCACCCACTTGGTGAAGTACTCTGTGGCCGTTATGATGAACGTGTGATGGCCTAACGATGCAGGGGAGATCTTTTCGATTAGATCTAAGCCCCACTACAAAAATGGCCAAGCTGATTGGATCGGTTGCAAGGCTCTGAGAAGGTACATGTGTCAAATTAGCATGGTGTTGACACTTCACGCACTTCTTTACATAAGCACAACAATCTCGCTCTAAAGATGGCCAATAATAGCCCATGCGAAGAATGCGCTTTGCGATGGCCATACCGCTAAAGTGGCCACCGCATGTACCATCGTGCGCTTGGGTGATCGCCCAAGTGGACTCCTGTTGGTCCAAGCAACGAAGGAGGATTCCCTCATAGCTACGATGGTACAAAATGTCCCCTAACAAGACATGTTTTGTCGCTCTCTATTTGAATGATCTTTTTGCGGCATGCGACAATCCAAGTGGGAGGCTACCTAACTTGAGGTAATCTCTGATGGGTGTATACCAATCCTGCTGATCGAAAACCTCGATGGTATGAACAACCAATCCCTCTTGAAGGTCATCCCTAGCAAAAGTTGAGTGGGAAAGAATCTGCAAGAATAGCGTTGTGTTGCTATTAAGGGGAGTAGGGGAGAACAAGGACCCCCAGTTGGCATGGTTCAAACAATCATGGATTCGAGAGAACTTATCCGGAGATGGTTCAATCTGGATCAAGTGGATTCCTGGCGTTAAGTCAGAGCTTGCACGCTCCATCATGGATTGCGATAGTGTTTTGACTTGAATGGTTGTCATATCACCAGATAAGGTCTTGCGGGATTAGTGACCCCAAGGAGGCCATAGTATCCGCAAAATGATTCGATGACCGAGGGAGTGCCTCGATGTCGTACCATTCAAGCTTTGCCAGGAATTTGTCCACAAGGGCTTTGTAGGCCTACAGAACTGGGCATTTACATTGGAATACCCCTTTCACTTGGTTGACTATTAACAGCGAATCACCAAAGATGTTCAGGCATTTGATGTTCATGGTGATGGTTGTCTGAAGACCTATGAGCAAGGCTTCATATTCGACGTTGTTATTGGTGCACGAGAAGTCAAGTTTAAATGACAAGGGTATCGGAGCCCCTTGTGGTGTGAAGAATACAATTCCCATGCCACCTCCTTGCTCACATTTAGAACCATCAAAAAATAGGGTTATGTCGGCCTATGACTCAGGCTCATCAAAATCTGGCGATTCTGAAACATGGAAGACCCCATCATCGGGTAGTTCTATAGTCAGAGGCTGATTGTCTTCAAGAGGAGCCTCTGCTAGTTGATCGACGATGACTTGACCTTTGATAGACTTCTGTCCAATGAATTCTATGTCAAACTCCGTCAACAACATGATCCATTTCATCGTGCGGCTACTATGATAAGTATGACTCATCATGTATCGCAATGGATTCTCCTTAGACACAACATACGTCATGTTGCTCAGCATGTAATGGCATAGCTTTTTGGTAGCAAACACCACTGCCAAGCAGAGCTTCTCAACGTATGCATAGTTAAGTTCATAACTGACCAGGGTGCGGCTAAGATAGTAAGTAGCCTATTCTTTGTGAAGTTCATTCTTCTGGGCTAGCATGGCGCCCAGTGCCACCTCAATAGCTGAGATGTATAAGTAGAATGACACTCCTGGTCTAGGTGGTGCCAATACTAGTGGCAAAGCCAAGTACTATTTGATGTCGTCGAAGGCTGACTGGCACTCGTCATCCCAGTGAAATGCTACCCCCTTGTGTAATAATTTATTCATGGGTCGGCACTTGTCAGATAGCTGCGCTATGAAGCGCTTGATTGACGCGACCTTTCCCTGTAGACTCTTGAGCTGCTTGATGGTAGTTGGGGGAAGCATTTCAAGGATTGCCTTGACTTTGTTTGGGTCCACCTCGATTCCTCGTTTGGAGACTATGAAACCCAAGAGTTTTCCAGATGTGACACCAAATATGCACTTCTTGGGGTTTAGTCTGACTTTGTGTTCGATGAGGCGATCGAGGATCTTGCTTAAGTCATCGAGATGATCTGGGCGAAAAAGAGACTTGGCCAACAAATCATCCATGTAATCTTCCAACATTTTGTGCATGTAATCATGGAAGATGTATGTCATGGCACGTTGGTAGGTGGCACCGACATTTTTAAGGCCAAAGGGCATGACCTTATAACAAAATGTCCCCCAAGGCATTGTGAACGCCATTTTTAGTTGGTCCTCGGGATTGATACGAATTTGATTGTATCCCGAGAAACCATCCATAAGGGAAAGCATTTTGTGGCCCGCTGTAGTGTCTACCAATGCATCGATGCTAGGCAAGGGGAAATCATCCTTAGGACTCGCTTTGTTTAGATCTCAAAAATTAGTGCATATGCGAATCCTCCCATCGAGCTTCTTGACGGGCACCATGTTGGACAACCATGGTGGGTAATCCATGCAGATGACAAACTGTGCATCCAACAACTTTTGTAATTCATCTTTGACCATCAAGGCCACTGTTGGGTGCATCTTACGTAGTTTTTGCTTTACTGGCTTGACTATCGGATCAAGCGTTAGATTATGCGTGACTAGCTATGGATCTAGCCCCGACATGTCTTTGTAGGACCATGCAAAAACCTCCTTCTTCTCTTTGAGAAGGGTAATGTAGTCGGCTTGCTCTTCGGGGGATAGACTTACCCCTAGCTTGATGATCTATGGATCCATTGGGTCAGAGCCGATGTCTACGTCAGTCGTCTCCTCGATTGACATGTGGGACCCATCCTCCAGCTGGTGTGGAGTTGGGATCAGGTTGATATCATTCGCTGAATTGAGATCTACGTTGGGAACCTCGGGTTCCTCTTCAACATGGAAGATATCCTGAGTTGGTCTTGGGGTGAAATGAAGCATCTCACCGAAGGGCCAATACTCTGATGGGGATGGTGGTGAATTAACACGATCCCAGTCTATGGCATCTATGTCTAGATACAATGACCGTGTTGGATCGGCTGGATTGCGGATGGGGGCGGTTAAGTCAATGGAGATCATGTTGATGAAATGATTTTGGTCTCCATTACCGCGGGTGTGGTATCTCGGACATCCTTGATGATCTTTGTGCTCCGGATCTGGATCTGGAGGTATGGGCACAAATGGATCGGCCCTATGCATGGATAAAAGGATGGGGTCTGCCCTTGGCACTGGTAACTCTATGGGGTCTCTAGGTGAAAGGCGCTCTCCGTATGCCCAAAGTGGTGGATGCAACACTTGGTCCAATTGTGCTGGGTTTAGGTGCCACCTATGCCTTGGCCCCATGCCTAGTTGTTCAAACATGTTGTCAATATCTATGGGGTAATGTTGCTGCCATGCATGATTGAGATATGCCATCTCAGTTTCATCTTCATAATCACTGTCAGAGATCCACAGACCTTCGTTGGCTCCGAAAACTATTTGCGACATGTGAGGCTCGTCCTGCTCGAGCAAATTAATATGGTCCCATCGGGGTTGTTTCGCTCTCTATGGGGGGACCTGATTTGCCTGAGGTGGCACTTGCTCGATTGGAGCATCCAAGGGGAACATTGTCAAGAGGCTCTCTTGATAATCATCCATGGGGGTCACTTGTGAATGATTGCTATCAGATTCAAAAGGGTCCCATGGTGCTATTTCATACTCTGACTCGTCCTCGGAGGATCCTTCCTGATTTTGTCTGTACCCCTCATGTAGGTGAGTCCTTGAGCTTTCTCCTCTCTCGAGCGAAGGGAAAGGGTTGTTGAGGTCAACAAGGTTGGTTGTCAACAATGGGAGATAATCCCCCAATGTATATGTCATGTTAGGATTGGCATATGGATCTAATGCCAACCCATCCTTGCTGCCTATCCCTAGGCCTTGCATGTTCTCTACCAAGATGTCAAGGGGCAGGGGGTGGTTGAACCCTACTCCCGACTTGTCGTATGGCATCTGATATCTTGGTTGGCAAAGAACACGCACTCCTTGCTCATATCTGCCTAACCCATATCCATGCCAATTGCATTGGCCAAGATATCTCAAAGTGAAGTCTGGGTTGGACAAATAATTGACATCCTCCATGAAGGGCTCTTCATCTTCTTCTTCTTGCATGTAAGGTTCAATACCATAATCAAGGCCCCCGTACACAAAGTTTGTCTGGTTTGGTGGGTAGCCTAGAGGAACAATAGTACCGATGGGGAGGCGAGGTCTCCCCATGTCCTGCATGGACTCAAGTGTGGGTGTTGCCACAATGTTCCGCACTAAATACTCCCCCAGGCCCGTATTGGCCATTTCAACAGTGATTGTTGGCGATTGAGGGGGAGGGAAAGCAAGTTCTTCCTGAGTCCACTCCATGTCGGGTGAACTAGGCGTCTCGACTTCCATTCTGCTAGGCATCTCTTCGGTAGATATGGTTGAGACTGAAGGTGGTGCCTCTTCCATGGGTTTCTTCCCTTTGTCCTTCATTGTGGCCACCATAGGTGGCATCGTTGGTGAAGGACCAGACGATGAAGATGGACCCGGCTGGGGACCTGAGGGACTTGACAGCGGGGATGCCTATGGAATCGGACCCTGTTTAGATGGATTCAACTAAAAATCCACATGCGTTGATGGAAGGGTCGATTGCGGCATCAATTGCATCGTATTGCAATACTTGAAAGGCTCCAAGTTTGCTGGAACTATGTGCACCTGCCCTTCAAAAGTGTACTTGAGGCACTGATGAGCTATCGAAGGGACACACTTCATGTCCCTGATCCATGGTCGGCCCAACAAGATGTTATAAGCCATCTCACCCTCCAATATGTGGCACAATGTAGGAATTGTCTTTTGTCCCACTTGGATGGGTAGGACAATTGTGCCAACTGTTGAGCATATTGCATCATTAAATGCTCGCAGTGTATAGGTGGAGGCCACTATGTGAGATGCGGGCAACTTCAAGTGCTTCAAAGCCGTTGTTGTAATGATGTTACTGGATGAGCCAGTGTCTACCAACACCCTCTTGTACGGAATCCCGTTGACCCATGCGATGACGTGCAGGGGTGGATCCACCATGTCACCAGTCACTGATTTTAATTCATCCTCTCTGAAGGTGATGACTGGCTCAGTGCATCGTTTGACGTGTCCCATGAAGTTGTTGAAGGCATTTGCCTCATGGGGCTGCAACTCGATGGCTTTTAATATCTCCATTAGAGCTTCCCGATGGGGCGACGATTGTTGTATAAGCTCGTAAATGGAGAGCCTAGCCGACGTGGTCCTCAAGCTTTGGGTAAGCTTGGTCCGAATCGTGACCACTGGTCTAGGTGGAGGAGAGTGTTGTTGGGGTTGTGACATTGTTGGCACCTCTCCTGTAGCTATCACGGGGCAGCTATGCTCGGATACCTCTTGTTCCGAGTCACTATACTTATCATTCCCACATACCCCTGCATGGGGCAGTTCTGTGTCACTTCGTTGACTTGTATATTCTTTGCTTGTGCATCATGGGCGGGCAAGGGGTCCTTGAAGACTTCCATCTGTTGGTTTCCTGGTGCTACGGGATTATCCATCGCTAATGTCTTGTTATCTATCAGGTCTTGCACCAAGCCTTTAAACTTCCAACATGCATTAAGATCATGCCCCTTTCGTCTGTGAAACCTATAGTACAAATCTTCCCTGTAACCCTTAGGTCTTGGCATGTTGGGGTCTATGGGTTGAATCTCGGGTAGGTTGATCAAGTTTGCCATCGACAAGCGGTCAAACAGGGAGTCTCTGGACTCTATGTATGGTGTGAATTGTCATCGAGGGCGACGCTGCTGATTTTGTTCTTGTCGATTATTCTCTCATTCATAATTGTTAAGAGGGACCACCTGATAGTTAGCCTTTTGGGGCTATGTTGCTTGTGCAGGCGTAGGTATGTTGATAGCAACCTGATTAACCATAGTGGGTTTTGGTTGCGTGGTCCCTGTCTTGGTGTTCTTAGACCACTCTTTCTTCTTTGGCTTAGCGATCTCACCATCTTGAATTTTGATCTCCTCAATGATTCTGGCTTGCGCCAGGGCTTCTTCTAAAGTGGCATATTGTTGCAGCTGCAATAGCATGGAGATCGATCTCAAACAGCTCTTTGAGAACATTTGGGTAAGGTCGGCCATAGGAGGGAGGTAGGGCAGCTTTGAAAGCAAAGTCCTCCATCGGTTCCCATAGGCCGCCATGGTTTCTTCCTCATACTGCTTGAGGCTGGCTAGGTCACTTAGTGACGCCTTCTTCTTGGTGTTGAAGGTGAAGCGTTCGAGGAACGCGTCCACTAGCTGATCTAAATTACAAATGTTGTGCTTTGGCAATTGGGTGAACCAATCCGAGGCAGGGCCTGCGAATGTGGTTATGAATGTTCTTAGCAACAAAGCGTCATTGTCCTGAATGCCAAAGCATTGGCTCAGGAATCTAGTCACATGTTCTTGGGCATCCTCCTCCCCTCTAAAGAGTGCCAACTGGGGTAGTTTAAAGTGTTTAGGGTAAGGGGGTGCCGACATTGACGGATGCATAGGGTGACTGTGGAGTTGTCGTAAAGTGGGCTTTTGGGGCCCAAAAGTCTTGGTCTCCACAGACTCTAAGCACTCTAGGAGCACTTTATATGCATCGAAAGACTTGATTTCTTCCTCTTTAGTTTGTTCCCATTGCGGGTTGTGGGGAACTTGAGGCCTATAGAGGGGTGGCCGAATAGCACCCCCTCTGCCTTGATAGGGCATTTCAGCCCACTCTTCTTCTTGCTCATACTCCTCATAGGCTTCTTGAGGAGTTCTCGGGTGAGACCTATGAACATGGGTGGGTGCCCACGGAGGGTGCCCATCATGGTTTCTGGGAGTGGCCTCCCGCTCAAGTCTAGGAGGTCTCGGAGGTAACACTTGGTATGGTCTGTCTTGCACCAAGGGGTTGTGCCTCTCGTACCTCTCTGCCCTTTGTGTTCGAGGGGTTGGGACCCTCTCAGGCATATTGTTGTGGAGCAGCTCATCTGTTTGGCACCGAATGCACTCTTTACTAAGGTGATATAGATGCTCTAGTTGTTGTTGGTCCTGCTCAAGCTACGTGATTTGTGCTTGGCGGGCGACATGTCTAGCAAAGGCCAGGTCAATTTGCTCTATCGTCTTGAGTCTAGGAGGCCTAGATGCCTCCCTTATACATCTGTCTCAGTCATGGTGATCCGAGATCTCTATGGGCTGCTTCCCTCTGTCGAGGTTAGCGGCATTCACCCGAGGCTCTTGCCTCCATAGGTGATCCTAATAAATAGTAGGTGCGAAGGCGCATTGCTCCCATGCTGTGTATTGCTCTTGAGGAATGTAATGGTCTTCCTCATTTTCCCTTTCGTATATGTGAAAGGGGCGGGCGGAGTTAGCTCGCCCTGGTTGAAGAGCCTTATGCTCTAGATTTTTCCTATTGTTTCTAATAGCGATGCGGGGTAGAGGAGGGATGACAAAATCATGTGGCCCCTCCTTGTGGACCCTATGCTGTTCTGGTACTTCATCGCATGGTGGCCACTCATAGCAAGCATCTAGGGGAGCTTTCCTATCTATGTTGAGTGCCACGTGTAGGGACTCCTCTTGAAAGGGTGTGTGCTGGAAGGGAGTGCCCCTCGAAGGGGTGCCTCTATAGTCCCATTCCGTCATGGCATGATGGGGACTGTCTAGTGGGTCCTGCCACCAAGGTGGTATGACCAAGTCCTTGGGGCTGTATCGGAGGCGATTTGTGCCCCCTTGTACACTCTCTGCAGCTTCTTCCCATGATTGGGCTTGGCTACGAGTGAGTACCATGGTGGTGTCTCTCTACAAGATGCATAGGTTTTTATCTTTTTTATGATTTTTTTTTATTTTTATGTTACACTAAATAGAAAATATCATACACACACAAAGCAATGATTATCTCGTTTAAAGATTAAAGGTGTGCCCTAAATCTGGTTTAGTGTGTTTTGATTTTTGTTTTGACAGTTTTGTAAAATAAAGTGTTGTAGTAAATGCAATATGATGGCTCTTATGACTCCCAAAAATGGTCGCCCCTTCGATATACCATTGCCAGGCCGATATACCAACCTCTCTATATACCCGCCCTTACGTGAGGGAAACTATTGGTACGTGAGAGCAGATGGTACGTGGAACATAGGCGGTACGAAAGGGGAATCACCCTATTTTTGACACCTACCATAGAAGACTTATCCTCATGCACTGGGAATCACCCCAGCTACACTTGGTCAGCTTTCGTCAGGATTTACGTCTAGCAACAGTAGCGATCGGGGTAATGGATGCAAATATTCAAGCCAAGGTGGTGATGAAATCCATCGTTGGTCTTGATCAAGGGCTAGGGTTTTATGACCAGCTCCTTGGTTTTTAAATTACCACGTGGTGTGTGGGGTTATTTTTATTTTTGCAAAGAAATCAAACATGCAGCCAAAAATTTTCCTAAGCAATCAAAGAAACTAAAAAACACAGAAACAAAAAACAGAAAATGACAGAAGTTGTTCAGAACCCCTACCTCTTCTCTGCCCAAATAGGATGCCTCTGAGTTTTTGCTCTGAAACTACACAGAGAGCTATTCGTCCCTGGGTGAGATGAATAACATAACTGTATTCATCATAGGTCGAGACAAATTTTCATTCGTCCTTGGGATGAATTCCAGATCTGTACTCGTCATAGACTGGAACGAACAGCAGTCCAGCATTTGAAAATTTGGTACCTGTAAGCAAAAACAAGCACTTCTGATCAAAAATTTGACCTAAAAAAATAGAGGACAGAGGTCCCACCATGATCGCCACTGAAATCATGAGGATACGGAAACAAAAAGGCAAAACACCAAGATGCGATGTAAATGAAAACAAACTTAACGCTTAAGTCCTAGAAATTGAAAATGCATGAAAGGAGAGAAACATAGACGAATGGAAACAAGATAGAAAGCAAATATGGAAGCACGACCATTTTATTGATATGCTTTAAATCTCGGTTACAAGACGTCTCCTCCCTTTTTAGGGGCTAGGAGCATTAAACATTGCTTCGTTACAACATGTATTGGTAATCCTTCTTCCGCGTGCCCACATGTAAAATGGGCGGACCAAAACATCATCGCCACTTGTGTAGATGAGTCTTGACTCCTTTCTGCTCCTCTAATGTCGAAGACCTATGTTCAAGGAAACAAAAAATAGTCAGTAGCACCTGTAGATAAAATGAAACATGCAATCCCCAAGGCCTATGATGAGGGCATGCATGAAAACATTAAAATGATAACCAAATAACATCAAAATGACCTAAAACTTTCACAGAAGCATGAGTACATTACCAAGAAGGCACTGCAAATGGAACAGTCAAAAAATTCACCACAGATTCGTATTCGCTCCAGGGTGGGACGATTAAACCTGCAACAAACTATCAAAAAGCACCCTCCTAAATGTCTTATCCTGGAGGCTCCAAATAACCTGCAAAGTTGGGGGTTAGGTAAAAGGGGGTATTTTGGGAAGACCCAGAAGGTCAGATTTTCCCAATTTAGCCTCTATCACCAGGAATTTGATGATGCTACCTGCATGTTAGTAAAGGCGGGAAATGATAAAAACATGATCAAAAATGCTCAAAATGACATGAAATTTAAACTACAGCCTATTTGAACAGCCTAGAATAAGATGCAAAAATAATAGAAAGGAAATATACCACATATTTCTAATCACTTCGGGGTGGGACGATTAGACCTACGATAGTGCAGGGGGCGCCCGGGGGCAGGACGCCCACCGTTTGGGGCCCTGTTTTGGCACCAATCCACTTGGGATGGGTCCAAAACCTCTTGTGGGGTATTTTCGACAAATTTGGTAGGATGTTGTGGCCAAATATCAGGTTTTGGGTCCGGATTTGTGCTTCCAATAGTCACCCAATAACCTCCCTTCCAAAAGAGAGATTAGGGATGTGAAAGGCACAAATCACAAAGTGGGGATGTAAATTGGTAGCACTTCATTGCTCAAATTCTCCTTCTCTGTATATCCTTTTGGGTGAGAAGACTCACCATTTTATAGACCCAAGGGTCTCTTTGAATTAGCATGCAGAGGTGCCACTTGGCAATCATGCTTTTTTAGGGAAGAGAAGACTTCTCCCTGATTAAGGGCTTCATAACTGCCCTTGTGACTGCCTCTGTGACTGCCTCTGCATGCTCAAAAAAACTCACTCGCACTCCCATGCAATGAAGGGAGAGTTAAGTGGCAGATCTGAGTTGTCATGTGTCGAGGTTTGACTTTTTTCCCGTCAAACCTGCTATTCGCCCCACCCAGGAGCGAATGCTAGTAATCGTCCCTGGGTGGAACGAATACCAGTCTGTACTCATCCCTGGGTGGAACGAATAAGGAGCAGAGTGCCTAAAAGGTGCCAAATTGATCTCTGACCTTCCAAAACTACTATGTGAGTGGTTAGGACCACTGTTTAACCTCTGGGGGCTGCCCTAGGGGCTATGTGTGTCAATGCGATCAGTGTTTGCGGTCACATAATCGGATTGGTGTTGTTTTGGTGTCTACACTTTGGTATGCAAATGTTCCCCACTTAGTGGTGAACACAGTCTTATATTGATCTTCATTTCTCACCCAAACTTGATTGTAACTAGAGAAGCCATCTAACAGAGAAAACATTTCTACTCCTGCCACAGTATGAAGGATTGGGTCAATCTGGGGTAAAGGATAGTGATATTTTAAAGAGGCTCTGTTCAAATTTCTGAAATCGACGCATAGTAATATTTCTTCGCTTTTCTTGCGGACTGGGACCAAATTTGCCACCCAGGTAGAGTGCTTGATTGGGTATACTATCTTAGCCTGCAGGAGTTTTAACAACTCCTATTTCATTAAGGCTTCAATTTTAGAATTCACAGGCCTCTGCCTCTACCTAAAAGGTTTAGCTCCTTCCTCTAATTCGATGGTATGTTGAATGACCTCTTTCCTGTACACTTTTAGATCACTATAAGTCTAGGCTATTATATCGGGATACTCTCTACATAACTATTTTATTTTCTCTAGTTCTACTTCTGTACAATCATTCCCTACTTTGATCATCTTGCCCGGTTCTAGTTCTACTTCTTTATACCGGCATTCATCTACCTTGATCCTTCGACCTACAGCTCTATCGCTATTGTCAAAAAGGCTCTCCAGGGTGATCAGTCCCCTGGGGATATGATTGTTTTTTAGTTGAATAAGGCTCTCTTCGTCCTCTTCTTGTAACGCTCTATCTGTAGAGCAATTCATCTCATCAATCATAAAATCTAGGATCTGCTCATAGTTCTCAAATACTTGCCAAAAAATGTCCTTGTCGGGCACAGAATGTCTGTATATAAGTTTGATTGTTTTAGACTTCTAAATAACATTACTGACTGGGCAAAAATTTGATCCTACTGACGCTAACAGGTCTGCATGGGTGTTATTCTTTCTGGAAATGGATTTCATGTTTAGTGCTTCGAAATTTTCCAATAGATCCAACACTTTGTTTTTGTAAGCCTTTAGGTAATGTTGCTTACAAATGCATTTGCCAGTAACCTGTTTAACAATCAGCTCTGAATCCCCATAGATCAGCAGTTGTTTTGCACCCAGTTTTTTAGCTTTCCTAAGTCCCAGACACAAAGCTTCATATTCATCCGCGTTATTGGTGCAACTCCATGTCAACCTATATGAAAAGACCTTTTCTTTTCTAGTAGGTGAAATCAGAACAATTCCAACTCCTGCTCCATTTTTGCACCTTGACCCATCAAAGTACAATTTCCATAACTGGTTGGCCGAATCACCTATTTTAGGGACAGTAAGAGGAAGCTTTTTTGGTTTCTCAATGGAATAGCTTTCTATTTCTATCTCTGCCATAGCATTGAAATTATTCATTGAAAACTAATCCTCAGATTGGAGTTCCTCCATGGTTTCTTCCATTAAATCAATATTTTCCAATTCCTCAGACATCATGTTGACGGTGGTTGTTTCCTCCAATATTTCTATGTGAAAAGTAGATGGTTTTTCATTGTAGATCTTGACTCTTTTACCTTTGAAAGGTACCTCCAAATGAGAATAATCTAGATACAGATAACCGCACATTTTATCTGTGAACTCTCTGGATAAACACATACCGAAATATGGTTCTAAATCTACAACAACTACCTCTTGTATGACAACTACTTCTGGTATTCTATGGAGTTGAATAGGGATATCTTTGATCACCTCGACAGTTTTTACTAGAGTACCATCTAATTGCAACACACAAGGATGGCTTCGAGTATATTCCATCCCCATTATGTCACATACAGCTTTCGGTATTACCGTAGTTGCGGCCCCTGAATCAATCATGCAATTGTGAACTATCCACCCTTCCATTTGCAAAGATAGATAGAATGAGGGCGGTCTATTTTTTCTAGAGGTTGACATAACATTTGCTTGTATAAAATTTGAGGATGAGGTATCATTCTTTAAATTTAGGGATTCTTGGAGGAGGTCAATCTGACAAGAAATTTGTAGTGCATCATACATGCTTATTTTGGAAGGAGTCCTCTTCATTTCTTTTGCAATGTTGAATGAAAGGGTTGTAGTTGGGGATACCTCAACACTTTTCTCCCTTCCACTAGTCGATGCATCATATCTGTCTCTATAGACCTGTGTGGCTTCTGTCCTTTGTCTTTTTTTCAATGAAGGAAATCTGAGTCTTTCCTTCACTTACTCTTGAGTCTCGCTCCATTTTCTATGAGGAAATTTTTTTCTTGGTGTAGTCGCAGGAGTCTGAGGAGGATCAAAACATCCTTTCTCATTAGACTGGTTTTTCTGTGGAGTCACCCTGGGGGCAGGAGAAAAACTTAGTGGTTGAAGTTCCTTAGGGTCGATTGGTAATGACTTTTTTCCCTATCTTGTCAGGACTGAGACTTGTTCCATGGATGGCATTGCCAAATTGTGGTGAACTTCGCTGATTATGTTCACCTGTCATTTGTCGATTTCTTTGGCTCTCTCATTAATAACCGCTTGCACATGATGTTGATGAATCATGCATGAATCTTCTCCATGAGGATCATTGCAAGTGGTACACCAGTAATCAGAATTAGTGGGTTCTCCATTATCTCCTATCTCATTTGCATACACCACATTTTTTCTATCTTGCCCTATACCACTCATTGAAGTGCCATCCTTTTGTATTTGTGGAAATCTTCTTTCTTGGAGATTTTGTTTAGCTTTCCTCTTTTTCATGGATGCCATTTCATTTGACAATGTTTTCATTGTATCAATTATAGTCGTGTACTGATCATTCGGGGGAGCTGATGCAAGGGGTGTGGTTGGTAATGCAAGGAATGTAGGAGGTGTGGCTATAGCTGGGAGAGCCTGCTTTGATGGGAGTACATGCAGTTTAGAAATTGACACTTGGGAAATTTTTGGTACAATTGGCAATAGACTCTTTGATGGATATTTCTTTGTAGCGATGAGATTAGCTTCTCTCTTTGCTGCCTCTAAATAGATATCAAGAAAAGTGGTTAGACATGATTGCCTTATTATCATACTGAGATCTGAATCAAAAGCCCTTAAATAATAGCATATAGCTTGTTCTTCTGTGGGTTTTATGCCCTGAGGTACTCTATCACGAGTTCTGGTAAATCTGATGTTGAAATCCTGGATTTCTTCTCGTGGATGCCTCTTAATGACAGTGAATTGATTCATCAATGTGAAAGGATCCGCATGTATATTAAATTCATCGACCAGACGGTCAGTAAGCACTGCCCAAGAAGTAATGGATCCAGCGGGAAGCGCTCTGTACCAATAGAGCATATTTCCTTTCAAAGATATAACTAGCAATCTGACCATTACATATTCCTAAGTGATATTGTAAATAGATGCTTGCGATGATACATCTAAATAGTGCTCATATACTGTTTTTCCTGTTTCGTCAAAATTTGGCAATGCTTTTAGTGCAACGTGTGGAATTTGGTTTTGTGCTTCTAAGTTCAAAGGACCAGTTTGATTCCACACAAGATGCATTGGGGCAGGGGCGGCTGCCATAGTTGCTAAAGGAGTTACAACTACTATAGGATTGCTTGCAGATGCTCCTACAATGGGTGTTAAAGAGGTGTTAATGGTGCCAAGTAGATTTGATCGTGTGGCTAGCACAGGGTGTGCCTTTAGGCTTTCGAGATGCAGCTCAAATAACTTGATGGGTTCTTCAGAGTTTCTAGCTCGGGATCTAGTTATCATATGGCTATATAACCAAAAAAAATTAGACAAGGTCTTTCTTTTATGGTCTAAATTTTATTGCAACAGAGTCGCCAGGTAGTTTTTTCTTAATATTTTCAAACAAAAAGCTCTAAAGTAAAACACCAAAACTTATACAATACTGTGGGATTTTCTGGTCCCACCGGGCATGCCAAAAACTATTGAAATAAAATCTACCTTCGGTTATTAATGTTGCGCCTTAGACTTTGCCAACATTGAATAGACAAATCTTGCTTGAGATCATCTGTCTAGTCTCCAGAGAAGGCTGGTTCCTTTGAGTTTTTTAGAGAAAAGGGAAACAATAGATAAGGGAAATATATCCCAAGCTAGAACTTTTCTCACGGTACAGATTAGACAACAACAAAAAATTGATGATGCATATTACTACCTTCAAAGTTTCTTTATATCTTCTTATATAAAACATGAATTTCTGAGTGCAATTTTAGATGTTCATCTAAATACATGTAAATATCTTTAATATTCAACTCTAGAGATAAGGTTTATACGTGCACAGTTTAGATTTTAGAACAGATACATTATAAAACTTAAAATGAATAAAAGTTAAAAAAACCAGATACATACACTCACATACAGAATTTCAGAAGCCAGGGGAAGAATATCTCTTATTGCTTGTAATCCAGTACATGTACACAAGTCTGTAAACATCCAAGAGCCGACCCTTTTTCATGGTCAACTCACTCCTATTTATACCCCAAAAAAGAGCATCTTCTACTATGTACATTTAATTTCCTCAATCAATTATAAGTAATTGTCTACAGTTTCTAAGAATATACAATGGATTTTTTGTAGATTAGATAGATTTCTTTCTGGCTAAATTTAGATGAGCCTGTTATTCTGCAATCATCCAGTGGACTTGCCAGGTTATAATCAACTAACCATTCTTCAGAAATTAGCACCTGATGTCATTGCATGCCCCAGTTGCCAAAAATATACTCTATTTCTTTAGCGAAAACCGAACATGTGAAATCGTGACACTCTTGTTTCTCTGCCTGTCTGCCCTTCTTGAGTCACGAAAATGCAACATGTCATGAAATCATGACATTTCTATGTCTTCAGCCTGATTCTTCTTTTTGCACCACGAAAATTGACCACGTCACAAAATCATGACACTTCCACCTCCATAGCTCTTTGTCTTGGTTTTGATCGTGAAAACGCGACATGTCACGAAATCACGACACTTCTACCTCCTTGCTCTCTCTTGTTGCTTTTGGCCATGAAAAAGGGACATGTCGTGAAATCGTGACACTTTTAGTCTCTTTAGCAGTTTTTCTATTCTTTTGGCGAAAATAAGCCATGTCGCAAAATCGCGACATTATCCCTGGCTTCTACCCTTTTATTGATGGACTTGGCAAAAATTGGCAATGTCGCGAAATCGTGACTTTTTCCTCTTTGCTATTTTTTGCCACGAAAACTCGACATGTCGCAAAATCACGACACTTTTCTTCCTTAGTTTATTTTGCTTTTCCTTTGTTCTTTAGCATATGAGCCACTTCGGTCTTCTTTGAAAATATGCAAAAAAAAAGGTGCATCAACCATTTTTTGTAGTTAGTCACTTTTTGACTAACAAATACCAAGTTTGATATCCTAAAATTTCCCTTGGGAACTTTGAAATATTTTGATAGATCTAAGGCTAACATGGATCTTTATTGTGCCATGCTAATCCACACATATATATAACCGCTCAACAAATAAAGTGGAAACAAGTGGTTGTGATCAGGTAAAAAAGAGGAGCTGAAATGGCAAACCAATATTAGAGTACGACTATGATTCATATTTTACCAAGTGGTAGGTCAGGATTGACAAGCTAAATCTTTTGGAGGCCATAACTATTGCATATGAAAGTGTTTTGAGTTCTCTTTTTTAAATTGCATGATTTTATGAGCTCTATGCACTGGTGGCATTAGTTCATAGAAATTTTATATTGTTAGGGGTCATATTATTGTAAGATGGACCACAAGCCCCAATTACTTGCCTTAATGGACAAAACTATAGTTTTTGGTCAACTCAAATGATTGGCCTACTACAAAGTAAGAAGCTATGGTGCATCTTTCAAGAGGAAAAAATAGTAGCTCTTGATGACAAAACTCCATCAAAAGCAAGAAGAGGCTCTTGGACTATTTTTCTTGTTGATTGAACCAAAGTTGCTTTTCCACATCAAAGAGGAGAGTGACCCTATCAAGGTATGGTCAAAATTGTATGAAATTGTTCGGATAGTTAAAACTACTAAAGTAAGTTGCTTGAAATTGAAGCTTTCTTCTCTCAAACTGGATGAGTTTGATAATATTGAGGACTATATTATGAGATTCAAGGCTTTGAGGGTAGATATTACATCTTTTTGAGCCAAAAAGAAATATGATATAGAATGTGTAAAGATTGTCCTTACTAATCTCTCCCCCTCTTTTTATATGTTGAACCTAATGGTTTATATGATTCCTATATTTTTGAAATCTTAGAAGAGTCTTACTCTTGACTGATTGTTTTCTCGTCTAGTTCACTTTTATGTTGTGATGTAAAATTATGGTGTAACTCCACATATATAGACTCATGCAAAGAAATTCAAATATAAGGAGGCTAAGAACTAGAGGCTCAAGGGCTAGGTTAAGTATTTAAAGAATACTTAGACCACTTATGGATACTATAAGATGGAGGGACACCCAACAAAGAATTACTTACTAAAGCTGCAAAGAATTGAAGTTCAAGTCTTGAAATTAGGTAGATATTTTCTAGATGATGAGGGATATTTAGAAGGATATGCCTTAACTTAGAGTTCCACTAGAGCATCCATTATGGGGGAGAAAATATTATTGTCATGAATTACTTCTCTCTTTTGCTCCTTAATTTAAATTATGATGGCGGTGTTGAAATCATAATTTGAATCATGGTCAAGACTGACATTATGGGATGTATTGGATAGTCCTAAGGGAATTTCATTGTATAATATATTTATTATTTATAATATTTTATTATGTAATCCCAATGGGCTATGCTTAACCTTGTTATGAGTAAACCATATTTATTACTTGTAATTAACCTAAAAGTTGTCTTGTTATATCGGCTTAGGTAAAACTTTATGATGTAATTAGGATTTTAGTATTGCTATAAAAATTTCCTTATGCTCCTCTTTTATTTTTTGGAGTGTTGTGTAATATTATCTGTTAGAAATAGAATCTATTCCATCATTTAGGTTATGTAAATGTATCTTCCAAGGTACATACTTAAGACATTAAATTAATTTAGGGGGAAGTTATCTAGTTACTTCATGCAATGTAATAAATGCACAAGTGTCAATGTGCAAGCTATATATGTGCAAGTTGTCCCTTGCATAGCTAGGTAGAGTGTTGTCCAAGGAACCTGTGTTCCTATATAAGAAAGGCCTCATTGTCATATAGATATGAGAAGAGGGATATAGATAGATAGAGCTACTTACAACATAGTCGTAGGTAGTAGTGCAATGTTGTGTATATCACCATATATTGGTGATGGGTACAATGTAGTTCAGTAGATTCATTAATAGAGTGTTCATTTCCTCCATAGTTATGTTGTATTCATTTACTTCAGTCATCTTGCAAATTTACTTTCTTTTATATTATTCTACATCTTGTGATTGTTATCTCCCATTGCTCATTACATCAAAAGCTAATAGTGGTATCAGAGCTATGGTAGATCTAGTCTATGTAGGTCAATAGGGAAATCACCATTATCTTTGAGCTTGAGTGTTTTGTCAAACTAACATTCCGCTGGACCAACCACTGTCAAAAGTTCTTAGAAGAATCTAGGTGGTAGAATTAGGAAGAGTCACGAGTGAGGACTGAAAGAAATCTCAGTTCCATAAAATATTAAGATTGCATTTGACTAGAGTCTTTCCATAGAGTTACAAGAAAAACTTGTGAAGACCAGGACTCAACATTCAATCCATTGGATTGACAAATTATCTAGTGAGGATCATCTAGGATATATGGAATTTGCTAACTATTACCTAAAGTTTCTTTTGTTGTAGAAAATTAATTCTCAGAGGATTGGGACTCCTCCTACAATATAAAGCTAGGTGACTTCAACTTTGTTTCCCGAAGTTCGGTGTGCCTTCATAATGCAGAGATTATTTCCTTGTGCAAGAGAAGAACACTATGGAAGAAGACTTCAGGAGAAAAGTTGTGGTGAAGTCAGAAGACTGAAGATCTTCATTGCTAAATCGAAGAACTTCACAAGTTGAAGAACATGCCATAGAAACCTTAACACAAAAATACCATAGAAGCCTTAAATAAAAGGCCATACAAATCATCTAGTGAGGATGATCTAGGATATCTATAATGTGCTAACTATTACCTAAAGTTTATTTTATTGCAGAAAATTAATTCTTAGAGGATTGGGACGACTCCTATGATAGAAATATAGGATAATCCATGTTGGGCAAAACATTGGTTAGTATTCTACGTTTAGACTCATTGCCTCATTTAATTTGTCAACTTGGGGCAGCTCGTAAACTTATGAGCAACCTTACACAATATATACTTGTAATTCCCTCCAATGAGATGAGTCCTTAAGATTTATGGTTTAGTGGGATATTATTTTTTCTTTAGAGTTTTGGTTTAGTTTCCAAATAATTAATCCATCCTACCTTATCATAGACATAACTAAACTATATTCAAAAATCAAAATTGTACACTTGTTGGAAATTACAAAAAATAAGGGAAATAACAAAAATTAAGCTAAGTACAAAAATTTGAAATTAGATTAAAAATGATAGAAAATAAGAAAAGAGAAGGGAGGAATACTATTGAAAGTGAGCCCACGCTTCTAGCAAATTTTTCCCACATTCAATCAATCATACACTAGCTACTAAAGAAGATAGATGAAAATACGCATGTGTATTTTATTAATTTGTAGCAGAGAAAGTTATAGAAAAGCTCTGAGATCTTTATTTTAGGGGTGGCTCGCATATTTATAAGATATGTAGCCATGCCCTATTACATCATTAAGGTAAATCAAATTCAAATTTTTATTTTACAATAGTATGCATAAATGAAGGAGATCGAATAAAATATCAGTTTCAGGTCAATTAGCGTATTCTATTTTATCAGAACAAAATGCGTTTGATATTTCTACTCTTATTCGAATACATTGATATTTTACATTACTGCTAAAAAATAGACAATTGATGATCATTGACGTTGTCCTTGGTCCACTTTTATTTTTGAGAATCCATCTACATCCATCGCTAAAATCACCATTCTGTTTTATCGACAATAGGAGTCGTATCGTAATTCTGCATCAATGGGAATCAAGTGCCTTATCTATAGAAGTTGGGAAGCAGGCACCAAAACAAGAGTTAGGCACCTAATGGGAATTAGGCGTACGATATTCAAGCACCAAACGGTGTTTGGGTGCCTAGATGGGATTCGGACGCCTAACTTAGCACTTTATCATTATTTTGTTCCAGACATTTCTACCTTCAATTTTTTATCAAAAATGGAAAGTTCTAGGTCCAAGTAGGACCTCGATGTAAACATGCCAAAACACCTTAAAATCCACTGCATTTACACATAATCCACTTAAAAATAAATATTATACAATATACGTAATCTAATGCTAAATACACATAAAATTTACATAGAAACACATATTTCTATTAAAATAAATGTTGTAATATATATGGAAAGTTTGTACAAAAATGAGTATTTTCAGGGCTCATCATCCCCCCATGCTTAAGGGTTGGCATGTCCCTGTGCCACTTTATACTAGTAATTACCAGTTTCATTCACAACCTTCCAGTAGGCCCTGACTGTTTATTTCCTCTTCTTTGTAATGGCCTTGGATTTTGCCTTATCCTTGGGTTTTTGCCCTTTCGATGTTTTGGGAGTAGCTTCCTCTTGTTCCTACTGTATCTGGTGCTTACTGTGTCGAGCTGGTTGACTTGGACCTGCTCCTTTACCTAGTTGTTCCCCTCTCCAAGCTTTCTTTCCTTTATTAATTTTCAAGTAGTAGCCAGTAAAGTGGAGGCATCCTTCTAGAATGCGGGCTCATCCATCTTCCAATATGCATGGTGAAGGGGTAAACGTTCTCCCACTGATACTACAAATTCATCACCAAAAAGGATGTTGGATTTCTTAGCAACCTTGGCCTTAAATATATTAGCCCCTACTAGGTGAAGTCCAGCATCATCCTTAGACTCTAATTCTTCCACTATAGGGGCTTTTCTACTTGTTGCTTGATCTGCAGGTGGTACAGGACCTAACAGTCCCATCTTCATGAAATATACCTTCATCTTTGAAGGTTTACCTATTGACCCATACAAGTCCCAAAACTACGCTAGTCAGGCAACTTCAATTTTTGGTTGAGGATTTTTGGATGCCTCTCTAGCCTCTTTTCTAGTTTCCTTGACCGCTCTCTTAGAGGCTTTCCTATACTCCTTTTTTTTGCTTTGATATCTGTCTTGAGCTATTCAAACTTTTGTCTTTGCTTATCAAATAGCTTCAAGGTCTACCTATTCCTCATCAAAATTCATGCTCAATTCCTTTAACTATGTAGTCCTTGCTTTGGTCCTAGGTCTTCATTGAAATCCCCTTATAGCCTTCCTCTTTAGTCTCAGTGTTTTGGGCTATCGTGCAAGACCTACAGATATATCTAAAGTAGGGGGATTTCCTCCTTCTAGTGTTTCTACTATTGGGGCTTCTGTTGTAGTTGCTAGAGTTTCTTTTTTTTGCCTGAATTTTTTTAGGCTCAGTCTCTACATCTCCCTTTGGTTCCTGGTCTGCAAAATGAGTAGACTCTTAGGATTTTGCAACCCCTTGATCCTCCTCTATGACCTTATCTAAAATTTGAGGCTCTTTAGCCTCAATTTTTTCTTCTTGTTTTCTATCTTCATTTATAGATTTTGCTAAAATTTGAGGTTCTTTGACCTCAATTTCATCCTCCTGGTTTAATTCTGTATCTTCAGAGGAAGATGATGTTTGGGACTATCCCACATCAACTTTAGGACCCCGATATTGCCCTTGTTCTACATAGTAATATGGTGAATGGGGTTGTTCAACCTCCATTACTTCATTTATTTCTTACTCTACTTCTACATGTGATTTTAGGGTTGATTATTCATCTGCGCTTTCAATAATAATTTTAGGGGTTCTTGCCTAAGAATTACGGCTTCCTCATGCAGAGATATTTCTAGAAGAAGCCACCAATTGGTCTCCTGCCTTAGCTTCTTGGCTGTAATTTCTCGCATCTGACTTAAAAGGACCAAAGGAGAATATTTTCTCCTCATAATATGGAGAGTTAGTGGGCACTTCCATAGCCCAATTAGTTTGCACTGCTACTTCTGCCCTGGCTGGCCTTCTAGCCCTAGTTTTTTAGGTTTGTAGCTACAATTTTGATATTTTCTCCTACATCTGATGGATAGTTTGATACAGTTCTTATAATTTCACTGCAGCTACTTTTTGGGACTCTTGAAAAAGAGTATTCTCTTCCTTCTATTTGGTCTCCCAAGTGCAGGCATGTTCTTTCAATATTTGCAGTTGTTGTTGTAGGTCCTTTGTTTATATTTCTTGCTGAGGAGTATGACCCTTGGATAAATCCTATAATATGTGAGCCATGAATTCATCCTTTTTCAGCTCGTCAATTGCCACATCATAATCCGATGAGCTAGAAACCACCATAGATGCCTTCATCCTTCTACTTTTGGTTCTGGTAGAAACCGGCATGAAAGTAGGACTTGGTAAACCATACCCTACCTCATCATCAAATTGAGGGCCAGTAGGGGACAAAGCATGTCCTTCTTCCTCATCATATTGGGTAACAATAGGGGACAAGGCTTGTCTTACTTCCTGTGTATGTTCCTTTCCTCAGGTGGGGATGCAGGCACTATCTCTGCTTGCTCTGTTGCCTTATCAATCGATTGATTAGTCTATTTTGGCACCTCCACTTCTTCCTCTGCCCTCAAAATTACATTTTTTCCCTCAACTTCCTCAACTATCACATTTTTGTGTGACTCTGCATATTGTGCCAAGGCCAAAATTAGGCCATGGTGAGCCAAGGCAGACGTTGTGTCTGCCTGGTATCATTTGGCCTCATATTTAAGTGCACATGCAAGGTAATTAGGGACATTGATCTTGTCCCCATGCAGTATATGGTTGAAAAAACAAAAATGGTTAGAGTTTAGTTTGGAAAGCCTACCTGTGCAAGTGAAGAACTAGAAAATCTACTCAAAAATAACCTCCAAAGTCAAGGATGTATTGCTTGGGTAAACCAATGTGCATCGAGTATTGTGTTGGGTGCTCGAAGAATCTTTGTGCATAGATTGTAGGGTTGTCCTCCTTATATGTATGTTCCCCTATTCGAGCAAGGCCTATTACTGCAACAATATATTCTTCGATGACTGATATTTCCAGTCCTCGCATGCGAACAACTTCATCCCTTATGGATGCCACAAATTCATTAGCCACCTCTACGTCCTGGTTTTGGCTAACCAAATGCTAGTATTCCAACCATCCAATGATATCAAATTGCATTCGTACATCCTCACCGATGCCTGAACAATCTATAGGCTCACTATTTTTCAATAGGCGATTGGTCGATTTCCCCCCCATGGCAAAGTTTAGATTTCTCTTGGATCTAATTTTCTATCGCCTGCAACTCTATTATTTTCTTGCATAGAGTTTTTCCAATGCATGGTTTAAATCACCTACATCTATGAACGTAGGAGCTTGATTACCATAATTGGAAATAATTACAATTGTCTGGTAATTTTATGGAGGTTGTGTCGATATTATTTTTTAGAAACATATGCCTATAAAAATAATATATATTTATATAACAAAAAATTATGCATGTACCCTTATTATGTTTCGTGCATGTATAATGTACATGTTGTGACTCATTCACAATGACCCCAAAATTGGGGACCCACTTGAATTTTGAAAATTGTTTTAATTTGTGCCTTTGCTCGTTGTTGATTGTCTTCATCATCTAGTGTTGAAAATTTTTATTTTTAGGATTGTTGTATTGTAGTTGGTTTCACTGGTGGATTTGATTTCATGTTAAAATGGTGATTTTCTTGTTTGGTGTTGTTATGTTGTGTTTTGTCAAGTTTTGTTTTATGTTATTCTTTTATGTTGTGTTCTTTATTTTGTTATTCTTTTAGGTTGTATAAATATTGTTTGTGTTATGTTATTTTTATTATGTTAAAAGTTTAATGTTATAATATTTTTATGGTTTTATTTTAAATTGTTCTTTTATGTTATAATGTGTGTTTTGTTTTTGTAGTTGTTTTATGTTATGTTATCTTTAAATTATATGTTTGTTATTTAGTATATATATTTTTGGTGTTATTTTAATATATTTTTGTTTATTATAGTGGTGTTCATATAGGTTGAATGTTCGTATGTTATGTTTAGTTACATCTTGTTTTAAATTAATTAAATTATAAAGTTTTATAACTTTATAATTTAATATATTAAAAATTGTTATTTTATAAACTTGTTTTAAATTAATTAAATTGTAAAGTTGTATAACTTTATAATTTAATATAGTTAGAATGGTTAGGTTATAAATATGTTTTAAATTAATTAAATTATAAAGTTTTATAACTTTATAATTTAATTATATTTAAGAAGGTTATTTTTTTTTCTTTAAGCGAAAAACCCCATGTGGGGTCGCCTTGGTCTGAGAGACCACGAACAAGGGGTTCTAAACCGTCAAAGTCACCCGGGAGTCGCACCCAGCCCTGCCCGCACCAACATTATCAATTGGATTTTGGGTACCCAATTTAGCTTTTTTGTAGGGTGGAGATTCGAACTAGGACCTCCCTTGGAGGATTGCCCTCTCCTCTCCAACTCACCTACAACACCTGGGTATTTAAGAAGGTTATTTTATAAATGTTTTATATTCTAATTAATATTTGTTTTGTTGGCAGGATTATTAAAGTATGTGTTTGTGGGTTTCAAATGTCAATGAGGAGAAATATTAAATCCTTTGAAAAAGGCATTGGTGACATTAGGGTTTCATTAAGAATTCGTTTTTACAACTATATGGAAACCATAATGGAACCGGAAATAACCAACCATATAACGAATTATTCAAACTATAAATAGAGAATGAAAAGCCAAGAACAAGATTGGACATTTTGTAGAGCAAAGAAAGGATAAAGGATTCAAAAGAGCAAAGGCTAGAAACGAAAGAGGCTATAGTGATTTGGATTTACAGAGGATTCAAAGTTTTATTGTAAGATCTATTTATTATATCAAATCATTTTGATTCAAATATGTGTGAATATGGTGTTTGAGTTTTGATTAAATAATTTGATATAGTTTTAAAAAATAAATTTCCATTAAAGATTGCACCATTTTTATTGCTTTACTATGTGATTTCTAGTAGGCATAAATTTGGTTTTAGAGTCTCTGTGTTTTTCCATTTTGTAGTTGTTTTTTCGAGATTTAATTTATTTCTTTACTTTAAAATCCTTTTGAAATTTATTTTATATTAAATATGCATATATTTAACCTAGTTTGATTTTATAAAGTTAAACTTTATAACTAGGTTATAAATAAATTTATTATTCAAATATTAAATTTAATTAATATTTGAATAAATAAATTTACCAAAGATAAATGAGTATTTTGATTTTAACTTTAATTTCATAAAGTTGAGAATTCAAAATTGATATCTTTTCACATTAAACAGTTTGGGTTTATTTTAATTTGGTTTCAATTTATTTAAATATCCAAACTTTATAATTGAGGCTCATATTTATTCTTAAATATTTAATTCAATAGATATTTAAGGGATAAATATTACGAGAAGGAAATTCTTATGAACTTTATTTGCATATCATAAGATTTAAAAGTTCATAAATAAGATTTACATTAAACCCTATTTTCATAATTATTAAAGGTTTCAAACCTTATAATTTGGGTTTAATCATTATTGCATTATGATTATTGGGATTCCAACTTTAATTTCATAAAGTTGAGAATTCATGATTAATATCTATTTACATTAAAGAGTTTGTTTTACTATAATTTTATTTCAAATTATCAAAGGTTCCAAACTTTACATTTAAGATTCGTATTTATTCTCAAATATTTAAATTCAATAATTATTTGAGAAATAATTATTGCGGGAAGAAGATTTTTATGAACTTTATTTTCATATCATAAAATTTAAAAGTTCATAGACAAGATTTATATTAAACCCTATTTTTTCATAATTATTAAGGTTCAAAACCTTATAATTTAGGTTTAATCATTATTACATTTGTTCATTCTTCAAATATTTCAATTTCAATTTCATATTTGGATGAGCAAATATTTACATTAAATAAAACCTTAAATGTTGAATATTATAAAGTTTAGACTTTATAAATGAAGTTTTATATTTAATCACTTTTATTAAAATTTCATAAACTTTGATTTTTATTAAAGTTGATTGAATTTTAATGTTAATTAAATTGCTAGATTAGCATATATTTTGAAGTCACTTGAAGCATTTTAATTAAAACGTTGTTTTAAGGTTATAGAATAAATTTGCATAAGTTATTAAAATTAAACTCAAAAGGCAAATTATCTATTATTGCTTAGAGAGAGAATTTTATTAAAAGATACTTAACACATTATGAATTTAAATTTAATTACCTGATTCCCAGGCCCCTTGTTATCAGTTACTTATAAACAATTGAGATTGTTCAAGCACTTATTTTAGCACATATTCATGATACATAAAAACATTACGTGGAGAACCTTGGAGAAATACCTTTTTCTTTGCAAGAGAGGATTGTGATCTTAATTGTCGGGTGATATTTGTAATTGGAAAAAATCATACCTCAACAAATTGGCATTTTAGAAGGAGGGTCTTAAAGGTAAATATTTGATTTTCATTTGTAGTCATTCAAATTGTAGTTTTAAAAAAAAAATGCAAATTGAAGGATGTTATTTAATGCCAAGGTTTTATTGATACATATCTTTCAATTAATTATCAGTCTTTTCATGATTATTTGCAAGATATATTTCTTCAATTAATAAGATTGGTATTAAAGTTGTGTTCTTTAAATTTCACTAATAGCATCGCTTACTTCAAATAAAATAATGGCATCTTGGATAGGTGATTATTATAGTATTTTAAACATGCCTATTCATCACATTCCTAAAGGTATAGAAGTTTGTTTACCCAGATTTAGGCATGATGTGAATCAAGCCAAGGAACATATTCAGAAATACAAGTGTGTTAAGTCATTTGCAGCTTATGCAGGGAGATGTTCCTTGAAGATTATTTTCATACCCATTGGATGAGGTTGCATTTAAGTGGTACATACAATTACCTGTAAGGTCTGCTACTTCTTGGGTTAAATTAGAAAAAAATATTTCTCAAAAATTTTGGAAAGTTGGATGACCTAGTTAGGATGTTAAATCAATTTATCTCCATCCGCAAAAAAATAACGAACCCATGAGATCATTTAATGATAAATTCCATAGGTTGTATACTGAGGTGGGGATACATTATATTATTGCAGAAGAAAGAGCTACTCAAATATACATGGGAGCCTTAGATCATGTTACTTCTATATTTTTGGGAATAGGTCTTAAAATTACATCATTGCCTAGAGCTTACCATGAGGCAGTAACATTTGAACAACAGTTGATCTCTCAAGGTGTTAATATGGAACAACTATACAGACTTAGACTTAAAACTCATAATCAAAGATTACAAATGAGTTAGGTTGAGATTGATAGTTTAGATGTCACAACTACCTTAGATGTTGGGAATGAGGTGCAGGTTTCAGAGTCAATATCCATCAATGAACATTGTGATGATCAAGTTGATCAAAATGTAGAAAATTATTTAGAGTCATTATTCACAAAGGAGATTTGGGATGATCTTTCAAAACAAAGTACAGAAATTGATCCTATGAAAGAAATTCTAATCTCACCAAAGGATGAATTTGAGAAAGATGAATGGTTTGAAATTAAAGAAAATAAATTTGAAGATGAATTTAAAAATGTCATAAAAGAAGATATGAAATTTCACCATGTGCTTCAAAAATATAATGATGTCCTTATTTCAGATAATGAAGAAGAATCATTCACTTCTTTTGCAATTTCCAAAGAAGAGTCCATTTCAATTGATATGCAGGAAAATGAAAACTGTATCTCATTTAAGGATTCTATAATATCTATACAACAAGAAACTAGTAGGTTTTCACATCAAGTGATTGATGAAGGGAATTTGAAAAGGAATTTACAAATATATTTGAAAATTGTACAAAAGATATGGTTGAAGTGTGCCCTTTAGCTGTAGAAGATAACTATTATAATGGTTGGGGAAGATATGATGAATGTTTTTATTTTATACCTAATGATAAGAATTTTTCTTCATCTGATATACAAGATGTTGAAATTGATATCTTACATGAAGAGCCTACAACTCCTATACAGTCAAAGAATCACATATTTTTTAAAGCCACGATAAAATCTCACCCCTTAGCTTTAGAAGATAATTATTATAATGGATGGGGTATGTATGGTGAATCATTGTTTTCTCATACTCCTACTGATAAAATTTTTGTTTCACTTGATATACAGGATGTTGAAACTTCTTTTTCAAAATAAGATTTCACAATTTCTATGCAATCAGAAAATGACATGCCAATTTCAAAAATAGAACAGCTTCCAAAATTTAATCATTTTGAACATGAGTTTGTAGAACATATTGTTGCAATAGAAAGAGAAGAAATGGTCATTTATGAATGAATACAAAATGATGATGATGATAGAGGTCATGAAGAAAGAGAAAAATATTAAAATGGCTCATCAAGTAGTAGTAAATGAAAGCGTATAAAAGGTAGAATCTTATCCTTTGTATTCAAACATCCAAGAATCAGGTAAATTTTTGCATAATCATTTTTTGGATTATGTCGTTATTTATGATGAGATGTCATTAGAGGTTGATGAAGAAATGGAATGGATTCTTATTCCCACCACAAATATAATTGCATTGTTAAATGAAAAAGAAGATATGCTTGAATCATTGAACCAAGTTCATCAACAGTTGATAATTCAATCTAGCATACAAAATTATAATGATTCTTATTTTATAAATGTCCTAGATTCTTATAAATTCTTGCATGAATATGATTGGCATAAAAACATAGATGATGATCTTGCATTAAAACTTTCAAAAATAGCTTCTTATTTGAAGGAAATTCTATATTTTGGTGAAAATGAAAAGTTAAGCCAAAGTGATGAATTAAGGTTTGAAATTCACATTGCATTGAATAAACAAAAGATAATTGAAAATCATGTTTTCAATTTTAAGTTTAATAAATCAAATTTTAAACATGAAATTCCTTATCAACTTGAATCAAAACAGTGGGATGAGATAGGCGCCTACAACTCCTATACAGTCAAAGAATCACATATTTTCTAAAGCCACGATAAAATCTCACCCCTTAGCTTTAGAAGATAATTATTATAATGGATGGGGTATGTATGGTGAATCATTGTTTTCTCACACTCCTACTGATAAAATTTTTGTTTCACTTGATATGCAGGATGTTGAAACTTCTATTTCAAAAGAAGATTTCACAATTCCTATGCAATCAGAAAATGACATGCCAATTTCAAAAATAGAACAAATTCCAAAATTTGATCATTTTGAACATGAGTTTGTAGAACATCTTGTTGCAATAGAAAGAGAAGAAATGGTCATTTATGAAGGAATACGAAATGATGATGATGATGATAGAGGTCATGAAGAAAGAGAAAATATTAAAATGGCTCATCAAGTAGTGGTAAATGAAAGCGTACAAAAGGTAGAATCTTATCCTTTGTATTCAAACATCCAAGAATCAGGTAAATTTTTGCATAATCATTTATTGGATTATGTTGTTATTTATGATGAGATGTCATTAGAGGTTGATGAAGAAATAGAATGGATTCTTATTCCCACCACAAATAGAATTGCATTGCTAAATGAAAAATAAGATATGCTTGAATCATTGAACCAAGTTCATCAACAATTGATAATTCAATCTAGGATACAAAATTATAATGATTCTTATTTTATAAATGTCCTAGATTCTTGCAAATTCTTGCATGAATATGATTGGCATAAAAACATAGATGATGATCTTGCTTTAAAACTTTCAGAAATAGCTTCTTATTTGAAAGAAATTCTATATGCTTGTGAAAATGAAAAGTTAAGTCAGAGTGATGAATTAAGGTTTGAAATTCACATTGCATTGAATAAACAAAAGATAATTGAAAATCATGTTTTCAATTTTAAGTTTAATGAATCAAATCTTAAACATGGAATTGCTTATCAACTTGAATCAAATCAGTGGGATGAGATAGGCACAATGAGAATTTCTATTTTTGGCCTAATCTTATTTTTATTGGATTCTTATAAAACTTGGCATGCATATAATCATATATGTTTTCTAAAGTGTGCTAATCGTATTTGGGATCCAGGGAAATGATGGCAGAAATTTTGTAGTGTCTTGTACATAATGTATATTTTTGTAAATAGTCTTTTGGATTTTGTTTTCTTGTTTTTGTGTTTGTACATAAGTTGTGGTTTTGTAATGTTTTGTTATTGGTTTTGTTGTCAATGTTGTCAAGTTTAGGAAGTGGATTCACTCGCTTTATCAACTTTGCAATTTTGGTTTTGTAAATTTATGTTTTGTATAGCTTGTTGTTTTGTGAGCTTGTTAGTTAGTTATTTTGCTGATTTTATTAGTTGGTGATGTTGTTGATGTTTATTTTTGTTTGTTTAGTGTTTATCAGATTTTTGGTTGTGTTTTTAGTATAGCAATAAATTGGCTTTGTCAAATTTTGGAGTTTCATTATTTTGATGTGTGTTGTTGAATTTGATAAAGTTTCGGTGAGGTTTTCTTGATTGAGGTAGTTGTTACCGAGACACTAATCATTTGATGATTTTGTCTGGTATTTGGTCCTGGGTCATATAGGATAAAATTACCTATTTTGAAAACATGTAAAACCTGAAGAAAAAGGAAAATGAAATATTAGTGTATATCTTCATGAATCTGAATTAAGATAAGGAAATTTGAAATATTAGAATCATATTGCAAAAGCTTCACAAGTACTACAAACACATTAAAGAATATCTTTTGGAATTCTAGAAGTATGAAGTTGTCAATTTTGCAAATTAAGGTGAAAAATCTTATATACTCTTTCAGCCTTACCTGATCTCTAACCCAAATGGCAGGTGGATTTTTTTGCAAAGTACCATATTACTGGATAAAAGAAAAAGAAGAAAAAAAAAGAGGAAAATGATGAATACGAAGAAAGTAAAGTTAAATCTATCACCATAAACTAGATAACCTTCACCGGAGCTATAGATGCTCGGTTGGCAGTGAAGCTATGTCTAGAATAAAAGGGAATGCAAAGTTCACCTAATATATGGGAGATTCAGATAATATCTACCGGGGCTATAAATGCCTGGCCGACAGTAGAGCAATGTCTGAAGAGAGTCAGGTGGAGGTATACTTCAAAGAGAAAATGTTCATAACCTAAATGCAAAACTGGCAATGGAAGGCTAAACGGTTTTAGGGATATAGAATGAATCACTTTACACACACCAAGCAAATGCTAATGATTCTATTGTTTCATGTTGAATTGGTCTATTCACATTCTCTGGATATTATTGATGCTCACATTTCTAATATTTGAGTTTTTGTTATTTTCAAAAGTTGGGTTCTTAAGTCCGAAATGTCCAGGGACATTTACCAATAGAGTCGCCATTTGTTGTGACTCCTTCACAACGACCCCAAAATTGGGGACCCACTTGAATTTTGAAAATTGTTTTAATTTGTGCCTTTGCTCGTTGTTGATTGTCTTCATCATCTGGTGTTGAAAAAATTGATCTCTAGGAATGTTGTATTATGGTTGGTTTCACTGGCGGATTTGATTTCATGTTAAAATGGTGATTTTCTTGTTTGGTGTTGTTATGTTGTGTTTTGTCAAGTTTTGTTTTATGTTGTTCTTTTATGTTGTGTTCTATTTGTTTATAGGTGTCTTTATGTTATTCTTTATTTTGTTATTCTTTTAGGTTGTATAAATATTGTTTGTGTTATGTTATTTTTATTATGTTAAAAGTTTAATGTTATAATGTTTTTTATGGTTTTATTTTAAATTGTTCTTTTATGTTATAATGTGTGTTTTGTTTTTGTAGTTGTTTTATGTTATGTTGTTTTAGTTTTATGTTGTCTTTAAATTATATGTTTGTTATTTAGTATATATTTTTGGTGTTATTTTAATATATTTTCATTTATTATAGTGGTGTTCATATAGGTTGCATGTTCGTATGTTATATTTAGTTATGTCTTGTTTTAAATTAATTAAATTATAAAGTTTTAATATATTTAAAATTGTTATTTTATAAACTTGTTTTAAATTAATTAAATTATAAAGTTTTATAACTTTATAATTTAATATAGTTAGAATGGTTATGTTATAAATATGTTTTAAATTAATTAAATTATAAAGTTTTATAACTTTATAATTTAATTATATTTAAGAAGGTTATTTTATAAATGTTTTATATTCTAATTAATATTTGTCTTGTTGGTAGGATTATTAAAGTATGTTGAATAGAGGATGTGTTCGTGGGTTTCATGGGCATGTCTTAACTTTAATTTTCAAATGCCAATGAGGAGAAATATTAAATCCTTTGAAAAAGGCATTGGTGACATTAGGGTTTCGTTAAGAATTCATTTTTACAACTATATGGAAACCATAATGGAACGGGAAAGAACCAACCATATAATGAATTATTCAAACTATAAATGGAGAATGAAAAGCCAAGAACAGGGTCGGACATTTTGCAGAGCAGAGAAAGGATAAGGATTCAAAGGAGCAAAGGCTAGAGACGAAAGAGGCTACAGTGATTTGGATTTATAGAGGATTCAAAGTTTTATTGTAAGATCTATTTATTATATCAAATCATTTTGATTCAAATATGCGTGAATACGGTGTTTGAGTTTTGATTAAATAATTTGATATAGTTTTTGAAAATTAAATTTCCATTGAAGATTGCACCATTTTTATTGCTTTACTGTGTGATTTCTGGTGGGCATAAATTTGGTTTTAGAGTCTCTGTGTTTTTCCATTCTATAGTTGTTTGTCCGAGATTTAATTTATTTCTTTACTTTAAAATCCTTTTGAAATTTATTTCATATTAAATTTGCATATATTTAACCTAGTTTGATTTTATAAAGTTAAACTTTATAACTAGGTTATAAATAAATTTATTATTCAAATATTAAATTTAATTAATATTTGAATAAATAAATTTACCGAGGATAAATGACTATTTTGATTCTAACTTTAATTTCATAAAGTTGAGAATTCAAAATTGATATCTTTTCACATTAAATAGTTTGGGTTTATTTTAATCTGGTTTCAATTTATTTAAAGATCCAAACTTTATATTTGAGGCTCATATTTATTCTTAAATATTTAATTCAATAGATATTTAAGGGATAAATATTACGGGAAGGAAATTCCTATGAACTTTATTTGCATATCATAAGATTTAAAAGTTCATAAATAAGATTTACATTAAACCCTATTTTCATAATTATTAAAGGTTTCAAACCTTATAATTTGGGTTTAATCATTATTGCATTATGATTATTGGGATTCCAACTTTAATTTCATAAAGTTGAGAATTCATGATTAATATCTATTTACATTAAAGAGTTTGGTTTACTATAATTTTATTTCAAATTATCAAAGGATCCAAACTTTACATTTAAGATTCATATTTATTCTCAAATATTTAAATTCAATAAATATTTGAGAAATAAATATTGCGGGAAGGAGATTTTTATGAACTTTATTTTCATATCATAAAATTTAAAAGTTCATAGACAAGATTTATATTAAACCCTATTTTTTCATAATTATTAAGGTTCAAAACCTTATAATTTGGGTTTAATCATTATTACATTTGTTCATTCTTCAAATATTTCAATTTCAATTTCATATTTGGATGAGCAAATATTTACATTAAATAAAACCTTAAATGTTGAATATTATAAAGTTTAGACTTTATAAATGAAGGTTTATATTTAATCACTTTTATTAAAATTTCATAAACTTTGATTTTTATTAAAGTTGATTGAATTTTAATGTTAATTAAAATGTTAGATTAACATCTATTTTGAAGTCACTTGAAGCATTTTAATTAAAACGTTGTTTTAAGGTTATAGAATAAATTTGCATAAGTTATTAAAATTAAACTCAAAAGGTAAATTTATCTATTATTGCTTAGAGAGAGAATTTGATTAAAAGATACTTAACACATGATGAATTTAAAGTTAATTACCTGATTCCCAGGCCCCTTGTTATCAGTTACTTGCAAACAATTGAGATTGTTCAAGCACTTATTTTAGCACATATGCATGATACATAAAAACATTAAGTGAGAACCTTGGAGAAATACCTTTTTCTTTGCAAGAGAGGATTGTGATCCTAATTGTCGGGTGATCTTTGTAATTGGACAAAATCACACCTCAACAAATTGGCGCTAGAAGGAGGGCCTAAAAGGTAAATATTTTATTTTCATTTGTAGTCATTCAAATCATAGTTAAATAAAAAATTGCAAATTGAAGGATGTTATTTAATGCCAAGGTTTAATTGATGCATATATTTCGATTAATTATTAGTCATTTCATGCTTATTTGCAAGATATATTTCTTTGACTAATAATATTGGCATTAAAGTTGTGTTCTTTAAAGTTCACTAATGGCATCGCTTACTTCAGTAAAGAAAATAATGGCATCTTGGATAGGTGATTATTATAGTAGTTTAAACATGCCTATTCATCACATTCTTGAAGGTATAGAAGTTTGTTTACCCAGATTTAGGCATGATGTGGATCAAGCCAAGGAACATATTCAGAAATACAAGAGTGTGTTAAGTCATTTGCAGCTTATGTAGGGAGATGTTCCTTGCAGATTATTTTCATACCCATTGGATGAGGTTGCATTTAAGTGGTACATACAATTACCTGTAAGGTCTGCTACTTCTTGGGTTAAATTAGAAAAAGCATTTCTCAAACATTTTGGAAATTTGGATGACCCAATTAGGATGTTAAATCAATTTGTCTCCATCCGCAAAAAAATTAACGAACCCATGAGATAATTTAATGATAAATTCCATAGGTTGTATATTGAGGTGGGGATACATTATATCATTTCAGAAGAAAGAGCTACTCAAATATACATGGGAGCCTTAGATCACGTTACTTCTATGTTTTTGGGAAAAGGTCTTAAAATTACATCATTGCCTAGAGCTTACAATGAGGCAGTAACATTTGAACAACAGTTGATCTCTCAAGGTGTTAATATGGAACAACTATACAGACTTAGACCTAAAACTCATAATCAAAGATCACAAATGAGTCAAGTTGAGATTGATAGTTTAGATGTCACAACTACCTTAGATGTTGAGAATGAGGTGTAGGTTTCAAAGTCAATACCCATCAATGAACATTGTGATGATCAAGTTGATCAAAATGTAGAAACTGATTTAGAACCATTATTCACAAAGGAGGATTGGGATGATCTTACAAAACAAAGTACAAAAATTGATCCTATGGAAGAAATTCTTATCTCACCAAAGGATGAATTTGAGAAAGATGAATTTTTTGAAATTAAAGAAAATGAATTTGAAGATGAATCTAAAAATGTCATAAAAGAAGATATGGAATTTCACCAGGTGCTTCAAAAATATAATGATGTCCTTATTTCAGATAATGAAGAAGAATCATTCACTTCTTTTGCAATTTCCAAAGAAGATTCTATTTCAATTGATGTGCAGGAAAATGAAAACCTTATCTCATTTAAGGATTCTATAATATCTATACAACAAGAAACTAGTAGGTTTTCACATCAAGTGATTGATGAAGGGGAATGTGAAAAGGAATCTATAGATATATTTGAGGATTGTACAGAAGATATGGTTGAAGCTCACCCTTTAGTTGTAGAAGATAACTATTATAATGGCTGGGGAAGATATGATGAATGTTTTTCTTTTATGCCTACTGATAAGAATTTTTCTTCATCTGATATGCAGGATGTTGAAATTGATATCTTACATGAAGAGCCTACAACTCCTATACAGTCAAAGAATCACATGTTTTCTAAAGCCACGATAAAATCTCACCCCTTAGCTTTAGAAGATAATTATTATAATGGATGGGGTATGTATGGTGAATCATTATTTTCTCACACTCCTACTGATAAAATTTTTGTTTCACTTGATATGCAGGATGTTGAAACTTCTATTTCAAAAGAAGATTTCGCAATTCCTATGCAATCAAAAAATGACATGCCAATTTCAGAAATAGAACAGATTCCAAAATTTGATCATTTTGAACATGAGTTTGTAGAACATCTTGTTGCAATAGAAAGAGAAGAAATGGTCATTGATGAAGGAATACAAAATGATGATGATGATGATAGAGATCATGAAGAAAGAGAAAATATTATAATGGCTCATCAAGTAGTGGTAAATGAAAGCGTACAAAAGGTAGAATCTTATCCTTTGTATTCAAACATCCAAGAATCAGGTAAATTTTTGCATAATCATTTATTGGATTTTGTTGTTATTTATGATGAGATGTCATTAGAGGTTGATGAAGCAATGGAATGGATTCTTATTCCCACCACAAATAGAATTGCATTGCTAAATGAAAAAGAAGATATGCTTGAATCATTGAACCAAGTTCATCAACAGTTGATAATTCAATCTAGGATACAAAATTATAATGATTCTTATTTTATAAATGTCCTAGATTCTTGCAAATTCTTGCATGAATATGATTGGCATAAAAACATAGATGATGATCTTGCTTTAAAACTTTCAAAAATAGCTTCTTATTTGAAAGAAATTCTATATGTTTGTGAAAATGAAAAGTTAAGCCAGAGTGATGAATTAAGGTTTGAAATTCACATTGCATTGAATAAACAAAAGATAATTGAAAATCATGTTTTCAATTTTAAGTTTAATGAATCAAATTTTAAACATGGAATTGCTTATCAACTTGAATCAAATCAGTGGGATGAGATAGGCACAATGAGAATTTCTATTTTTGGCCTAATCTTATTTTTATTGGATTCTTATAAAACTTGGTAGGCATATAATCATATATGTTTTCTAAAGTGTGCTAATCGTATTTGGGATCCAGGGAAATGATGGCAGAAATTTTGCAGTGTCTTGTACATAATGTATATTTTTGTAAATAGTCTTTTGGATTTTGTTTTCTTGTTTTTGTGTTTGTACATAAGTTGTGGTTTTGTAATGTTTTGTTATTGGTTCTGTTGTCAATGTTGTCAAGTTTAGGAAGTGGATTCACTCGCTTTATCAACTTTGCAATTTTGGTTTTGCAAATTTGTGTTTTGTATAGCTTGTTGTTTTGTGAGCTTGTTAGTTAGTTATTTTGCTGATTTTATTAGTTGGTGATGTTGTTGATGTTTATTTTTGTTTGTTTAGTGTTTATCAGATTTTTGGTTGTGTTTTTAGTATAGCAATAAATTGGCTTTGCCATATTTTGGAGTTTCATTATTTTGATGTGTGTTGTTGAATTTGACAAAGTTTCAATGAGGTTTTCTTGATTGAGGTAGTTGTTATCGAGACACTAATCATTTGATGATTTTTTCTGGTATTTGGGCCTGGGTCATATAGGATAAAATTACCTATTTTGAAAACATGTAAAACCTGAAGAAAAAGGAAAATGAAATATTAGTGTATATCTTCATGAATCTGAATTAAGATAAGGAAATTTGAAATATTAGAATCATATTGCAAAAGCTTCACAAGTACTACAAACACATTAAAGAATATCTTTTGGAATTATGGAAGTATGAAGTTGTCAGTTTTGCAAATTAAGGTGAAAAATATTATATACTCTTTCAGCCTTACCTGATCTCTAACCCAAATGGCAGGTGGATTTTTTGCAAAGTACCATATTACTGGATAAAAGAAAAAGAAGAAAAAAAGAAGAGGAAAATGATGAATACGAAGAAAGTAAAGTTAAATTTGTCACCATAAACTAGATAACCTTCACCGGAGCTATAGACGCTCAGTTGGCAGTGAAGCTATGTCTAGAATAAAAGGGAATGCAAAGTTCACCTAATATATGGGAGATTCAGATAATCTCTATCGGGGCTATAAACGTCTGGCCGATAGTAGAGCAATGTCTGAAGAGAGTTAGGTGGAGGTATACTTCAAAGAGAAAATATTCATAACCTAAATGTAAAACTGGCAATGGAAGGTTGAACGGTTTCAAGGATATAGAATGAATCACTTTACACACACCAAGCAAATGCTAATGATTCTACTATTTCATGTTGAATTGGTCTATTCACATTCTCTAGATATTATTGATGCTCACATTTCTAATATTTGGGTTTTTGTTGTTTTCAAAAGTTGGGTTCTTAAGTCCAAAATTTCCAAGGACATTTACTAGCAGAGTCACCATTTGTTGTGACCCTTCACAATGACCCCAAAATTGGGGACCCACTTGAATTTTGAAAATTGTTGTAATTTGTGTCTTTGCTCATTGTTGATTGTCTTCATCATCTTTTGAAAATAATCTCTAGGTGTTTTTATGCTTGTTTCTTGCGTTTGTTTCTGTTAAATTCGTTTTCTTGTTTGGTTTGTTGTTGTGTTTTGTCTTTTTTTTATGTTGTTCTTATGTGTGTGTTCTATTTGTTTATAGGTGTCTTTATGTTATTCTTTATTTTGTTATTATTTTAGGTTGTATAAATATTGTTTGTGTTATGTTATTTTTATTATGTTAAAATTTTAATGTTATAATGTTTTTATGGTTTTATTTTAAATTGTTCTTTTATGTTATAATGTGTGTTTTATTTTTGTAGTTGTTTTATGTTATGTTGTTTTAGTTTTATGTTGTCTTTAAATTATATGTTTGTTATTTAGTATATATTTTTGGTGTTATTTTAATATATTTTCGTTTATTATAGTGGTGTTCATATAGGTTGCATGTTCGTATGTTATGTTTAGTTATGTCTTGTTTTAAATTAATTAAATTATAAAGTTTTATAACTTTATAATTTAATATATTTAAAATTGTTATTTTATAAACTTGTTTTAAATTAATTAAATTATAAAGTTTTATAACTTTAATATCGTTAGAATGGTTATGTAAATATATATTTTAAATTAATTAATTTATAAAGTTTTTAACTTTATAATTTAATTATATTTAAGAAGGTTATTTTATAAATGTTTTATATTCTAATTAATATTTGTCTTGTTGGTAGGATTATTAAAGTATGTTGAATAGAGGATGTGTTCGTGGGTTTCATGGGCATGTCTTAACTTTAATTTTCAAATGCCAATGAGGAGAAATATTAAATCCTTTGAAAAAGGCATTGGTGACATTAGGGTTTCGTTAAGAATTTGTTTTTACAACTATATGGAAACCATAATGGAACGGGAAAGAACCAACCATATAACGAATTATTCAAACTATAAATGGAGAATGAAAAGCCAAGAATAGGGTCAGACATTTTGCAGAGCAGAGAAAGGATAAGGATTCAAAGGAGCAAAGGCTAGAGACAAAAGAGGCTACAGTGATTTGGATTTACAGAGGATTCAAAGTTTTATTGTAAGATCTATTTATTATATCAAATCATTTTGATTCAAATATGCGTGAATACGGTGTTTGAGTTTTGATTAAATAATTTGATATAGTTTTTGAAAATTAAATTTCCATTGAAGATTGCACCATTTTTATTGTTTTACTGTGTGATTTCTGGTGGGCATAAATCTGGTTTTAGAGTCTCTATGTTTTTCCATTCTGTAGTTGTTTGTCCGAGATTTAATTTATTTCTTTACTTTAAAATCCTTTTGAAATTTATTTCATATTAAATTTGCATATATTTAACCTAGTTTGATTTTATAAAGTTAAACTTTATAACTAGGTTATAAATAAATTTATTATTCAAATATTAAATTTAATTAATATTTGAATAAATAAAATTACCGAGGATAAATGACTATTTTGATTCTAACTTCAATTTCATAAAGTTGAGAATTCAAAATTGATATCTTTTCACATAAAATAGTTTGGGTTTATTTTAATCTGGTTTCAATTTTTTTTGGTAATTATTATAATAGATTAATAGTGGGTTTTTATAGAGGATCCCAAAACCTTATATACAAAATCAGCCTTGCCAGATGATGTTTCATGCCACGTGGCTAGGTAAGTAAACCAGATTGAAGAAAAATCAAGGAGTTGCTAATTGCTCGAAGGCTCCAAATGAGGCAAACAGTCCTAAAAATTTTGGTTACGAAAGACATTAACACAAAAATAATAGCCGAAGGAACTAGACCAATAAACAAACAAAAACCATCCAAACAGACGAGGGGAAGTTATTCGGGATCCTCCTGATCCTCAGAGTGCTGGTTTTTTTGGACTTTCTTCAGAATGTTGATCATCGAATTAACAGAAGAAAGAATGGAAGAAGCCAGACTCAGAAGGGATTTACCAGGGATCTCCTGGTCACTCTCTGAATCTGAAGGAATCTCCTGCAGGGTGGCATCCTTCTCCTCCTTCATGATTTTCTTTAGTCGCTGGGATGATCTGCCAGGAGCGAAGGATTTATCGCCAATGTTGTGCCTGGGCCTAACTCGAACAGAACTGCTATAAGGGAACGGTCTCGCCTCATTGGTACGGTTGGTTCTGAAAGGGCTAGAGGATTGACCCTTAGTAGGGGACACAGTACCAGGGCCTTGGGAGCTAAGCAGGTGACCACCTAGGGAGGAGGACGCATGGCCAGAGCATGTATGTAAATGACTCCCATAAGCCCCTGGTGGGCAGGAGGGAGAGAGGATTTTTTGCTTTTTTCGACAGTCAAGGCCAGGGAGTAGGTAAGGTAATCCAAAAAACTAACTTGCTTAGCATTACGCAGGTGGTTGTAAAAGCTAATATGGAAACTATGGAGAGGTTTTTCTGGATCATCACACGTAATGTATTACATGATCGAGATCATGGCATATCTATAGGGCTCAGGGAGAGCAGATTGAAGAAGGCAAGACTTGTCCCAAACGAGGCTCTTACCTTTCTCAGGGAATTGCTCCATTTCTTCGGCCCAATTGTGACTGTCTCTTCTGACGATCCGCCCGTGGGATGGCAAACCAGAGATAGTGGCCATGAACTCAACCAAGATGTGGATGTTGATGCCTTTGACAATCATGTCACCCTGTGACCAGGTGTCCACAAAGCTCTAGGTAATTTCTTGATTCGGGCCAGGGAATTTCTCCAGGAAGGGCAATAAGTTCTTGGTTTTCATGAACATGCGGGCTTCATCGCAAAGGGAGAGCGAATAAGGCTCGAAATAGGGACCAGCCATGTTGGACAACTTTTGCAAAAACCTCCAGAGACAGAGATTAGAATAAAACTTCCAAACATGAATGAAGGGAGGGGAAGGATAAAACAGACCGATAGCCGCCATCCCAGATCGACTCGAATTCATCGTCGTAAGACCAGGTCCAAAAAAATAAGGTGGCTCGTAAGTCACGAGCGCATCCAAGCTGAGACTAAAGGTGCCACGTAGCCACACCAAGGGCCATGTCGTAGAGGTTTGATCCATCTTCCCAGCATGAGACAGGTCAAAACATTGGACGCCAGAGAAACTGAAGGAAGGGAGCCGAATCCAAGGCCAAGAATTGGCACGATCCAAGCTCAAACATTCCCAAAAATTATCGAATTCCCCACTGCACAAAGACTCCATAGGATAGAGATACTTGGAACTACCACCATCAGACAGAAGGGGGGATTGCGAAGAGCTCAGGGAAGTAGCTAACTCATCATGGTGGAGAGAGGTGTGTTGATAGCCATTGTTACACCAAATCTGATGAGCCTTGGTAACATGGAAACAACCATATTTGAAGAAAGGAGTGTGAATAGTGAGGTTAGAGGGGGCCGCCACCCAACCCACAAAAACTTTAGGAGAAAACATCTGACATGGAAGAAACATCATGAGGGAATATCCGCCTTGGCCAAGCTATCCACCTCGGATGGAAAACGAGATCGCCAAACCACCGGACACGTGGTCACGAGTATTTTGTTGGCCAAGTGGTCCGTAACCCGGTTACCCTCTCTGAAGATGTGCCCCGCCTTCCACCTGTCACGCTGAGAGAGGAGCATTCTAGCCTCAAGAATGATGTTTAAGACCCTCCAAGATGGGTCTTTGGAGCCTAGGAGGTAGTTAATAATGTTAAGTGAGTCGCCTTCGATGATTAGAGGCCTAGGATCATCCGAAAGGACCTGCAGGCCTTTCAACACACCTCGGGCTTCAGCAAAGTGATTCGTCTGAGGACCCAAATCTTCACAGTAAGCCAAAATCAGCTTACCATTATGGTCTCTAACCACACCTCCGGATTTGACGGGCCTCGGGTTGCCTTTAGCTACCCCATCAAAATTAAGTTTGATCCACCCCACGGGAGGCTTGGTCCAAGTGACTTTCCTTCGATAGATCTCAGAACCGACCTTGGGAGAAGGGCAAAGGTCCAACCTTTTGAAAATAACTTCTTCACCAGGAAGGTGAGGATGGGAACTGGGAATAATTTTTGAATTCTTGATGGTGAAAGATAAGGCTCTCTGGGCGACAGAGGGTGCCACCCTAGGGGTCTTGCCAAAGACTCTGGCATTTCTCTCAAGCCAAATTTGCCAAATGGAATGGTGAAAGGAGGCCTCAAAAAGAAAGCGGAGTTTAGGATTCTTAAAGGGATTGGGCCATTGGAGGAAAGCGTCTTTGAGGGATCGAGGAGTGCACCAGAGGATTTGGAAGGAGGACAACACAAAGCTGAGGACCGAGTGGGAAAAGGGGCAATGTAAGAATAAGTGATCAGACGTTTCACAATCAGCTAAGCATAGGTAGCACCTGTTGGGAATTGCAAAGCCTCTCTTGTGAAGATTATCTATGGTTAGGGCTTTATTATGAAAGGCAATCCAAGCAAAGTAGTTCACCTTAGGAATAATCCCTTTCCTCCAAATCGCCTTCCATCGGAGATCCAAGGCAACCTCACACGTAAGAAGGTCATAGGCGGACTTGACAGAGAAACAACCATCCTGCGTGCTATGCCAAATAATTTTGTCCTCCCTTCTGATCGATGGAATTAAAATAGATTGAAGGACACTAGACAAAAAAGCCAACTCATTGTTAAAGCCATCCACAATCGACAGTTTCCACCGAGGGGGAAGAGAACTTCGATCAATGAATTTTGCCACCTTGAGTTGAAAATTTGGATCGATCTGGGCCCTCAGACCAGCCAGGTCCTCTTTCAATTTGAGAGCTTCATCCGTAGCCCACCTGTCTCTCTAGAAAAGGATAGAGGATCCATCACCCAAGATCCAATGAGCTCCCATGTTAATCAACGAACGAGCCTGAAGCACAGTTTTCCAAAAAATAGAAGCTTCAGGAGGAGACTCAGCTTCGAAGAGAGAATTTAGCCCAAGATACTTCCTTTTAACTAGCTTGACCCACTCCACCGGTTCATTAGTAAGGATCCTCCAAGCATGTTTGGCAATCAAAACAATGTTCATGAGTCTGGATCTTCTCATTCCCATGCCACCTTGGTCTTTTCACAAGCAAACCTTGTCCCAGGCCACGAGAGGGATTCTGGATTTTTCTTCACTACCCAGACCAAAGAAAATTCCTCTAGATCTTCTCGATCTTGGAATGGATAGACACTGGAAGCATGAAAATAGACATGAAATAAGTAGGGATTCCTTGAAGACAGGCTTTGGTAAGGGTGGCCTTCCCGGCTTGCGATAGAAGTTTGCCTTTCCAAGTGCTGAGTTTCTTATGAAGCCATTCCAGGATCATGTTCCACATGCTTTCGTCGACACGCCCATTGCAAGCCAGAGGTAACCCCAAATAAGTTGCAGGCAAGGAATCAATAGTGCATTCAAGAATTCTGGCAATGCGAATTTGCCTACGCAAAGGAGTATTAATAAAATAAATTTTTCTCTTGATGTAATTAACTTTTTGACTAGCAACCTTCTCATACCAGGACAAAATCCGCTTAATGGACTTGGCCTGGGTGACAGACGCTCCAGTGGAGATGAGTGTGTCATCCACAAATTGTTGATGAGTGACAGGATCAACTCTGGAAGTGGGCAAAATGCCAGATAACTTGTTCCGACGGAGAGCTTCATTCAAAGACCAACTTAGGACCTCAGCCAGAAGAATGAACAAAATAGGAGACAGAGGATCACCTTGTCTGAGGCCTCTAGCACTTTGAAAGAACCCAGCAGGGGACCCGTTGATCAGAACCGAAAAGGAAGGAGTGGAAATGCAGCTACCCACAAGGTCAATCCAGTGGGGATGAAAGCCAAACTTGTAGAGGACAACACATAGAAACCTCCTATCAACTCTATCAAATGCTTTATTCATGTCCAGCTTAAGGAAAAGCGCAGCATTTTTGGAGCAGTGGGCAGAATGGAGGGTTTCATGGATTGTGATGACACCGTCAAGGATGTTTCTACCCTTAACGGTGCTTCCCTGAGTAGGACCAACCAAGGAAGGGAGGAGGGACCTCAGACGATTGGCAATAGTCTTGGTAAGAATTTTGTAGAAAACATTGCACAGGCTGATGGGTCGATAGTCAGAGAAGCTTTTGTAGGCAGGCGACTTGGGAATGAGAGCTAGAAAGGTAGAGTTGAGCTTCGGATGGATGGATCTTGAGGCTTGGATTTCCATGATTGCTTCACAAACATCAGACCCCACAACATCCCACAAAACTTGGAAAAATTGGGGGTGAAAACCATCAGGCCCTGGGGCCTTGTCTGGCTGCATGGAGAATAAAGCTTCTTTAATCTCGGATGGGGAAAACGGTTCCAGGAGCTTAATACTCACCTCGTGGGGAACTTTGGTAGGGAAATTAGCAAGCAAGGATTTTTGGACTTGGAGATCGTTGTCAGGAGGAATGCCCAGCAGATCCTAGAAGAAGTCGACTACTTCACTTCGGATTTCCTCAATCTCCCTAGTAGTATGACCATCCTTACACACCACCTCCCTGATCTTGTTGGCCCCCCTGTGCCTCATGGTAGACGCGTGGAAAAACTTTGAATTAGAGTCTCCATTCTTCATCCAGAGATCTCTAGACTTTTGATGCCAAAACGTTTCCTCCCTAGCAAGAATGGAATGGTAGTCCACCAGGAGGCTCCGTTCCTCCTCTCTGAGGGCTTCAGAATACCCTTCGACCTCCATCTTCTCCTCCAGGATCTTCAAGTTCTCTGAAATGGACTTTTTAGACTCAAAAATGTTGTCGAAAACCTCCTTGTTCCATAATTTCAAATTCTTTTTAATCAACTTAAGTTTTAGGGCCAGTATTTTGGACACTGAACCTGCCACCTTCACCTGCCACCAAGCCGAAACCACCTCTCTGAAGTCCTTGTGGGAAATCCACATGGACTCAAATCTAAAGGGGGTCTTAAAAATAGGCCCATTAGTTGCCTCTAGAATAATGGGATTGTGGTCAGACCCAATCCTTGGCAAAGCCGAGAGAGTTGCAAAGACCGAGGAAGGGAATAGCTTCATGGGAAATGAAGAACCGGTCGAGCTTGACCTGGATGAGATTGCTCCAAATCCTCCTGTTGCTCCAAGTGAAGGACGCCCCTTTAAGTTCAATGTCAAGCAGGTTGTTGGAAGATACAAAATCTCTGAAGTCCTCCAAGCTATGGTCGGGCAAGTCAGTGCCTCCCTTATTTTTTGAAGGATGAAGAGGGCAATTGAAATCCCCTCCTAAAACCCATGGAAAATCACTAAAATTGTCCCTCATCAGAGAAATAGCTTTCCACATCTCTGCTCTCTCCAAATCAGAGTTCGAGGCGTAAACATTGGTCAAAATCCATGAGGAATTAACAAATTTGGAATGAAACAACACGTTGATAATCCTGTTGGAAGCTGATAAAAGGCTGCCCTCGACACTATCTGGGTCCCACAGCACCATGAGACCACCTGCAAAACCTATCGCAGGACTGAAGAGGAATTTGGCCTTGGCCCAAATGGCCTTAGTAGCTTTGGCAGAAGCAATAGCATCAGACTTAGTCTCTTGCAAAATAAGGATGGAGGGGTTAGACTTCTTCTGGAGGTTGGCCACCACCCTGCGTTTGGCCACTCCGTTAAGGCCTCTCACGTTCCATGAGAGGACTTTCATCTAGACATTTTGAGGTACTTCTTACCTCCCTTTCCCTGCTGGATGGGAGGTTTTGGGACAAGCGAATCACCCACCAGGGAGTCGAAATCTTCCTAAAAAAGCAACCGTTGAGTGCCATTTGCAACCTCTGCTGCCGTCTCCTTGTCCCTCCTTTCTTTGTTGGGTGGTCGCCCCTGCTTCCTTTCACTACCAAAATCCACCCCTTGCTTTCGACTCCTTGTGTTTCGAGGACTAATATTGCCAGGCTGTTCGCCCCTCTTACCCTAGCAAGTAATCTTCCAGCAGATTTTGGGACTCGGGAGGGTTCTGGTTTTGAATTTTAGGTGAATCAGCCTGAGCGAGCATTCGGGAGGGGGACTGTTCCTTTTCCACTTGAGGTTCTGGTTGGGAGCTTGCACCGCACTGCTCGACGCCCGGTTGGAGGATGAATCCCTCATCAGGGATGGAAGATTCGAGGAGGTCCCTGGAAGGGTCTGGAGACTCAAGCCTTGTCGTAACAGGGTGTTTTGGCTGCCCTTCACCATGTTCCAGGGGGTTGCAGGAATCCCCCCTCTTCTTCCCCGACTTTTGAAGAGGACAATTGGACTGGAGGTGCCCCTGAGAACTACACTGAGGACAGTAGGCAGGTCTATTCTCATAATTAATGGCTTGCTTGTGGAGAATGGAACCTCCAGACCGTAGAGTGATGGAGGAAGGAAGGTTCGCCTCCAAATCCACCAAAACATAGAAGCGGGCTTGGACAAATTTGGTTCGAGCTCGGGTGGGAGGGTCAATGGTGACCAACTCCCCAATGGAGCGAGCTATACCTCTGATAACATTTTCATGCCAGCAAAAAAGGGGGAGGTTTGGGAGCCTAACCCATATTGGGGCAATGTTAATATTCTGAGTGTCGGGATTGAAATCCATACCCCACTTCCTGAGAAAGAGACTCCTGCGTCCTAGAAACCAAGGACCCCCAGCCAGAATTCTACAATAGTCCTCCATATTATTCAGTCTAATTGCAAAAAAACCCCGGGATAGGGCAGCCAACTCCATGTGACCCGAGGTCCACCATTTTCCTGCCGCCCACCTACGAATGGTCTCCATATCGGGACGACCTCCAATAAACTTACCGATTAAGGTAAATTTTTCAAATTCCATGAAACTTGAGAGGATTTCCTCCGGGATGTCCAACTCATCCCCGGACGAAAATAGCTCCTTAGTGAATATACCACTAGGGGTTTCAGAAGTCGTTGCCTGAGCATACGACTTCTATTGACCAACCCTCCGTTTGTCAGGCGGATCCTTCCCGCGGCTGACACCATCTTCGGGCGACTTCGTAGAGCCTCTGGCCTCTGACTGGCCTCCCTTCGCCTTGTTGTCGTCCTTCGCCTTGCTGAGGCCCTAGTTCAAAATGCTGGTACTCTCGCTCCCGTGCCCTCCTGACGCGTCCTTCCCGCTCTGCGACATCTTCCCCCCAATTTTTACAACACCCAATCTGGTCTCAATTTATTTAAAGATCCAAACTTTATATTTGAGGCTCATATTTATTCTTAAATATTTAATTCAATAGATATTTAAGGGATAAATATTACGGGAAGGAAATTCCTATGAACTTTATTTGCATATCATAAGATTTAAAATTTCATAAATAAGATTTATATTAATCTCTATTTTCATAATTATTAAAGGTTTCAAACCTTATTAATCATTATTGCATTATGATTATTGGAATTCCAACTTTAATTTACATTAATATCAATTTACATTAAAGAGTTTGGTTTACTATAATTTTATTTCAAATTATCAAAGGATCCAAACTTTATATTTAAGATTCATATTTATTCTCAAATATTTAAATTCAATAAATATTTGAGAAATAAATATTGCGAGAAGGAGATTTTTATGAACTTTATTTTCATATCACAAAATTTAAAAGTTCATAGACAAGATTTATATTAAACCGTGTTTCCTTATAATTTGGGTTTAATCATTATTACATTTTGTTCATTCTTCAAATATTTCAATTTCAATTTCATATTTGGATGAGCAAATATTTACATTAAAAAAAAAAACTTAAATGTTGAATATTATAAAGTTTAGACTTTATAAATGAAGGTTTATATTTAATCACTTTTATTAAAATTTCATAAACTTTGATTTTTATTAAAGTTGATTGAATTTTAATGTTAATTAAAATGCTAGATTAACATCTATTTCGAAGTCACTTGAAGCATTTTAATTAAAACGTTGTTTTAAGGTTATAGAATAAATTTGCATAAGATCTTTTTTTTCTTTTTTTTTCTTTTTTTAATTTACATGGTGGAATCGGTAGCCGCCACGAATTCGGGTAGGCTGTCAAGCTTTTATGGCCGCCACAGCATTCTGTGTTGTCTACCCTAGAAGCCGCCACATAGATCTTCGTGCAGTCCGCCCCTATAACCACCATGCCACAATCATTTTAAACCTTTTATGCCATTGAAAGCACCAGGAAAGGGACAAGCGTTCAATCCAACGAGGCTCGAGATTTGAACCTTGGACCTCCAAATTTGCATAAGATATTAAAATTAAACTCAAAATGCAAATTTATCTATTATTGCTTAGAGAGAGAATTTTATTAAAACACATGATGAATTTAAAGTTGATTACCCGATTCTTAGGCCTCTTGTTATCAGTTACTTGCAAACAATTGAGATTGTTCAAGCACTTATTTTAGCACATATGCATGATACATAAAAATATTAAGTGAGAACCTTGGAGAAATACCTTTTTCTTTGCAAGAGAGGATTGTGATCCTGATTGTCGAGTGATCTTTGTAATTGGACAAAATCACACCTCAACAATGCAGACACTCTTGGTGAACTGGCATTGGATGCTTGATGATGACTAGGCATTCTAGAACAAATAATGATAGGCATTTTTCCATGTGGTGAATTTCTCTCCATTGTAATTGATTCTCAGTTACTACCATTTGATACCTTTGAGAATTCCTGCACATTTTTAAGAAAAAGTTAGAAAAACATGTCTTCTTGGGATGACAAACATCCCCTCCTCAAAAATTATTCGTTGATGACTTTGGAATGTGCACAAATCTTCAACAAAAAAATTAAAATAATTTTATCCATTGGTTATGGACTTTTGCATATGAGTGAAATGTTGACATGGCTTGAGCCACTTTTCAATGCTAAATATTATTTATACGAGGTACAAATGCCCATGAAAATAGAAAGCAAACATCTTTTGTTGTGTGGATATTAGGTGCCTTATTTCAAATCAAGGCACGTAGGTGCTTGGAAAATAGAAAATAGACACATTAGAAATCGGGCGTCGTGATTAACATGGAAAGCATGCACCTTTTGGTGGCAATCAAACATCATACTTAAAGCCAACTTTATACAAAACTCAAAATTTATACATAATATTTTTTTTTAGATAATATGTCCAGGAATTTAGGTGTTGCTTTCCTAAAAAATGGAATTCGGGTGCCATCTCCTTGGAAAAATAGGAATCAAGCATCGATCTTCTATAAAATGGGATGCAGATGCATTTTCCTTGATATACTGGTAGTCAGGTGCCTTGTGTCGTACAAATGGGAATTGGATGCCATTTTCTCTAAAAACCAAGAATCATACACCTTTCTCATCAGAAAATGAAAAGCAGATGCTCCTCCTTTATTTCAACATCTGCTTGATATGCCCACTTATGTACGCTTACGGTTGATCAGGCCTTTAGTGCTCTAATTGAAGAACAAAGACAAAATCAACATCCGCTACCTAAACCAGTAGTTAAGTGTTTTATTGTCCATAAAGACCAATCCAAACACTCATGTACAGATTCATGTATAGTATCCCCCTTTCTAAGTTGGGACAAACTACTCCTACTACAAACAATTCTTCTAGAAAGTTGGAAAGGTGCAGGTTCATGGATCCTGTGCTTATTAGGCCTAGGTTTCCCAAGCTGCATAACAACTGCACTCAAGGCATCGTTCCTGCAAAATATAAATACAACTAAAAAAAATTAAAGAATAATTATTTTTGGGACCATGTGGACAACGTCCACATATTACTAACTCAATTTGAAACCAGAATCAACTAGGGTCTCCCCCATGCCTAATTTGGACTTCATCATGTACATTTTAGACACATTATATGAATGTAGGCGGTGACCATTGAATTTTAATGTAATGTTGCTACCGTCAATTATTTTGATCCTAACAGCTTCATTGTTGATGACTTCAATAACTTCATATGGCCCCATCCAACGTTGCATGAGTTTGCCTTTTCTTTATTGGAACTAAGAGTCATACAATAATGCCAACTCTCCCACTTTTAACTACTTTGGCCTAGTGTGATGATCATGTCACTTGGCTCTCTATTTTTGGATGACCTCTGTTTGTTGCAAAGCATTAAGGTGGTATTCATCCATCTGGTTAAGCTATTGAATCTGTTCCTTTTGTGCCTCATCTAGATTCATATTTAACTCTACTACAGTCCTAAGATTTTTAATCTCGAATTCTATAGGCATCATAGCATTTTTCCCATATAATAGCTAGAATGGTGTAAAACCAGTGGTAGTCTTCTAGGTGGTTCTGTAAACCCACACTACTTCTTGTAATCTTGTGGCCCAATTATTCCTATGTTGCTATACTGTCTTTGTGAGAATGTTCTCCAGTTCACGGTTGGTTACCTCTACTTTCCCATTTGCCTATGGATGGTAAGGAGTGGTTTTGTTATGCTTGATTTTATATTGTTGCATGAGCTCCTAAATCATATTTGAAGTAAATTGAGGCCCTTGATCAATTGTGATATCCCTTGGAACCCTAAACCTGGTGAAAATAGATTAATATAGGAAGTCTGCTATAGTATTCTCTTTAGAATTACACACTGCTTGCACTTCAACCCATTTGGTCACATTGTCAGTGCAAACTAATATATACCTCTTACCTATTTATTGTGGATTAATAGTTCCTACGAAGTCCATCCCCCATTTATCAAATGGCTCTATGTGAACATGTGGTTGGAGTGGCATTTCATCTTTGAGATTAGGTCTGACCATCCTCTAACACTGATCACACTGGCTCACATGCTTAGCTACATATTTGACTAGTGAAGGATAGTAGTAGCCAACCTACAACACTTTGAATGTAGTCATTTTCCTTGCAAAATGACCACCACAAGGTTCATCATGGCAAGCCTTCAGTATTTCTATTATTTCATTCTTAGAAACACACATTATCATGATCTGATCATACCCTATGTTAAACAGGCACCCATCAATCCATGAGAAGTATGCACTTTTTTCAATTATAGTTTATTTCTCATGTGGGGAAAGTGCATGGGATACTTTACCAATGGCTAAATAATTAGCCATATCTGTGCCATGGTATCTATTCATTTAGAGAAAACAAATACTCATCTAAAAATTGGTCATTTATAGTTGCATGATCTAGAGGTGTCAATCTAGATGGAAAATCAGCTACCACATTGTCCTTTCCTGGTTTATCTATGATTGTTACATCAAACTCCTGTAGAAGTAACACCATATGATAATCCTACCATTGATTCTAGGTTTGTTTTTCAAGTATTTGATAGTTGAGTGATCAGTATGTACAAAAACCTGATATCATGTGATATAATGATAAAATTTGTTAAGAGCATGTATAACTACAAGAAATTCTTTTTCTATGAAACTACGGATATCCTTCTATATTTTGGGAGTAAGCAGGTTTTAGATAACTTCTATCTTTTTCCTATATACTTTGATCCCATCTACAGAAATGTGATGTCCTAAAACTATTCCTTCCTACATTAGCATATAAAATTTCTCATTTCTTAGGGATAGGTTAGTTTCCTCACACAGCTTAAGTTTGTTCTCCAAATTTTCTATGGTTGTTTCAAAATTTTCACCATATACAGTGGAATCATCCATGTATACCTCCACGCTTTCTCCAATCATGTCAGAGAAGATGCTCAAAACTACCCTGTGAAATGTGATAGGTGCATTGCATAGACCAAAAGGTAAAACTCGGTAAGCAACAGTCCCCCAAGGGTAAGTAAATGTGGTCTTGTCTTGATCTTCTTCCCCTATTTGAATCTTATTATATCCATTGAACCCATCCATGAAAGAAAAATACTTCTTACCTGATAAGGTTTCAAGGACCTTATCTATGAAGGGTAAGGAGAAGTGGTCTTTCTTAGTTGCTTTATCCAGCAACCTATAGTCCATACAAATTTACCGCTTGCCATTTTTCTTGGGTACCACTACCAAAGGTGATACCCATTCACTATCTGAAATGGGGTAAATGAACCCAACTGTGAGGAGATTTTACAATTTTTAGTCTTGACAATTTTCTTCATTGTTGGATTCATTCTTCTTTGTGGTTGCCTTACTGGTTTAATTTGATCTTCTAGATATATCTGATGAGTACAGGTTTTAGGAGCTATTCCTCTCATATCTAAATACTCCTAAGAAAAGAAATCTTGATGGTTGACTAAGGTTTCCCTCAGTTTTTTATGTTGTTTAGCTATCAACCCATTATTTATGTTTAAGATTCTTCTAGGTGCAACTTCAATTTGTTGTATATGGTGGTCTTTACCCCCTACTAATGGTAACTCTAGAGGAGGACAAGAGGGTTCTCCTTGGAAAAATTTTGATATTACCCTATCCTAATCACTCTCATCTTCCAACTCATCAAGTGCCATGATAGATTGGATCGTTGATAGACCACCAAAGTTCTGATTTTCATATTTAGGTTCTCCTAACAATTCTATAGATTGTGCAGGTGGATGGATGATCAATTTTTTTATGTTCTGACCATCAAAAATGGTTATTTACCCATCTCTATAGCTTATGTAAGCATCAGTTATTGCCAACCAAGGTCTACCTAAGATTAATGGATATCCACCCAATCTAGACTTGGATTGTCACACTAAGAAATCTGTTGGATACTCCCATGCATCCATCGTAATAGTGATGTCCTCCAACATTCCCTCTAGGACCATTGTAGACTTGTCTTCCAACTATAAAACAGTATTTTTTGGCTTTAGGTTAGATAGTTTAAGCTTTTGCATGATTTATTTGGGCATGACATTAATGGTAGCCCCCAAATCTACTAATGTATTGGATAAAACACAATCCTCTATTTGTACAGTTAGAACAGGGCTTTCTAGATCTGAGTATTTTTGGTTATAGGTGTTCTCTAACATAAGATCAGCTAACTGACCTACCAAACTGATTGACATTGTAGGTTTTCTTCCTGGTTTCTTTAGGCACAATTCTCTTATGGCCTTGTCACAAATAGGAATATCTATGATGGCTTGAAAGAGAGGGATTGTGACTGTCAGGTTCTTTAGACTAGAGAGAATATCAAATTTTGATTGTACTAGATTCTTGGGTTCCTACAACCTTTGTAGAAAATGTGGAATCCCTTCTTTGTTATTTACAGGTCTTGATTCTTCTTCTACTTCTACTATAAGAGGTGATTCCTCTTTTTCTAATTCTATGTTTTCCTCCTCTTCTACCAGAGGAGTGACTTCTACACCTACTTGTTTCCCTGACCTTAATTGTATTGGACTACAATCTACTATAATATTGTACATGGGGTACATCTCATTCTCCATTTGATAAGTTGGTTGTTGTTTATTATTTGAATTGGGTATAGGTTGTGTTGGCAGTTGAACAGACCTAAATGCAAGAGGAGCTGGCAGGATTGGTTGCAGTGGAACTGGAGCAGCATGTTGTGGGTTTTTATTCCAAGCATTTTGGTTCCTCCACTACTACCCAAGCTGCTGGTATTGCACCTATGGGTAGGGGTTGTAAGGATTTTCTCATTGGGGATATTGATTCCAAGGTTGTTGTCCCCACCAGCCCATATTGGGTGGTTGAACTTTAAATTGGTTATGATAATTAATGCCCCATAAGATGGCATTCCTGTTGGCATATTGTTTCCCATAGGATATTGTTGTCAGTTTTTCCTATTACCCATGAAGTATGCTTCTTCTACCTCAGGTTCCTCTCTAGATTTTGATAACTACGAACACAACTTTTTTTGTGATCCTTTTGACATACAACACACACTCAAACTTTGTTTTCATGACATTCATTTCTAGGGTGTTTTCCCCTGCATTTAGGACAAAAGTAGGCCAGTGCTATTTTTATAAATTATAAGGGTGTCCATTTGGAGAGTTAGAGATGATACCATCTCACTCTTGAGATATTCAAGCATATTTCCTATTTTTGTTTTAGTGACAATGGTTTATTGTTTGATATTTCTAGGGGTCAACTTACCTTTCCTCCTTGAAAAGTTTCAACACAACTACCGAATATCATTCATTTGATGTTGATAAATATCCCCTCCAAAAATCATGTTTAAGGCTTCTAGAAATTCATTTGTAAGTCTCTTTAAGAAAATACTTCTTAGGGACTGGTATCCTAGTTTTGAATGGGGTGATCTTTGCAAATTAAAGTTGAACCTATCCCAAATTTCCTCCATATATTCTCCTTCCTTTTGTGTCATATCTAGGACTTCTTCCCTTACATCACATGCTCTGACAAAATCCTGGTACTGATCTTGAAAAATTTTCTTCAATTCATCCCAATTAGTTATCCATTTATTCCCCAAACTAATGAACCAGCGTAAAGCTAAATCATCAATAGTGGAAGGGAACAACTTTAGTTTCTGGGCATCAGCTATATAATCCACTAATCTGCATAGGACATCAAATTTAAACATAAATAGATTTGGATCTTCTATTGGTAGTCCTCTAAATATTGGAAGGTGGACAGGGGAGATATGTTTCATCTTATGGTCTCCTCCTGCGTCTCTTATGGAAAAATTAAAACTAGTGGATGCTTCCTCTACATTAGCCATCTTGTCTGAGAACAGGGTATCTACACCTACTACATTCAAAGCAGCTTTCAAGGCTTCTAATTCATTTCTCTTATCCTATATAAGGATTACTAAATCAATGTTTGATATAGTTCCTTATCTAACTACTTGCTAGCGTTGAAGTTTCAATAAGTCTTTCTCAGAATGAACTCTACTTATCTCTAATACTTCCCTAAGATTTTGCTAATTTGTTTCAAAAGTATCTTGTGCAAATATTGGATGTTCAAGCCAATGCACAGGTCAAGATTATGGAGGAGAGATTTCAGTATTAGGATCAGGTATAGCTGAAGCAAAAGAATTTTGAGAAATATCTTTATTTTTAACAAAATGACCATTCGGTCCTCTATTCTTAAGCGGACTCATACAAAGTTAAAATGGAGGTTCTGTAGAAAGCAACTTAAACTACTGCTAAAATGCTTCCTTCAGAACAAGAAATTACAATAAGCTACTCTCTGGTAATGATGCCAAAATGTTGGAGAAAATATTGGTTATTTTTCTACGTTCAGATTCATTGCCTCATGTAATTTATCAACCCGAGGTAGCTCGTAAACTTATGAGCAACCTTGCACAATATATGCTTGTAATTCCCTCCAATGAGATGAGTCCCTTAGATTTATGGTTTGAGAGGTATTTTTATTTATTTGGAGTTCTGGTTTAGTTTCCAAACCACTAATCTATCCTACCTTATCAAAGATATGACTAAACTATATTCAAAAACTAAAATTGCATTCTTGCTGGAAATTACAAAAAATTGGGGAAATAACAAAAATTAAGCTAAGTACAGAAAATTGAAACTAGATTAAAAATAATAGAAAACAAGAAAATATAAGGCCCACAAATTCCAGTAGATTCCGCCTGCATTCAATCATACACTGGATACTAAAGAAGATGGATGAAAATACGTAGGTGTATTTTATTAATTTACAACAGAGAAAGTTACAAAAAAGATTTAGGATCTTTATTTCAAAAGTAGTCTGCATATTTATAATATATGTGACCATGCCTTATTACATCATGAAGGTAAATCAAATTTGGATTCTTATTTTACAATAGTATGCATAAATGAAGGAGATCGAATAAAATATCAGTTTTAGACCAATCAACGTATTTTGTTTTATCATAATAGAATGCGTATGATATTTCTACTCTTATTTGATTACATTGATATTTTACATTACCACTAAAAAATAGACAATTGGTGATCTTTGATGTTATCCTTGGTCTGCTTTCATTGTTGAGAATCCATCTGCATCCATTGCTGAAATCCCCATTTTTTTTGTTCTATAATAGAAGTCGTGTCATAATTCTGCGTCAATGGGAATCAAACGTCTTATCTATATAATTTGGTAAGCAGGCACCAAAACGGGATTCAGGTTCCTAATGGGAATCAAGCGCCCGATAGTCAAGCACCAAACGGGGATCGAGCGCCTAGACGGGAGTCGGGCGCCTAACTTAGCACTTCATCACTATTTTGTTGCAGATATTTCTACCTTCAATTTTTCATCATAAATGGAAAGTGCCAGGTCCAAGTAGGACCTTGATGTAAACATGCCAAAATACCGTAAAATCCACTACATTTACACATAATCCACTTAAAAATAAATATTAGACAATATACGTAATCTAATGTTAAATACATAGAAACACATATTTATATTAAAATAAATACTGTAATATATGGAAATATTGTACAAAAATGAGCATGTTTAGGGCTCATCACTCCAACTTAATTTCTCAAACTTCTATATGCCTTCATAGTGCAAATATTGGTTCCTTGTACAAGAGAAGAACACTGCAAAAGAAGACTTTTAGAGAAGATTTGTGGTGAAGTCAAGAGACTGAAGATATCTATTGTTGAATCGAAGAACTTCACAAGTTGAAGAACAGGCCATAGAAACCTTGACACAAAAAGGCCATAGAAGCCTTGAATAAAAGACCATAGGAGCCTTGAAGGAGAAGCCATAGAAGTCTTGATACTAGAAAGGCCACAAAAGCCTTGATACTAGAAAGACCACAAAAGCCTTGATACTAGAAAAGGCCATAGAAGCCTTGGTACTGAAAAAGGCCATAGAAGCCTTGATACTAAAAAAAGGCCACAGAAGCCTTGATATTGAAAAATTCCACAAAAGCCTTGATCCTGAAGAAGAATTCGATGAGAATATCTTATACAGAAGTAGACTAAATATTTTAGTACTAATACTTTTTTGCAGGGAAATAATATTGAGTGAGTTGGAAAATATTCTACAAGAAAGTGAAGAAGAGTATCTTCTTCAAAATCAAATCAACACCTAAAGTAAAAGAGATCAAGAGAAGATCTTATTGAAGGACTTCCAGACTTGGAAGAATAAGAAGGACTAGGAGAGTCCTGCTTGAATCCAAAAGCAGCAAAATTAGAGATACAGAAGCATATCTCACCACCAACACTTCTAGGAGTAGAAGGTTGAAGAGGTCTCAAGGAAAGACCAACATAAGCTGCAAGATAAAAGACCTTGGGAAGGTCTCATCAAGCATCTAGAAAAAGGTTAGGAGAGGCTGACTAAAGAAATTCTCAAAGGAGAAATCCACTACCAAGGAGAAGCCCCTGATAATGAAGGACTTGGGACAATTATCGTCATCTGATAACAAGCCCAAGAGAAGGAAAATATGGCAAGGAGTGCCAAATCTGAGCAGAAGAAGAATCCATTAAATACCTCAAGATATTGAAAATATTGAGAAGAAGATCCTGCTTGAAGTCAAAATTTGACAAGAGACTTGAAGACAGAAAAAGCTCACCAAATATTGGAGATTTGAAGATTACCTCCCACAGTAAGAAGGTACCGCTTTAGAGACAAAATGCTTCTCTAAATCTATAGCAGAAGGAGGAGAATACAAGAGGAGAACAAGCCACAAAATCCTACGCTTATGAAAAAAGTTTGAGACCATCATTTGGTGAAGAAGGAGCTATTCAAAATAGTCTACAAAGAGCTACAAGATCCTACTCGAAGTAGCAACTTGGTGATCCTAGACACCAAGATCTACATCCTCTACAGAAGAGAAAAAAGAGCTACGGAAGCTTTCAAAAAAAAGATAAGCAACTTCTTGGTGCAAGTAGATTCATTAATTGGATTACTTATCATATTTGTTAAAGCACTTGAATTTGGATTAAAGTTACAATTAGATTACAGTTTTCAAAAGTGCAAAAGAAAGGTTCTTTTTAAGGTTCATTTGCACATTGATTAGGAGTTTATTAGATTTTTTGAATTACTTCTATCAACTACCTATCATCTACTTTGAAAAAATAAAAAGAAGACTAAGTCCTACAATATTGATTGTAGTGAAATTACAGAATAAGTATTGAATGTTCATTTCAAATTATTCTTGATTAGTTGTAGTAAGTTTGATTAAGTGCATGTTCTTGAGAGTTTATTGGAGTGATAAGGTGAAATTGTTAGTGCATTAAAATTGAAATATTATTAGATTCATTTGCACTATTATTACTCTCAAAAGAAATTAGTTTTGTGCTTTTGATAAGGGTACAAAATCTAGTTTGCATCAAGTGTCTAAAGACACTTTTAAAGCACAAAAATCTGCAACTCATAGTGGCCAATAGAAGCCACCAAAACTGGTTAGTACAAGTGTATAAAAAACTAACCAAAAGAAGCTTCAAATATTGAGACTTTGTGAGTCTCAAATCCGAAGCACTACAAGGTTAAGTGCAGTAGAAAAAAATTTCTATCTACAATATTTGTAAAGATTAGATCTATCATGGTGTAAATTAGAGAGGGTTTCTGGAACTTCGAAAAATCTAGGGCATCAACTGGATTGCAGAAGTGCTTTCGGGTACGGTGGATCTGAAGGCTAGATTGGTGCCCCAGGAGGGTCCAATGGGGACTTCTCCGGCTCCTTTTCCAGGGAGTAGCAACTCATACGCAGATTTGTTTAAAGAAAAATCTCCTCCAAAGAACGACGAAGCTCAAAAAATGGCATATAAAATGCTCTTCACGGCTGCTGGGAATAGGTCGACAAAGACATCGTGTGAATGGATGTTTGCCGCAGGCCGAAACCAGGCCAAAAATTGTCATCGAGCCAAGTATGGTTGAAGAATCACTCATTTACGTAGCTAATCACGATTTAATCTGCAAGTTCATGGGTATACGTCCTTCCCTAAATTTTTTGCACTCTTGGATCCGCCAAAACTGGGAGCCTCACGGTGAGTATTCATTGTGGTTTATTAGCAATGGATATTTTATTGTTAGCTTTTCGTCTTTGGCCGATAGAAATAGGGCTTTCGAGTCAGAGAAGAAAAATCATGGCCCGACAGGGCTATTTGTTCAACCATGGAGAGTGGGATTCGATCCCCGAGTTGAACCTACTGCTGTCCCAGTATGGATCCGACTATATGCTCTTCCAATGGAATTCTGGAGTGAGCAGGTGTTGGCAAGGATTGGCAATTCTATTGGAAGACATCTGGGTGTTGCCAGAGACACAATTGAAGGGAGCATGGCGGTGTATGCAAGAATATGTGTGGAGATGGATCTCAGCCAGCCTTTGCCGACAGAGATGGAAATTGAATTGGCAGGACTCTCCTGGATTCAACAACTGGACTATGAGGCCCTACCCTTTAGATGTAGGGTTTGTCACAAACATGGACATTTGGCCCGTTTCTGCCCTAATAATATGAATGCTAAAATGGAGGCCCCTTTAGGAATGCCAAACCCGCCTAAAGAGGATAAGGCAACACTTAATAAAGATTCTAATAGCACCGTTCAGGGCCAGGAAGCTCAAAGAGAGGGTTTTGAACAGCCCAGAAGAAAAATACGGACAAAGAAAAAAGAGGGAAAGGAGCAATCCCATCTCAGACCTGCCAATAGGTATGAGATATTTAAGTCACTGGTTGACGAAGAGGAACAATTTATGGAGGGCATGGAGGGTAATAAGGAAAATTCTAATATTCCCATGCAACTCCCCCTCTCATCTCCTCCCGTCATACAACAGGTAGTTGAACTCTGTGAGGTATCACAACCAGTGTGTTCAGGGGCTTTAGTAGTGCATAACCAGGAGCAGACAGTATCTCAGGATGTCAGCATGGGAATAGCAGAGAAGAACAAGGAAAGGCCAACTTTGGGGATAACCCAGGTAGAAAAAAGATCAAAAAACAACAATTCTCAGGGAGTAGGTAGAAGATCCAATAAGGAGTTGCTAGCAGTCCAAGGAGACAAACTGATCACGGGAGGATCGGTGAGGCCAATAGACTCTTATTGCTCCCATGGTAACCAATGATTATACAATCATGGAATGTGAGGGGTTTAAACAGCAGAACCCATCAATCTGCTGTTCGAAGACTTTTAGAGAATCGTAATACTGATTTTTTGCTTTTACAGGAGACTAAGATGTCATTAGATCTTATGTCCAAAATAGTCAACATAATTTGGAGGGGTGCTGGTCATATGGATGTGGCTGCCCAAGGTGCCTCAGGGGGATTGTTACTCTATGGAACTCTCTTGAATGGTCTGCAATAGAACATCTTGCCTGGAGGGGTGTTCTCACTTCTCTTTTTAGGAATAATGTCACTGCGGAACACGTTCTAATCACAAACTTTTATGGGTCTCAAAACCTAGATGGTCATAGGCGGCAGTGGAAGGTTGTGCATAACATGCGAACCTCAAGGGAAGATCTAGACTGGATTATAGCGGGGGACTTTAACGCTAAATTATCTTCTAGAGATCAGGAAGGGGGAACACCATTTTTGGACCCAGGGGACCGTTTCATGATTGCCCAAGTCCAGGCTTTGCACTTAGTGGACATTAAATGTCCCGGCATTAACTACACTTGGACTAATAAAAGGCGGGAGCCACATAGCAGGAAGGTTAAGCTAGATCATTTTCTCGGTTTCAGAGGAGGCGTTTGTAAAATGGAATATAAATTTTCAGATTTTAGAAGGCCCAGTTTCAGATCACCGTCCCATTCTCGTTGGAAGGCGGGACTAGGATGGGGCAAGCATCACAAACCTTTCGGATTTGAGAATTTTTGGCTTCAGTAAAGAAGAACTTCGGGAGAAAATTCCACAGTGGTGGGAAGAAGGCCGCCCACCTTATGGGAGAGCAATGTTCATAATCCACAAACAACTACAATATGTCAAAACTCAGTTGAAGTATTGGAGGCGTGCTAATAAAATAGACTTCCATGCCCAAAGAGCTCCATTGGTGGCCGGATGGGATGAGGTCCAAAAATAGTTCGTAGAAGGAGTAATTACAGACTCAGCTCAAAGCCGAGGATGATGCCCTCGCGTACAACGGTTGAGGACATTGACAACCAGGAGGAGACCTATTGGAAGCAGAGAGCAAGAACCACCCGGTTATTAGAAGGGGACAAAAATACAAAATTCTTTCATCGGACTGCTTGTGCTCGAAGACAGATGAACAAGATGGAGGCCCTTCAAGATGAGAACGGTCATTCCTTTGATACACTTCCACGTATGCATTCCCATGCTATGGATTATTTTTCTAAGCTTTTTAAGGAAAGTGTGGTACAAGATGTAGAGGCCCAAAATGAAGTTATTTCTGTCATACCCGCTGTTATTTCTGAGGATGAAAATCAGGCCCTCCTCAAACCCATTGATAGAGATGAATTGAAAACTGTGGTCTTTGGAATGAGCACTGGTAAAACTCCAGGTCCAGACGGCTTCCCAATTGAGTTTTTTCAGGCTTTCTGGGACTACTTAGAGGAAGATGTAATGGCTGTTGTAGAAGAGTCCAGAGAAAATAAGAGAATGCTTAAAGCTATAAACCACACTTTCATTACCTTAATTCCAAAAGGGGAGGAGGGGGTTCATATTTCAGATTATAGGCCTATTGCCTTATGTAATGTGTTGTACAAAATAATCACAAAGGTAATGGCTGAGCGCCTAAAACCTCTTCTTCACAACATTGTCTCCTCTGAGCAAGGGGGTTTTGTTGAGGGACGACAGATTCTGGATGGGGTGGTTGTGGCCCAGGAAGCAATCCATTCAATGCACACTTCTGGTAATAAAGGGATGTTCATAAAACTGGACATGTCAAAGGCTTATGACAGGGTTGAATGGAGTTTCCTGGCTAAAATGATGGCAGCCTTTGGTTTCTCTCAGGACTGGATAGAGTGGGTCATGAGCTGTGTCTCTACCCCGACTTACTCTGTGCTAATCAAGGGCCTTCCTTCGCAACCATTTGGAGCTACTCGGGGACTGCGCTAGGGGGATCCATGTTCTCCTTATCTTTTTCTCATTTTGGCTGAAGGTCTTGGCAGACTTTTCTTGAGGAGAAGACAACAAGGTAGATTATTGGGTATCAGGGTGGGTGACGAAGTTTTAACGCACCTGCAGTTTGTGGATGACACTGGTTTGGTGGGAGTGGCCAGCTTCAGGGAAGCAAGAATGATTAGGGATACTCTTAATGTCTATCTCAGGGCTACTCAACAGGTCATTAATGACAAGAAATCCAAAGTGGTTTTTTTTAATCTGGAGCAAAGGCTTCAGAACAAAATTTTAGAAATCCTGGGATTCACAAGGACTTCTCTCCCAATGGTTTACTTGGGGGTCCCCTTGCACTTTAAGAAGCTAAAATTAGACACATGGAGGAATCTTCTGGAGTGTATCAAGGACATAATTAATCACTGGTCTCACAAGTGGTTAAGTTATGGTGGCAGATTAACGTTCTTATAGTCAGTAATTCAAGCCATGCCAATTTACAAATTCTCTATCCCGGCTGCCCCGATTACAATATGGAAAGAGTTGGACAGGATGGCTAGAAAGTTTTTATGGGAAGGAGCAAAGGGAGAGAGAAAGTGGGCCTTAGTGGGCTGGGACAAAGTTACCCACCCCAAGGTTAAAGGAGGTCTGGGTTTGAGAAAATCTAAGCTGAATAATAAAGCTTTGGCTGGAAAGCTGTATCGGAGATGGATCTCCCAACCCACCTCCCTTTTCAGTAGAATCCTAACTAGCAAATACCTGGGATAGGCCAACCCAAACGATGTAGCTCGTATCCCCTTGGATGGTACTGGGTCCCTAGTTTGGCAGGCTCTCAAGTTAGGGTCTCAAAGTTGTTAAAGACCGCTTATTTTGGAAAGTGGGAAGAGGGGAGAAGGCTCATTTCTGGATAGATTCTTGGGATCAGTTCCCACCCATCATTGCTGAATTTCTAGAATTACAGCCAATAAAAGTAGCCATTGAAGCCAAGGGATGGATCCGTATTGAAAGTTATTTCACAACTACTCAGCTGGGGAGTGTAAGTTTAAGCAGTTCAAGAAGTTGGATGAGTGGCCCATTTCAATCCCTCCGGATTTGACTCCCATCATGACTAAAATTTTGATAGAAATATTTCTTACAGGGGGAGACGTGGAGGATGAATTAGCTTGGGGCTTTGGGAGTCTTGGCGTCTATACAGTAAAGGACGGATATGACAAGCATTCTCCCTAAGCCCCCCCCTCATACTTTTCAGGTTGAGGACTGGAGGAAAATCCGGCACTCTAAAGGCCGGCCGAAAGTTAACTTTTTTGCCCTGGCAATGCATGCACAATGGAATCCTCACTTTTGATAATCTCGGATCAAAAGGTATCATCGGCCCTTCTCAATGTGTACTATGCTACAAGAGCGAGGAAACCGCCGACCATTTGTTGTTTGGTTGCCCTTTCACCCGACAGATTTGGCCGCGTTGGTTTGCATACTTTAAAATTCAAGTAAGTGATGACCCGAACCGGATGAATATCCTGGGCAAAATGGCAGAAAGGTAGATTCAAATCTAAAGCTCTTCGTATTGGCCGGGAGCTCGGTTTAAGCTTTATCTCGGTGGCAAGTATGGCTGGAAAGAAATGCCAAAATTTTTAGAGAAACTTTTACCGCTCTAGACGGGGTTTGGCATACCATTTGGAGCAAGGTTACCGAAACTGTGGCTGTTCATGCCGAGGAGGAAGCTCAAATTGACATTGGAGCTATGGAAGAACGCGTTGAACCGCAAGAGGGACAGGACAAAAATTGTTGGAAACCTCCCCCCGAAGGTTGGATTAAAATCAATACTGATGGAGCCGCAAAAGGCAATCCGGGTAGAGCCGAAATTGGAGTGGTGTGCCGAAACCATGCTGGGACCGTGCTCTATTGGGAATTGCAAGGCCTGGGAAGAACCACTAACAATGAAGCCGAAGCCATTGCCATCAAGTCTGCTTCTGTTTGGGCAGTGAAACATGGCCACCGCAGGATTATTCTTGAATTAGACTCGCAAATAATGGTTGGAGCTCTAGACTGCATGAGGAACTTTGATCTGAAATCTTGGAGGTTGAGGGCTCTTGTTACCCAAATTAAAGAATTATGGAAGGAATTGGAGGACGTGATCCCAGCTTTATGCGAGTAGAGATTTGAACAAAGCGGCTGACTTTCTGGCTAAGATGGGTGCGAAAAAGGAGGTTGGAGTTCAGTTGCACAGTGACATGGATATTGAGGATGAGGTGATTAGACAGGGTCTTGAAAGGTCCTTGAGCTAATGACCTTCGAAAAAATAGAGTACGATGGGGGACCCCATGGCAGCTAGTTTTTGGTTCACGAAAATTGGCTCCGGTGCAGTTCTTCCTTTACTATTGTATGACTGTGTCCTCTCGGACTCCGGCTGGGAAGAGGCTCTTCCCACATTGTAATTGATCTATGTCTTAATACAAGTTTTTTTTCAAAATTGTCAAAAAAATATTATATCTATCATTAAATATCCAAGCAAAGAGGGCAAGGAATCTATCCAAACGGATGTCCTCAAAACCCTCCTTTGTGCATTCAAAATCTACTATAAAATTATACTACAAGACCTGCAAGGAGTGCAAAAAGAGTGCAATAAAAATGTGTTATTCTCATAGAATATTACAATGTATTGCACTACATTGTTCGTAGAAAAAGGGCAAATTGAAGGTACCACTAAATGCAAAAACTACAAGAAAATCCAACCAAGAAAGGTCGAACGTCAAGCACTCCTCATCCACGGTACAAGGATCCATTTGAAGGGGCTTACACTTCACATCTTGGATGTACAAACCTGCAAAAGGCAATGCACATATCAGTCGATCATCAACCTACATTTACATAGATATAAAGGGAGCTCTCTTTTATAAGCAAAAATGTGGTAGATTCTACCTCAATCAACATGGACGAATAGTGCAAAAGGAGCACATTGAAGGGAACAAGGAACGAGGAGAATAGGTGATATATTTAGAGGTTGCTAGCTTGGTGAAGATTTCCACCAAAAGAATCACCTACAACGCCATTCAAAGCTCCAATATCACCTCAATGATTGATCATCGAGAGGAGAGATTGCTTGCACTCCAAAAACATAACAAGCAAAGAAGAGGCATACAAAAAGGAGTTATACTCTCCTTGGAAGCGTTACAATGAAAGAATCCATGCAGAAAGGTTGAAAGCCACTTGGCATGAATTCTCTAAGGCACCATCCCATTTCTTAACATCCAAGAAAACTCACGAAGGAGTTACAAGCGCTCAAACAAGTGTTCATGCGTTACAAGGTGACCAAGAAGCTAGCAAAGCGTTACTAAAGGATTGTTACGTTAAAAAGGAGTGAGTGCTCATAAGTAATAGTTGTAACACTTGACACAAATTTCAAGACTTATCTTCTATAAAAAGGGCGATCAAGAAAGTGAAAGGACAGTCAAAGCAAGGTAGCAACTACAGCAAGTGAGTCTAAAGTGACTCAGCAGCATTTCGAATGTATCATAGCAGTAGCTCGGTAGTGTTGTGGTTGTCGCAGAACATACCCCAATTTGGGAACCCACTTGAAATTTTGGCATTTTTTTTTATTTTATCCAATTTTGCTCGCATCAAGGTTTTTGAAAATTTGCTTACATCAAGATTTTTTTAATTTTGATTACATTGAGATTTCGAAATTGTTGACATCTTGAAGGCTTGAAGGCTTGAATTTAGTTGTAGTATTTCGAATTGAATATTTTTAAATTTTTGCATCTTAATTGCATTATTTTAATCAAATAATTAAAAAATATATATTTTCAAAGGTTTTCAAAGGTTTAAATAGTTAAATTTCATTTTAAGGTTATTCAAATTTTATCATTTTTGCCCTAAAATTAATGCAAAATTGAAATAGACATATCTTGAGCTAGACAAATCCGTTTGAACTCATTCAAAACTTGGTAGAAATATATTGATTTCCTCTTTTTAATGGTACCAAAATTATAAGATTTTAAATGTCAGTTTCACCCAAAAATAGTAGTTTACTATAGCAATTTGGGAACTTTAAAATATCATATCTCATGAACCATGATAAATTTTTGGATGATCTCAACAATTTTGAGTACCCTTTTGGCCTATTTAGATGCATGGAAATTTTCATTAAAATATAAGAACTTTGAATTTTAACTCAATTTTGGGCAAAAGGAAAGTTACGAAGGAAAATAAATAATAAATAAAATAAAGGTTGGATTTGTCTTAATCTTATGATGAATATGTTATTAGTAGGTAATACAAGGTTTGAAAAGAATATTTATGAAATCTGTTTCAAAAATAGTTATAAAACTATTTCAATAAAAAAAATAGTTATAAAACTATTTCAATAAAAAAAATAGTTATAAAACTAAACAATGGAAGAGATTATTATATTACAAATATCCATTGAAATCCAAGAAAAGGTCGAAAGAATTTGGAGCGAGCATAAGAGAAGATATAAGTTTGCCATCGCCAAAGATTTCCTTCCAGGTTGCTTGTGAGAGAAGATTGCATCTTTGTAATTGATTGATAGAGGTATTCTGAAAAAAAAGCCTTAATAGAAGATTTCATTCAAAATATGTTCATTTTATTGTGGTGAAAAATATGCATGTGGATGGTGGTATTTTCATTTTAAATGATTGAATATATTAAGTAATTCCCTTGAATATTGCACCCGATTTAATTTGAATTGTGTTGATTCTAGTTAAATTAAATTAGGTTATGTTTCAAATTATCTTTGTTTGCAGATTATGGATGGAGTTTTGAAATTTCTAAAATTTAGTTGGATTAACCTGTGTTTTATTTTCATTTCATTTTATTTTATTTTTCTAACCCTAAGCTTTTTTGTTTATTTTATTTAATTTCATTGCACAAGAAAAATCAAAACCCTAAATTTTATGCAGTCTTAATTTTTCATATTAGGGTAAATGTTTATTTCATTTTAATAAATTCTCAACATTACATATTTGAAATAGACATTAAGGTTTTAATTAATTAAATTTTCCAAATAATAATAATTAAAGTTAAAACATTAACTATTTGGATAAATTTAATTAAAATCATTTTCTAAGGTTAAAATTCAAATATTTGCACTCCACAAGTTTTATTATTTGCAATATTTGATTATTAATCGTACACTTTGGCAATTAATTTTATGAACAACAACATTTTCACAATTTGAATCAAATATCAAACCACAAGCCCCTTGTTAACAGTTACTTGCACCTCTAAGGTATTCAGCAATATTTTCACATTTCACAAGCATACAATCATATTTTAAGAAATTAAGCAAACAGAACCTTGGAGAAATTAACTATTTCTTTGCAAGAGAGGATAGCTTTGACAGGATCCTAACTATAAGTGTGTTTTCATAATCGAATGAAAATATAACTCAATAGGCAGCTACATGGAAGCAAATTGATAGCAACTTGGAGAACATTTCGAGAGCAAACGTCGAAGCACATTACTCCTGGTCAAACGGGTCAAGGAATCATTGAAGTGAGTGTTGAAGCAAATTGCATGTGGAATAATCTTCCATTACTCACAGCAACCAAGAAGGACAGTTTACCATTAGTTTTATAAATGTACAATTTCCATCTATTTTGCTTTCCATAAAAAGGGAGTTATAAGGTTATATTATAAGGTTGAATTATTGAAAGAAAACAATCTTCATTTGAAAGCAAAACTTAGGGAAATTAAATATTAAAATTGTCTAGTATTTGCAAAGCATAACCTAGGAGAAATAAGGAATACTAATTGGAATTATTTCATTTAAAATTTGCAAATATTAATGTATTCTATTTTCCAAATTTGCGAGTCATAAGGGCTACAACTCCAAACTAGGTTATTGGAAATTAGAAACAAACCAAGGGATATAAAAAATAGGTTATTAAAGCTTTTTAAGGTTGTAAAAATATAATATTCTTGTCTAAAAAAAAACTTCTCTAAAGGGACAAAAGAAATCCAACATTAAAACCTCTTCAAAATTGAAAAGTTCTTAGTTCAATAGGAGTAATAAGGTGTTAAGAAGTTGATTTTTGATCTTTACAAAATTTGTACAAAATAAACCAAAATTGAACTATATATTTACAAAAACACTATATTATATCTCTAGGAAGTCAAGGAATGCTACAAAACTTGATAATAATATCCTTCAAAGATTATCGAGTTGGGAAGATATAAGCTTTCTACAAAAACCAAAAAAATAGGTATTCACACTCTCATCACTAGAGAGACATAAGGAAGTCTGCAAACCTAAGGTTTTATCAAATCAAGTTTATATACTTCAATAAGGGATCATATATTCTAATATTGGGAGCTATAAGGCAAACTACTCTATCCTTAAGAATTCAGGTTATACAAATGACTACTAGCATACTAAGCAACGCTCTGAGAAGTGGAATAAAGAAAATACCAATGTGGATTAAAAACCTGATGGATTACAATGATGAAAAGGGAAAAGAAAAAGAAGAACCAATGCAATACAAAATAAGTTTTGAAATCAACAGCTATGTGAAGGAAGATTCATCTAGTGAATCTAATGACCAAAAACAAGACAATATTGATCAACAAAACCTTATGCAAAAAGGAATAGCTTCAGTTGTGCACATATAGTTTAAAGGTCTTATCAAGGAGTTAGATAAACATGATATTCCTAAAATAGATTACAAAATTGTCAAATCATCTCTATTGTGCACTCATTGCAACCAATATGGTCATGAAAAGACCAATTGTTGGATTTTCCATCCATGCAAATATTGTGATGGAACAAATCACTCATCTTTCTCTTGTCACTTCAAACACAGGAACTACAAAGACTATTAAACAAGATTACTTCAAATATTAAATTGTTATCTTCAAAAACTTGTTTCATATGGATCTACTAGAATTGAGCTCAAGGTTGATACGTATGAATGATAGAGAAACAGGTCTAACATATGGATAAAAGGAGGAAGAAGAGACTATTCATATCCACTCATGACTTGCAATATCATGAGAGCAACAGTACATCAAAGACACATGACATCAAGGAACAAAGAATAAAAAATTATGATAAGCCATGACATGAAGACTGAAGTAGCAACAAAATAACCTGAACAAGAATACTCTGAACAAGCCAAAGATCAAGATGAAGAGGAATGTCCATATTGAAGACTAAAGTATTCAATACCCAAATAATGTAATAGAGGGGGATGTTAGAAATAGAGTCTATTCCATCATTTGGGTTGTGTAAATGTATCTTCCAAGGTACATACTTAGGACATTAAATTAATTTAGGGGGAATTTATCTAGTTACTTCATGCAAAGTAATAAATGCACAAGTGTCAATGTGCAAGTTTTCCCTTACATAGCTAGGTAGAGTGTTGACCAAGGAACCTGTGTTCCTATATAAGAAAGGCCTCATTGTCAGATAGATATGATAAGGGGGACATAGATAGATAGAGTTTCTTACAACATATTCGTAGATAGTAATGCAATATTGTGTATATCACCATATATTGGTGATGGATACATATAGTTCAGTAGCTTCATTAATGGAGTGTTCATTTCCTCCATAGCTACGTTGTATTCATTTGTGTTATTTCTATTCAGCATACTTTAGTCATCTTGCAGATTTACTTTCTTTTATATTATTTTGCATCTTGTGATTGTTATCTTCCATTGCTCATTACATCAAAAGCTAACATTATCTACAAAAGTAGTGATTTTTTGTTGATGGATATGAGTACCCATAAAATCCTTCTCTTTTTCATCCTTCTTTTCCAGTGTATGGTTTGCTTCTATTCGTTTTAAAAAAGCATTGTGAATTACAACAAGTATTTCCAATATTCTTCAAAGCCTCCTTATAGATGAGATAATATGGAATTCCAAAAAGCCTAACTCATATTGGAATCCTTTAATATTTTCTATCTCCACAAGAAAATTCTCACTCTACATTCTTAAATACATGTCATCTCTCCTCTTAAACCATGGGCTGTCATCTTGAATTGGAGAATGTGATAAGAAAAATATTTTGGAAGGAATGAAATTGAATAATTTGAACTCATTCCCCACTTCCATTTAATCCAATTTTGATATTTGGAAAACCTAGATAATGTCCATTAAACTTGCATATTAATACTTTATTTTTGTGAACCATTATATCTATTTTTGAGGATGCAAAGTTTAAGTGACCTAATAGTGAAGACTTTGGAACTCCAAATAGGAGGTTCAAGATTTGAATCCTAAGGGCTAGGGTTGTACACCATGCTCTAGTAATAGGTATCCAAGATAAGTAGATCATGGTTGGTTAAATATACGTCCTCCATGAGGGTCATCCCAAATGGCATATGGCCTTGTGGAAGTTAAAAACTACTTTTTTTTCTCATACGTAATAATCACTTTTAGTTTACCTTTTTCCACATGGATTGCGGTTGGTATTAAGATTCATTCTTCCTTTTATAACCTAGGGTATACTTTTTTCCACTTAGGGCTTCCATTTAAATTTTCCTTCCTTACTACGTAGCTTGTCCTAATTAGAATCCTTCATATTTTGAATTTATTTAAATATTTAAAATAAGAAATATAAAGATAAGGCTTGCATCCTACTCTCACCCATTCATTTCCTATGTGCACTCATAATTTTGAACAACTATGAAATAAAATGATATCAGTTATATATATTGACATATATCAATGTTTCATGTTATATACAAAGAATTTTTAAAAATAAAAATATGATATAAATATTTTTTTTAATTTATAAGTTTTTCTATTAAATTAGTTATATGGGATGGAAATTGACATCACATGTATTAGATTGTGATTACATATTGGTATTATAATAGCTTGACAATTATGCATGTATTGCTTTGCAAGATTTGAACCTAGATCTCTTCCTTGAAATTCAAAGTGTCTAACTAGTTGGGCTCATGCCATTTGATAATTCTTTGACATTCAAAATATTTGAAGAATTAATCATATTTTATGTAATATTTTATCCTTAAGAAATATCAAGAGGTGATTTAATTTTTTTATATTACATAGTAATATCACATCACTCAATCTATTTTCATCAAATCTCATCTAATATGTCTATCCACCAATGTTCTAGAAGCATCTTAACAAGTTAAAATTTTAAGAAAAGAAAATAATAAGAATATAATAGAATAAAAGGTATTTAATGTTCACACCGTTAAAAGAAGTCTTTTGGACAATCAATTTACAAATAATAGTAGCTACCAACCCTAAAATATGACCCAACCACTTTTATTTTGTAATTTCTATCTTTACTACTGATTTTGATGATAAATTCTCTTACTTACATTCTCCTCTTCAAAAAATTCTTGCAATAATTCAATTGCTAAAGCATCAAGATAGCTAGCTCAAATATCACTATATGCCTTGCATTCCAAAATAAAATATTTCTTTGTCTTAACTACCCCTGATAGTTGTAAGATTACTGCAGTGGTAAGGGCTTTGGCCTCTCTTTTGGAGGTCCAAGGTTCAAACCCCACTCAGTATGAGGGGACTGAGACCCTTCATAAAAAACTATGTAAATTCATTGAAAAAAACTACCCCTAAGGTAGAAAAGGTACATATCATCTTCTCCCATTTCTCTTTTGGTCTCTTCCATCTACCTGTTTTACATCTAAGTCAGTGTGAGTTGGTCCTTAGTTGGGCCATGACCATCTTTACTCTATAATTAATGTTTCCCCTATATAGCGCTTTTGGTGGTAATCATATGTAGCTTTAAATGTAGTAATATAATATTATCTCTTTCTTTCTAACTTATTTTTCCACATAGTTGCTCTAAATTTTTTTCTTAACAAATACCTTTACATCTTTGTTATTATTCGAGAATTCATCCACTTGTTTTGCTTCATCCATGTTTTCTTTCTTTTGTTCATATTTTCTTCTATTAATGCAAAAATGCTCTCCATCCTCTCAATATTCTCTTCATTCCACATGTTTCCTAGTTGAGCTTATTATCAAGGTATATTCTAAGATATTTGTTCTCTATTACTTCTTCCATAAACTATTTTTGTTTCTTTTGATTGGAGAAGATCACGTTCTTGGTTTTGATTGTATTTACTTGCATGGCTAACTCTTAAAAGTGCTCTAAGGTCTTTAAATGCTCTCTCAAGCCCCGTGTTGACCTTGCAAAAAAAATGAGATCATTTTCATATAAAATAAACCTCATCACATATCTTTCCAAATAAAAACCTTGTCCTCTATTCAAATTTATCTATTAATGGGTATTCTTGTTTAACCCCTATGTCACTTTTAAACCATTAAGGTTTGATTGCATTATGATTTTAGTTTACATCTCCTTGTAGAGTGTATGCATTGTTTCTCTATACTTTTTTGGAATACCAAAGCCTTCCATTCTATTCCATAGTTTATTTCTAGGCATTGTGTCAAAAGCTCATTGAAATTCACAAAACAACAATAGGTTTCTCCTTTTTCATTCCATAGTTTTTAGTATATTTTGAAGTGAGATGTGATCTATTGTTGAGTGCTTTGGTCCAAAACCTGCTTGTTCTTTTGCCCTCTTAACTTTTTCTTCTACCCACTTGTTGATTTAACTCTTAATGATGCTTTTCAACAACTTTGTAGAGAAGTGATTGACCATATTGGTTCGATAAATTGAGGGATTATCTATGTCTCAATTCTTGAAGAGGTATTGTTAGACTTGTTGTCCAATCCCTTTGAAAGCCATGCTTAATGATGCTTTTGAATCTTTCCTTGATGTATGGTTATAAGTCCTCTATTCTCTATTCTAAGTATTCTAATTGTAGTCCATCCATGTCACAAGCCTTACATGTTCGTAGCTTTTTAATACCTTCCTTTACCTCCCTTAAGCAATTTAATTTGTTGTTGTGATGATTACTAGAAGGCCTCTTCTTCTTGCTCTCATTCATACAATAGTTTTGCATATTCCAACCATTGTATTTCTATAATGTTTTTTATTGGTTGAAATTATTTCTAGAATAACTTTGGGTTATTCTTCCTCAAATAAATAAGTTCTCATCTTGATATGATATTTTCTCTTTTCTTGCTTTCAATATTTATTTGTACAATTTTTTTCTCTTTTTTCCTTATTCTTTCAAAACTCTCTTTGGTGCTTTATATTCTTCATCATACCATGCATTTGTCAGAAAGATGCATTTTTCTTCTTTCTAACTTTAGACCTTTCACACACTTTTAATGCCTCTAAAATTATATTTGTTAATTAATGACTCTTTATTCCTTATTCTCTTGTCTCTTTTTCCTCTCTTTGTTAATTTTTTTCTTAAAAACTAAATGATTCTCTTGGGTTATGAGGACTTTTCAATCAAAATAGTCCATTAATAATTTATAAAATTTTGCTTCATCGAACTAATTTGTAGTGGTTTATAAGAGTTGTCTTCTACAGAAAAAGTTCATTTATTGGACATAGAGGTCATATGTGTGGAAATGGTTGATTTTTTTTAACTTTACTATAAAGAAAATCTATAGGAATTCAAGATGTGATATAATTTAAATTATAAAAAAAAAAACAACATATTTAAATATTATATAAAAACTATACAATATCCAAATATAATGAAACACGTAATTTTGATGAATAAAAAGTTACATCATAGTAAATGTTAATATTATTTATTTTATTTTACTTTTATATAAGTTGAATGAAATGAAATAATATTAATTACGTCCATGAGACCAAAACAATCTATTGGACAAAGAACTTTAATACAATGAGGGGTATGGTGTATGACCCTACTTCCTTTTCGATTCAAACCTTGGATATCCAATATAGAGTTACAAACCTTAATAACATCCAAGAATAAAAATTGTTCAACAAATTCAAAAAGCTCAAGATACTCTTATCATCTTTTGGAGTATGTTTCTTTTCTTGTTGATCTTGATGAGAATGTTTCCTATCTTTTCTATTCTCAATTATTTAAAAAGTTTCACTAGTGAGTTTTCTTTTAAAGTGTTCGCATATGCAATCATGTTGTCCTTGTAGGCTTCACATTTCATGACAAAATATTTTTTTATCTCCACTACTCTTGTTGTGTAATATACACATATTCTTTCTAACCATACCTCTTGAGGAATTGTCCATTTCCCACTTTTGCATCTAAGATGGTGTGTCTAGACACCTAAAAATATCACATTATCCTTTGTGCAATGTCAATGTTTAATTGTTTTGCAAAATGCTCCAAAAATCCAATTATTTTGTATTATTATCTTAATTTACCCACCTTAGCACCTTTACCCCATTAATCCCCATCCTACACCTAGTCCATGGTCACCATGTGACCATCCCACTCACCTAGCCTATGTGCACATCACCCTAGTCTACCCTATCACCCTAGTCTACCTTACCCCCTACTCTCCACATCCCCATGCTCATTCAATGCACATAGATGGGGTGAAGACTTTTTACACCCATACGCATTAGTTGGGTGAAGACTTTCTTCACCCGTATGCATTAATGGGGTATGGTACACCCATGATCATTTAATTTATATGGGTGGGGTGAGAATTTTCTCCATCCATAAATATTAATGAGGCATGGTGCACCCATGCCCCTATGACCATGCCACCTCACCTCCACATCACCACCCCCTCACCCTTGGAAAAAATCTATACATAGCCCCCCTTTTCATTTCATTTGCATGAATGAGATATATGCTTAGAGAAAATCTACCAAAATTACTCTAGACCCCAACTGTGTGTATTGTGAGAATCCATTTTTCTTAGAGTGCTAACCCCATGGATAAAATTTTGTGCCTCTCTTTGTATGCCCTTATTTTGTGAATAGGTTACAGGTCCAAATTATAGAATTCACTATATTCATAGCAGAGCTACATAAAAACCTACTAGAGGCCTCCACAAAAGGAATTTCCACCAAGGTCAACATAACATAAATCGTCTAAACAAGGACAGTTTATAGTTAGAACTATCCTGACAAGGATAATTCTTGTTAGAGCTAGATTCCAATCAGCCACATCATAGTGGATCATTTACAAAGGTAAGTAAAGAAGGTATATTATGTTTTAGCTTATTTTGAGATCTGTTTACTACATTAATTATAAGTTTGGATCTAACTTAGGTGGATCCAACAAGTGCTACTAACTAGTGATTTGGTTGTGTAGGCTTGGAGACTCTACTCAACTAGTGATGGTACACAAGCCCACCCCTCTTGAGGTGGTCAAAGAAAGCAAGAGTGCTAGAGACTATATTGCCTAGGGATTCCACATTGGAAGACCATTTTGTAGCCCAAGGGGTATTTGTAATATCTATGTTGTAATAATGATTAAATTGTAATGAAATGGCATGTTTTCTTGTCCACGTTTTTGTTAGCTTTTGATGATCTATATTTAAGGAAATGCAACCACAAGATGTAAAATGAGCAAGCAATGTTAACTATATGATAATGGCAATATAATATGTAGGAAAAGTATATGAGAAACTTCTGCAATAACTCAAAAAATAGCCATTAATGAAAGCTCACAAAAATAGTACAATGTAATATAATGGAGGACTTAAACACTCCATAAATAATGCATGATCTACATTGTACCTACTAAACTCACTATACTTCCTCTCTCTCACTCTCTATCTATCAAAGGTATATATATAGGGAGATATGTCCCTTGGCCCATGACTCTTCAACTACCTATCCTATGACTCATGTACATGTGGACTACATGCACATTTACATCATTGCACATTCTAACACTTGTGCATTTATTACATTGCATGGAGTAACTACTCAAACCTTAATCTAAGACAAACTCCTAATCTAGAGATGTACCCAAGGTGGTACATTGACATGTACCAAATAATGTAATATATTCCAACACCCCTTGTATTACATTATTTGGGTATTGAAGACTTTAGTCTTCAATATGGTCTTCGTTTTGGTTCTGGAATTCGAGCTCTTCTTTCTTGCTTCCTTCATTGTACTTCCTATTTGTATCCTGATCAAGTAAATAGTTAGTATCTTCATAAAATGCAATCTTTGTTGTGAGAGCTTTAACTTCATGTTCATCTATAGGTTCTTCCAGTTCCTGAATTTCTTGAATCTCTTGAACTAAGTGTCCTTTTTGTTTCCCTTCTCTATATTGCAATTGAGGATAATTGTATTGATTTTGAGAAGTGTATGGATGCTGAAATTGTTGTTGATGTGGATTATATTGAATATGATATTGTCTTGGTTGGAATGGCCTATTTGGTTGGCTTCCATGATTTGTTTGATTTCCTTGATGTTGGTTTCTAGGATTGAATCTATAGTAGTTGGTACTATGTCCTTTCTTCTTGCATACTTGACAATATCTATTATTCCATGGTCTTCGTCCTTTTGGGGATGAGGTAACATTTCCCTGTGGATTATCTTTTGAAACTAATGCATTGTTAGTCATTTCATATTTAACTGTATTTTCCACTTCATATTCTTGAAGAATATTGACTAACTCATCAAAATATGTATCTTTACTTAGGATTTGTAAAGATGTAACTAAATGCTTGTAGCTATCTGGAAGTGCTCTTAGGGTTACTTGAACAAGAAACTTATCTTCTACCTTTTCTCCTAAGGTTAACAATTTTCCTTTTATATCCGCTACTTTCCTTAGGAATAGTTCTATACTTTCACCACTATTCACTTTCAGAGAATGCAATTGAGTTTGAAGATTTAAGATAGTGGCTTTATTCTTTCCTTCAAATATTTTGGCTAAGGTTTTCCAAGCTTTTGTAGATGTTTCTACTGAACTAATGTAAGGTTGTATTTCATCTGTAATAGCAAAAGTTATTATCATTAGTGCTTTTGCTTCATTTTCTTCAAATTTTTGAATCTCACTATCACCTGTAGTAGGTTTAGTTTTTGCTCCTTTAACTATATCCCAAATATTTTCAACTATCAGTATTGACCTCACTTTGTTTTTCCATGAAGAGTAATTAGGTCCTTTAAGAAGTTGGGATTCTATAAGAATGAATTTGTTTGATGTCATGATGATATTTGTAGACTACCTTATATCTCCCTAGTTTAGAGTATGTGATCAAGTTTGATAAGAATTTTCTAATTCTCAAGTTTTGTAGAACCCCTTATATCTCCCAAGTATTTGAGTGTACTATAGTCTTGATAAAGTGCTTAGCTTCCTTTAGATATCCTTTTGAGTTGAATCCCTAATGTTTTGATGCCAATTTTAATATAATGTTCAACTCCTATTTCTCACCTTATTTCTCCCTATTGATATATGCACTTTCAATTTGATAATGTTCTCTATTTTTCAAGACTCTATAGTTGGATTCCTTTTGTCCCTTTAATTTGTATAAGAGACAAGTATAAATAATAATTTCCAACTTTTAAGCAATGCTATGAAAACTTCTTTTACCCTTTAATTCTCAATGGTTTAGTTTTCTAAATTTCAATGATCTAAATTTTGATGTAGTACTCCTTATATCTCCCTAATTTAGAAATTTAGAAAATGATAATATTTGTAAAATAATGCTTTAATTTTTCAATGTAGAAATCCTTATATCTCCTAGTTTAATAATTTGCAAATACTTTGACAATATTTGAATTTTAAATAATGCAATTTGAAATAGCTCTTAAAGATATAATCTCCTTGTTTTAATTGGCTTTCTAAATCTCATGTTATCTAAGGTTATTTTTCCTTATATCTCCAATGCAATAATTAAATAAACTTAACCTTAGATATAATGCACCTTATATCTCCTTGCACTTAATGGAAAGCAAATATTAAATTCAATGTAAATATACCTTCCTTGTAATGTGATGTGCTACGTGCTGATTGGTTCCTTCCTTGATTGTACTTTCAAGGCTTTGGAGAATGCTATAACTTCTTTAGTATTCACAGTATGGCACTATGCATAAAATGCTTTTGCATTCTATGGTGCAGTTAGAGCCATCTTCACCTCCTCTTCAATGCTATTGACCTATGTAAGCAAGATCTATGTACTTTCTTTGGACAAGGGGTATTAACAGTTTTCTATCTCCCTTTGGAATAAATGTGTTATGAACCTGCAACTTGAAATATGAATTGAATGCAGAAAAGAATCGTTGTTTGAATAGAATCGCAGTTTGTATTGAAAGGCAGAAACCCACAATATAATAAATTAATGTTCTTGGATGATCTTTGGAGCATCCTCCTTGTCCTATTTACATCTATCTAAAAGGTGTGAATGGTGAAGGGATGTGTCCCTTTATAATACAATATAATATATAATATGATTAAGAGTTACGTTAGGAGGGTCCTAACATGCCACCCTCCTTTGAAAAAGCTTTGTCCTCAAAGTTGGAATTGCAAAAATTGTTGTTGAATCTGGTGGAGCGTCTCCCACGTAGCATCCTCTGGAGGTAGACCTTTCCATTGAATCAATACCTCGGTGATGGTGCGGTTACGGAGGCGGTGCATACGTCGGTCTAGGATAGCTTCTGGTTCAACCATGAGAGCTCCATTATCTAAAAATTTTGGAAGTTGAGTTTGTGTAACGATGTTAGTGCCTATTATGGCTTTAAGACAAGAAACATGAAATACCGGATGGATTTTGGAAGATTCTGGTAATTCAAGTTTATATGCAACAAGTCCAATACGCTGTAGAATTTTATAAGGGCCATAAAATTTTGGTGCTAATTTTTGCGACCCTTTTATTTTCAATGAAGTTTGACGATATGGTTGGAGGCGGAGAAATACCATATCCCCTTCTTGAAAAACCCTTTCAGTCCGATGTTGGTCCGCTTGTTTCTTCATGCGGTGTTGAGCGATATGTAGATTGTCCTTCAGAGCGTGAATGATATTATCTCGAGTGACCAGCTCCATCTCTACAACTGGTACTTTTGTACTTCTTGGAAGATAAGAGGTTAGAGATGGGGGTGATCGGCCATATAATGCTTCGAAAGGGGTCATTTTTATGGTTGTGTGATATGTGGTATTATACCACCATTTAGCTAGTGGAAGCCATTTAACCCAGTGAAGGGGTTTGGTGGAAATAAAGCATCGGAGATAGGTTTCTAAGCACTTATTGACAATTTTAGTTTGACCATCCGTTTGTGGGTGGTAAGCGGAGCTCATCCGAAGTTGCGTACCTTGGAGTTTAAATAATTCCTTCCAAAAATTACTAGTGAAAGTGGGATCACGATCACTAACGATAGTAGAAGGCATGCCATGTAATTTAAAAATATTGTCAAGGAAGATTTGAGCAATAGTACTAGCGGTATAGGGGTGAGCTACTGGAAAAAAATGGGCGTATTTAGATAAACGATCTACCACCACTAGGATCATCGTTTTTCCTACGGATTTTGGAAGACCTTCAATGAAATCCATTGAAATATCCTCCCATGTCCTGGTTGGTATGGGTAGAGGTTGAAGAAGGCCCGGTGTTGCCACTGTTTCACCTTTATTTCTTTGGCATGTTTCACATTCATTGACGAACTTCTTGATATCATTTTTCATCCCTCGCCAATAAAATGATTTAGTCACTCTTTTGTAGGTTTTTAGGAATCCAGAGTGGCCTGCAGTAGGTGTAGCGTGTAGCTCATGTAGAAGCTTTGGACGATAAACCGATGTAGGTGAGAGGACCAAACGTTCTTTGTAACGGAGCATGTTACCTTTCCAAGAGTAGTGGGGTTTACTCATGGGATTTTGTTGTAGCTGTTGAATTATGGTGTGTATAGTAGGGTCCGTATACCATTCATCCTTGACTTGTTCGATCCATGTAGGGATGGGGCAGGAAAAAGCATGTAATTGTGAAGTTTCTTCGAACTTTCTAGAAAGTGCATCCGCAACCATGTTATCTTTCCCTTTTTTGTAGATGATTTCATAATCATAGCCTAATAGTTTTGTTACCCACTTTTGTTGTTCTGGAGTGGTTATCCGTTGTTCAAGAAGGTATTTTAGGCTATGGTGGTTGGTGCGGATAATGAAATGTTTTCCAATAAGGTATGGTCTCCAATGTTGGATAGCATGGACCATAGCTAACATTTCTTTTTCATAAGTGGAACGTGCTAAATTCTTTTTGGAAAATGCTTTACTAGTAAAGGCTAAGGGCTTATCATTTTGCATGAGCACCGCTCCCATTCCCAATCCAAAAGCGTCGCTTTCAATAATGAATGGTTGGGAAAAATCTGGCATAGCTAGGATGGGGGTGGTACACATGGCATTTTTCAAAGTCATGAAAGCTTCATTCGCTTTTGGAGACCATATGAAGGCATTCTTTTTAAGTAGGGTTGTTAAGGGTGCTACTATTTTCCCATAATCTTTAACAAATTTACGATAATATCCCGTTAATCGTAAGAACCCACGCAACCCTTTTAGAGTTTTTGGAATTTGCCAATTTTCCTCATCTTCAATTTTTTGGGGGTCTACTTTAACTCCTTCCTTGGAGACAATATGTCCAAGATATTCAATTTCCTGCTTCCCAAAGGAATACTTTGATCTCTTTGCGTATAATTGATTATCTTCCAAGATTTTGAGTGCTTGCATTATATGTGTTAAGTGCTCTTCCCATGTCTTGTTGTAAATCAAAATATCGTCAAAGAAAACTAAAATAAATTTTCAAAAGAAGGGAGAAAATACCTTATTCATAAGACTTTGAAATGTGGATGGAGCGTTGGTAAGGTCAAAAGGCATCACCAAGAATTCATAATGTCCCTCGTGGGTGCGAAAAGCAGTTTTGGGTATATCGCTTTCCTTAACTCGAATTTGGTGGTAACCTGATTGTAAATCGAGTTTAGAAAAATATGCGGCTCCATTTAGTTCATCGAGTAGTTCATCAATGACTAGAATAGGAAATTTTTCTTTAATCGTTATTTTGTTGAGAGCACAAAAATCCACGCATAGGCACCATGATCCATCCTTTTTTCTTACTAGTATGACTGGCGAAGAGTAGGGACTTCTACTAGGTCGAATGACCCCTGCCCTTAGTAGGTCTTGTACTAATTTTTCTATTTTCATCTTTTGTAAGTATGGATGTTGGTAAGGTCTAATATTTGGAGGTTGGTGTCCCGGAAGTAATTGAATAACATGATCATGGCTTCGTTGTGGAGGTAATTCCTCTGGTTCTTTGAATATTTTATCATGTTTCTCTAGGAGTTCTATTAATTCGGGTGCCTTTGGTTGCTCTTCGGTGGTGTTTTGCAAGGAAAATAGTTGGGCAACCATGCCTCTTCCTCCTTTTCGAAGAATCTTTTCCATTCTATGGGAACTTACGATTTGTGTGGGACCTATTTTTAAACCTTGAATTGTGTATGTTTGGTTGTTTTGTATAAATTGCATCCATAACTCTTCAAAGTCCATTGAATTTTGTCGAGCGTTTGTAGCCATTGTTAGAATATTATTATTGTTATAATGTGCACTATGCCTATAATTGACAGGTTGACATTTGTCTTCTGCCACTTGTCCCTGTCTTCAGTTTGAGTTGGAGTGGTGTCTTCTGAAAGACACTTGGAGTGGAGCTTATGACACTTGTCATATCTCCCTCCTAAGCTTGATGCTTATATATTGTAAGATAACTTGTAAATAATGTGTGCCTTATTTTTTAGTCCTATCATCTGGTATCAGAGCGGTGAGATCCACCTGAAGGAGTTTAGGGTTTGATTTTTTTTTTTGGATTGAAATTTTTTTCTTTCGAAGTATCCTCTTCACTTGCTAAGTTGAACCTGTGAAAGAGAAACAGAAGGAAATTTTTTTAGGTCATTGAAATTTTTTTGAGGAAGGATCTATAATGTGTGGTTTTCGTCTATTTTTTAGGCAAGATCCATTTTAGCCTGTTGCTACTCTCAAACCTGTCATTAGGACGCTTAGAAAACAGCCGTCGGAGTTTTTCAACAGTCTAAAATTTCACGCTGGATCTGAAGGAGAAATTAAGGCCTGTAACGAGAAAATAAAGCAGATATTGCACAGGGTTTGTGGAGTTTGTGATAAGTGTTCTGTTATGCCATTGATTGTTGTGCAGTCCGAGGATAGTACTAGATCACCATAGCAATCCGAAGAATCCTATTTGTTTATCGAAAGGAGTCTGGGTGAGCCGAGGAATCCCATTTACTTCATCACAGATCTAGATACCAGCCAAGTTACGAAAGATTTGCCCGTATTTTTTTCTGGTGTAACAACCTTCTCTCAATCAAACGAGGGCACACAAATCTAATGATACACGGGGAGTTGAAGATCCAAGACGCCAGTAGATAACACGAGGAGGTAAAATTTCAAAATATGCTTATTTTTTTATCTGTGTTGAAGTCGGTGTGTCCATCTACGGTTTCATCGCAAGATTTTTTCCCGATATATCTATTCTAAAGCTCTATCAACATCAAACAACACTAGAAGTTGATATGTGACTAGAAGATTGATGTAATGTGATAGTTCATCGATGTAAAATTCTATCATAGTTCCAGTTCCTATAAGCAAGGAAGAATTGCAGGTTTGCATTGCTGTAGAAAGTGAATGCACATAAGCACATACGCATAGCTCCAAAGAGTGCATATTTTTTTTAAACTTTTGCATGATGTTCAAATAGTGCGTTACTTTTAGAAAAATTGGATTATTTTTTATTGATGAGTTGTATACATGGGCATTGATTATTGGATAAGTGTCCACTATGAACATGGTTTTAAAACTTCATTGTGACCTGAAGACC
>JAQPPZ010004411.1:0-19619 GCA_028583015.1 Wollemia nobilis | reverse complement strand
TATTTAGCATAGTGAAAATATTGTGGAGTAGAACGTATTCATTCCAAAAGGCAACAAACCAAATTCTTTTTTGCAATGATGTCAACCTAGCCCCAAATAAGTTCTAACCTAGTGAAAGGCAACCCAAAAGGTAAGTCAAAGGAAAGTAGCATCCTGGACTAGAGGTTATCAACATAGACAATTATATCACCACTTGAAATATCTAGCATGCTTGCATTAGGCTAAAAAGATAACCTAAAAGGCTAGATAAGGGAAAGCAACATCCTGGACCGAAGCTTCTTGGCAAGAAGGGTGATGTCAACATCTAAAATTTATAGCATGCTTATGAATTAAAATTTTTCTTTAAGAAGACATCAGTTACTCTCGGATAAACATAAGTAGGTGAGAACTATTGCAAAATTAGGAAAGTGACAACAACTCCATCAAAGCATAATTGAGATTTTGTAAATCATAACTATAAGAGGGCTAACAAAGAACATGTTGAATGTGCTGAAGATGTCGAGTGGTTCCAAATCATCCTTGATCATGCATGATCAATTTGCTTATGATTATACATAGTAGTCAGCTTCATTTCTAATTGAGCTAAAACTATAAATAGAGGAATTCTCCTCATTGTAAAGGAGCAAATAATTAAGGGTTTTCTTGATGTAAGAGTTTTCTTCATACTATTTTAATGCAATCAAGAGTCATTTGACTTCTTCTAGTTGATTTTTTTAGAATTCTTAATTATAGTGATATTTCACTTTCAAACATTTATGTTTATGCTTAATTGGAGTATGATATGTTAGGATTAGGGTTGTTTAATTAATTTCAATTGAGTTCTTGGAATGTTGGATGTTGTAATAACTAGGCTTATTATATTTTATACATAGCTTTAATTGAGGTTTCATCCGTTAGGCTTTGTTTGTAGTAGATTGTCTACGCTCGTTCAACTGAAGTCTATGATATTCTCTGAGCTTCAACCATATTAATTACTTTCTCTCTATCCTTGCTCTTATCTAGCCCTATACTTTTTCTATATTTTATCTTTTGTATAGTTGGATTTAGATAATAAATTAACCTTATTTGGAGGTTCACTTAGAAGTAATTATGAGTCATCCAATATTAACCTCAGTATAGGGTACATACTTTATATTGGTTAAATCATAGGATCAAGATTTTTTAGCATTATCGATGGGATGGATCACATTAGTTTATCTTTATTAGAATTTAGATATTCATATGACTCAAAGCTAAAACTCACCATCAGCACAAGCATTTTTGGAACACCCAATGGAATAGAGCAATATCATCCCACAAAGTTAATCTTGTAAGAAAATATTGTTGGATGATCAAGATTATGGTGAAGGTATTGGTCTCTTAATCAAAATATTTCATTCACCTAGTGACTCAACATCCAAAGAACCTGAGATCAATTGGTAAATACATTGGAATACAAAGATGCAAAATCTTATAATCATAGGATTAGAAGCCAAGAAGCTTAAAGAACCCCTACAATTTATTAAGTTAACAACTTTTAGGGCATATAGAAAGAGAAGATAACTTTCACCCATCTAGACCTCCTCTGTCTAGGGTTCTACTCCTCTACAAATGATATCCCTAGAATCACCTACAACATCCTTACCTAGAACCATGGCCAAAAGAATCTACCTTGGCTAGAACAATGTCAAACCCCTTAATTTGTAAAACCTTCATGATATTCCATAGGCTACACTCAAAGCCTTACCCTCATATGATGGTAGCAAGAAAACTAATTAATATTATCAAGATATAATATCTCTAGCTACTATGCACAATATCATTCATGAAGATATAATGGTGAGGTTATTAGCCCTATATTTTAGAGGTAAGATATTGTCCTTGTATCGCTCATTAAAAGAGAATAAATATAGCACTTGGGTTGAATTGGTTGAGCCCTTTAATCTAGAGTTAAATGATTTAGGGGATTCCTTTTCACTCCTCACTCAATTTAGTTCAATACAAATGCATCCTCAAGAGAATATTATAGATTTCAATATTCAAATCAATAAGACATGGAGGAGAATTCCTTAGGAAATAAGACCTTCTTGAGCTCAAACTTACATTTACTACCTACATTCTTTCATCCTAGACTTAAGCTTACAAATCCAACAGTCAAATGAGATGAGATTTTCTCATTTTTTGGGTAGCTATGAAAATACCCTCATCTCAGTTGGAAAGCTTTCTCCAAAAATCATAAAGTCATATTTCCTAAAATTTTCTCAACAAAATCAATAAGCTTTGCTTCTATATTTCTCGAATCCATTTCTAGTTTTGTTAACTATACCTAGGTAGTATAATCAATATATTATCCCATCCATTCAATGATAATATTTACCTACTTCAGAGGGAAAATAATCCATAGATATACAAAAGTGAAAAGTAGTTATCAAGAATTTGATAAACAAGATCACTGTAATGGAGTAGCAAAATACTGAAAGAAGATTTGGATGATACCATTAAAAGAGATACCCCTATGTCACAAAGGACTAAGGAGCTTCAACCAACAATATGACTATAAATAAAAATACTATGGTCAGAATCTAAGAGGGAGTAACATCTATAACTATGGAGAATTATTGGTGTTTGGCTTATAACAATCCATATAATATCAATACATGTGTGGTCTATCAGCATCAATACCAATTGGTTGCAACTTAGAAGGTTGAAAGAGAGTTAAAATAGCTAGTAGACATGCTTATGGACCTGAAGCAAAATTTATTGGCTAAGGAACCTACAAGCTCTGGGAAATTTCACACACTAACTAGATTTAGGAAGAGACATCTCCTAACACATGGAAGGATGGATTATGCAAAATTATATGGTGGAGTCTGGAGCTACCATAATTATTATGCCTAAGGTTGTATGTGATGCAATAGGTATGGAATACAACTGAACAAGTTTTGGCATACTATAGATAGATGGAACCCCATTCCAAATAGTTAGATTGGTCAAGGACATACCTATGATGTTGCATAAGATACCAAAAGTGACTGTGATCCAAGAGTTGATAGTATTGATCTCCCTCCTCTCTTTAGGTAATGCTTATCAAGAGAATTTTTAGCCAAGCTTGGGCGATACCTGTATTTGGATTAAATTCATATGGTGATTTGCCATAAGGGAAGGAATGTAAGGATCTATATGGAAAAATCAATCCCTTATAACATTGAAAGGTTGGAGGAGGAAAAAAAATTAAATTTGGTTAAATATGAATCAGAATACCTTGAAGAGATGGCTTAGGATCTGCATATAGAAGATGAGTTTTCATTGAATGATTTTAATGCAGTAATTGACACTAGAGGAGAAATTTATTTCATAATAGAGTTAGATAGCCAAAAAAATTTGGCCATCACAAGCTATATGATACAAAAAATAGACATGTAGAAGCATCAAAAATTTAGTTTGCTCTAGTCCAAACATTTCCAATTCCAATAAACACATGAAAAAGCATGCCAAGTCTTGTACCATAATTTAAATAATTAGTTTTGTAATATAAAGCAAGTATTTAAATAAAATTTAGGTTGTTAAAAGGTCATTGGCTAAGGAAGGAGACAACATTTAGGGGAGAAGTGGATCAAGGTGCTTGTACAAGCCAAAGATTTTGAAAAAATATTTTAATTATAGCAAGATCATACACACATTAACACAATTATGGAACTTATCTTTAATGAAATCTTATAAAATACATAAACTAGCTCTTTAAAACTCACTGAAAGTATTCAAACACTTAGTCATTTTATGAGTGGAAGGTAGGATCAATTGCACTGATCCCTTATCACTAAAGCTTTGTGATAGCAATCATGGATTCCAAGAAGCTTGTCGACTACCTTGGAAATGTTGTTGAACTAGTCCTAACCATCAAAGCAAAATATTCGAGGGATATAATAGAGAAGAAGGCTACAAGATCCTCAATGGGTCACCAGGCCGCATGTGTCTGGTACTTCTTGGGGAAATTCATGCTTAGGAGAGTACATCCTTGCCTAGAACTAGTCCAAGCAATAGCTGAACACTACCATGCAAAGTTCATAACTGTAAGAAATGTTGTTGACTAGGTACTTTTCTCCCTTAATCCTACAAGTTTTATGAAATATTTTGCTAGAATCATTCCCCCTTGTGTGCCCAAGGTATTTGATAAATATGACCAAGACACCTATCACAATAATAGAATAATACCCTGGATAAATAGACAATTACCTAAACTTGTAAAAACCCTTCCTAAAAGTTAGATTCTCTTGGTTGATTTTCAAGTACATGCCCACAAATTTTTCTTGATGCTAGCTATCATTTTTAGGTTAGAATCAAACAAAATAGTGTATGATTTTCAAATAGTTATGGCCTACACTATTACTAACCACAAAAATCCCATCTATTTTGAATGGATCTATTCCTTAGCTTTGAAATTCATAAACAACTGATAGAGTTTAATTAGGTAGGAATTTTCTAATATCCCTCCTACCTGGCCTAACTTTTCTTATTTTGCAAAGAAAAAATATTTTCAAGCCTCAATATTCATAGAGAGATATTGATGGGAGTGTTTCATTGGTAGTAGACTAGACCCCATCCCTTAGGACATCTAATTCTTTTTTAGACTTCAATAAGTTTTTCCTTGGCCTAGCTCTTTCATGTATAAAAAGAGAGATTCCCTAGTTCTCAAAAAAAATAAAGGCTTGATTAAATATAGCTAATGCACAAACCAAATACTGGTACTTTGTACCATAAGGTAAAATAATAAGAGTATATAGCTTTACTAGAGAGCCAATTTTGCTACCTCATTCTGTCATAGACTGATTTTTTAGCCTAAAATTTTATCACCAGATGGACTATGTGGATGCACACTTAGATGTTGGGGTGAATAAAGGTGTACCCCTTGCCTTTAATATATGGTCCAATTACTCTTAAGTCTTAGAATATGGTCAATATACTAAATTAGAGGTTGTTGAGCATGCAACTAAAAACTATGCCATACAGGTGGAGCTATGATATTCTGAAAGCTTTCCTAAACTATAATGACCCTCCTCAGAAAGGATATTTTATTCGTTATTACAAATGCTTTCATTTAAAAAATTTAATCTTTGATGTTTTGGACATGGTACTGCTAATGAATTTTGTACTACAGGTACAAGTCCTAAAGATCAAAATAAAATGGGAAATGATGGCGATGAAATATTCACCAATGGCCCAAATGAAAACAAAGCCCTTATGTATATGTATTCATATAAATTTATTGCAAATGCATTGGATATTTTTTTTCAAGAGAATAGCTTTGGCTTTGAGTTTATTAGTAGGAATTATTTATAAATAAATATATATTAAAATTAGAATTTAATACATGAATTACTGAATAAACCCTTCTTAAGCAAGGAATCCATAGAAAATAATTTAATTGACCACCTAGCGAGGAAAGCAAGAGGTAAATTGAGCATTTGTATGCAGATCCATTTGTTTGATAGTCCTCCCTTAAAACTTCTATAAAGGAAATTTAGTACATAAAAAAAGGGAGGAATAGATGAATAGATTGGTGAGGGAGAAAGGAAACAAAAATTTATAGTGTGGAATCATTGCTCAGGTGGATACAACGATAATCATTCTAAGAGAAATATTCAGCAAAATCAGGTTGGCCCACTCCTTGTATGTGTCATGTTATTTTGAAACTCTAGATAACTTAGAAGATTGTTAATTCCATAAATATTTATCCTGAATGAAATACAAAATGTATTACAATTGCTTTTAGAATTGTTTGATTGAAATATACAAAAATGCATTATAGTTGCTTTTGGAATTGTTTGAATGAAATACACAGATGAAAATTAATGTATGTTCTCTTTCCTTGCCTTGTTTTCCCTTGTAAAATGTACATCTAAGTTAATTCTACATTACAATTTTTTGTTTTGGGTACTCTTGTTAAATGGATAGTTAGATCAGTCTCGTATTGCTTCTTGTTCATTCTAAGGTTGGCTTAGCTTTCCCCAATCACTATAGCTTCATCGCTTATCCACTGCCAAGACGTCTCCATTTAAAAATAATATAAAATCGAGTTGGTTTTACATGTTTGGATGTCCCCATTAGGGGAAAGCCCAGTTGATTTTCTTTATTGATATCGTCGTATTTTCTTCACTTGGATTGCATATTTTTGATAATCGTAAAGAAATAAATAATGTTTAAACTTATTATAGCTTAGAACACATAAATCATTACTATCTTCTTGTAATAATATTTTTTTAATTCGAGTATGGATGTCACTGTTATATGAAAGTTTGGTTGAGTTATTGCATGATTGTTATTTTGCAACAGTAGAAATGCAATTAGTCTTAAATCATACTCTGGTGATTAATATGTCACTTCACTTAAGTTGTGAGATTTTTTGGTAAGTGAACTACATGGAAAACTATGTTTTTTGTAAATTGATAAATAAAGAGGGTTACAAGAGTTGCCCTTTTTACAAAAGTGCCTTAGAAGGCTACAAAATGGGTTTTTGAAGGTGAAAACCCTCTTCTAATGAATGGTTCAATAACACCAAGTGTCTTCCAAGAGGTCCTCAAAAGGAGTGGGCTTATTTCTCATGGGCCACTATTATCACACTTGTCCTCTAAACCTGCATGACCCTACAAAAACTTTTTAGAATGTTTGGGGGCCTATCTCAATCAGACCCCTCGTGTTTATAGACAAAAGACACTAAATAAACTAGCCTAATATATTATTTATGTTGTTGGAAATAACTGTAATTAAGAAATATAGTTATACCTTACCTATATGAAGGGTTTTGTAACTTGTTTTTGATTGAAACTAACTTTTGAAAAGGGTCGCACCTTAAGGTGCAACCGTTTGGATCGCAGGTTACCTTGCAAATGAGACTGTGATATCTAGGCATAATTTTGGATTATCAAAAGGGATTTTGTTAGATTTTGATGTAGTATGCAATGGGAGATAGCAATCATAAGATGCAAAATAATATGAAAGAAAGTAAATCTACGAGATGACTAAAATATGCTATAAATAAAAATGACAAAAATGAATACAATGTAGCTATGGAGGAAATGGACACTCCATGAACAAAGCCACTGGACTACATTAAACCCATCACTAGTATATCATGATCTACACAATAATATGCTACTACCTACAAATTTTCTCTGAGCTTCTATATGATGCTTGTTACAATTAGGCTCTTTGTATATAGGAAGATAGGTTCCTTGGCCAACACTCTACCTAGTTGTGCAAGGGACACTTTGCACTTATATAGCTTGCACATGTACACTTGTGCATTTGTTACATTGCATGAAGTAACTAGATAACTTCCCCCTAAAGTAATCTAATGTCCTAAGTATGTACCTAGGAAGGCATATTTACATGACCCAAATGATGTAATATAATCTATTTCTAACACCCCCATGTATTACATTATTTGGTTATTGAAGACTTTAGTCTTCAATATGGATCTTCTTCCAATGGATGGCTTTGATTTGGTTCTTATTCTTTAGCTGCTTCATTCTTCATGTCATGGATTCTGATATTTTTTAGTTCTTTGTCCCTTGATGCCAAGCATATTTTATGAATAATTGTTCTCATGATTTTGCCTGATGTAGAACATGCACGTGGAACCACTTGTTAAATTTCAAGGCAAACAAGCATACGGTTCAAAAGTTATGGCTCCGACAAGGTGCACCAACATTGCATGAAGTAACTAGATAACTTCCACCTAAATTAATCTAATGTCCTAATTATGTACCAAGAAAGGTACATTTACATGATCCAAACAATGTAATATAGTCTATTTCTAACACATTTGCATGAATGAAATAATGTAATATTCCTCATCACCCCCCTGTATTACATTATTTGGTTATTGAATACTTTAATATTCAATATTGGTCTTCGTATTCAATCTTCATGTGACCTTACAATGTGCATGAACCTCTATTTAAGATTTGTCTTCATCTTCTTCTTTGATCTTCAATCTGCCTCCTTTTGGTCTTTATTTGAGTCTTTAGTATACAATCCTTCTTTGGATTTGGATCCATGTTTTCTGTTATCCTTCATTTTTTGCTTTCCTCTATTTCCTCTTCTTCTCTTCATCTTCAGTTGTGATGTACCTAATGAGGTGTTTTCTATACATTGGGTTAGTAAATCATCACAATAATTTCATTGATTCTTCATTGAATCTAACATAGGCTTCATTCAAGTCATATGAGTCACAATTTAAATTCTTCTTATCTTATATTTTTCCTTGAAAAATACCAAAGATAAGTAGTGACAAATACATCATTAAGCATTATTTTGAGGAAAATATAATGATATTTTGTGAATTCCACCATGTTCTAAAAAGTTTTTCATATAGATAACTTATGAGTGTTATGACTTCATATTTTGCATATTTGAGAAATAAAGATAAATTTCCTTTTCAAACACTTGATATTTGCTTCTTTCCATCAAATTCATCTATTAAGTTTTGAAAATAAAACTTTAACTTGTTCATCATTTCTTCACTATCCTCATTGAATGCATTTCTAATAATTTCTTCCATTATATACAATCTAATGAATCAATTCTTTTGAAGTTGAAATATTTTGAAGTAGTAACCTTGTATATCCCAAGTTTAAAAACAAATTACTCAAATAAGAAATTTTCAAGTTCTAATTTTTTTCTAAACCTTTGATTTAGTAATCCTTTTAACTCCCTATTAAATTAAATTTGCAAAATTTCAAATTTTCTCAAATTTTCAAAAGTTTTTCTAAATTTTTCTAAAAAATTTAAAATAACTCCAATACTTTCAAAAACTTAAGTCTTTTAATATTTAAATAAAAAAAATATTAAAACCTAGTATAAAACCTTTTCACTCCAAATCTTTAAATAATTTCTAAAACTTTTCAAAAAAATTTGAAATTTTAAAAAAGATAGAAAACCTTATAACTCCCTACTTAATAAATTTGATAAAATTCAAATTTAAATATTTTTGCTTTCCATCTAAGTAATAAGGTAATGAAGTAAATTTATAACGTACCAAGAATAACACCTTTATAATGTTTATACATTATATTCCTTCTTACGCTTACTCCGACTGCTACACTCAAGTGTTTGAATTTCCAAAATTGGTTCTTACTATCTCTTCATTCTTGGGATCTTTCACAAAGGTATTTTAGGGTTAGCTATAAATTTATGTTTACCTTTGCAATATGCTTATAGACTTTCCTTGTCTCCTTCTACAAACAACAAATTCAAGGCTCAATTTACTTTGCTCAAAAAAATTTCTTTTGCATGCTTGAATCCTTCCTAATATCCTTTGATGTGCTCAAAGTATTTCTAATCTCCTTCAATAGGCTTGAAGTATTTATGATATCCTTATATAGGCTTTAAGCCTTTACAATCTTCTTTATCATGCTTGAGGTCTTCTTGATATCCTTAGGCATGCTTGGGGTCTTCTCGATCTCCTTAAGGTGAGCAACAAAGCATTTTTGATCTTCTTAGGCATGCAATAAAGCCTTATATGGATCCTTCGACATGCAGCTCACTTGGAGTTGTAATAGATTGTGTCCTTTCTCCTATAACAATGCTCTATGTTAGTACTTTTGCTCTAAACTGTGTCCTTTCTTCTATAACAATGCTCTATGTTAGCACTTCTTTCTTTGGACCACGTCCTTTCTTCTCTAATAGTGCTCTTTGTTAACCTATGATTTGTACAACACTCCAGTTCTATTGTGAGTCAGCGAAATGTACTTTTTACTCTATCATGAATCAATGCTTTGTACTGCACTCTAGTTCTACTATGAATAAGTGCACGTTCTTCTTGCATATTTTCTTATGATAGTAGTGTTGCTTCAACTCTCTTTGCTATTATAGAGTTGCTTCAACACTCTCTATATCTATTTTTATAGCACACTATTTAGATTCCTAGCTAGCCACTTTCTCTTCTAAAGTTGGTTTTTTATGTTCTCTAAACTTGTTGCTTTGATATCCACAAAGTCTCTCTTGTTCAGGTGCTTAGCTTCTTTGTGCATGTGCTTAATATTCATCTGTATATAGATTTAATGGCTACTTATACTTCCTCTGTACATAGGCCCTTGAATAACCCAGGTGTTGTAGTTGAGTTGGAGAGGAGAGGGCAATCCTCCAAGGGAGGTCAAAGGTTCGAATCTCCACCCTACAAAAAAGTTGAATTGGGTACCCAAAATTCAATTGATAATGTTGGTGGGGGGTGGGTATTACCCCGTTCGTGGTCTCTTAGACCAAGGTGACCCTGCAAGGGGTTTTTCGCTGAAAAAAAAAATATAGGCCCTTGAATATTGGCCTCTTAGACCTCTTTCTCTATGCTTAGGCTTCTCTTTCTTATGCTAGTTGCTTAGGCCTCTTCTTATGCTAGTCGCTTGGGTGCTGGCCTCTTCAACTTCTATATTGGTTGCTTGATTTCTAGCCAAATTTTGCTTCTATCATGGATGATGTCTTCACTAAATATGTCTAGATGCTTCTTTTTGTCTCTAGACTACACTCTGGTACTATTCTATGCTTGTAGAATAATGATCTTCTCCAAAAACTTTAAATAAGTCTAAGCAAAGATTCATATTGTTTTAATCAGGTTTAAGCTTTTGGTTTTTTGAATAACCAAAACTTCTATATGCCTCTATCTACCTTTATCTCTAGAGGCTTCTTCTCTATACTTCTCAATACTCTTCTTATCTCTATATTATCAAGAATATTAGATGCTTCTCTATCCTTAGAAGCTTTGATGCTTCTTCAATATCTAAAACTAAAACTCTAAAATCTATCTCCAATGTCTTAGGTCACACCTAAGAACAAAATATGATTCTCCTATTTTTCTAGAGAATCCAAAATCTATATGAGGGTGACTATGGGTGTCCCCGAATGACCATATTTCTCTTGAGTTTGTTCTCTCAATATTCAATAGTAATTCTCCCCTTTTTCTCTAGAGAATCTTGAATATTATCAAGGTGAATTTGAATGTCCCCAAACTTCCCATTTTCATCTTCCATTCCTGCCAACACTCTTATATTCATCATTCTTTTCTATTTTTTTATATTTTTCAAAATGAGACTTATATTCTAAAGATTTATATTGCCCTAAAGAGTCGAAAGTGCAAGGAATAGCCTCATTAGCATTTTCTTCTTTGTGTTTCCCTAAAAACTCTAAACTACATAGATGATCCTCCATAATCATCACTTTCTTATGTTGGCCTGAGAATCCTAAATTTCCTTGGATATCCTCCATAATATTTTCTTTACTATATTGATCTTGAAATCCTAAAGTGTAAGGAAAACACTTTACACTACTTTCATTTTTATTGTAATGAGAATCTTATATGCTACTTGAGGATAATAAAGGTGATTTATCTAGATTAAGCTTAACCTCCTTCACCTCATTTTCTTTAAAATTCATCTCCCCATATTTCTTTGTTTTAAAATTTGCCTTCCCCTCTTCCTTTGTACCTTTAGCTCCTTCTATATTTGAACTTGCACATTTTACTTCCTCATCCCCCATATCATTTTTTTCTTCTAATGGTTGATTCAAGTGAACTATAATAGCCTTTGTCATTTGATGATGTAGAGGGATTTTTCTAGACACTTTCTTGGGAGTGGAAAATCCTTGATTTGACCTAATTTCTCTTGTGATATGATCTCATTGTTTCAAATTGAAGCTACCCTCATGCCCAAAAATTTCCATCTCTTCCTCTATTTTCACTTTGTAGTCTCTTACCATGTGCCTAGTTTCATGACATTTACGACATCCAAATGCAATATTTTCATAATCCACTTGTTGATATCATTATCTTGATTCATATTTAATCCTAATCGACTGTAGTGAATGTTTAGAAATATCCATGGCAACACATATTTGAGTGTATACAGCATGCCTTCTCTATTTAGTAGTTCGTCCCTCTAGGATAAATTCACCTAGAGTATTACCAATATTATTCAAAACCTCCTTATTAGAGAGTTGATAAGGAAGTCCAAAAAGCCTAATCCATACCAAAAGCCTTTTAATAGTTTATGTGTCCACAAAAATATTCTCACTCCAAGGTCTAAAATATAATACATATTTGCTCTTAAACCATGGGCCTCCATCCATTATTTTATCCCTTATTTTTGAATTGGATAAAATAATGAGGAAAAATCCTTTTGGAAGAAAAGTCATAGAGTAATTTGAATTCAATCCCCATTTCCATTTAATCCAATTTTGAATCTCAAAAAAACTTGGACAATATCCATGAAACTTACATATTAACCCTCTGGTTTTAAGAACCATTATATCATGCTCAATCATCTCATCCTTGATAATCACTTATGGTGTAGAATTTTCTACCTAGACTGGGTTTGTCATATATTTGCTCTTCCTCTTATTGCTAGCTAGGGCATCCATACTTCCAACTTAGCTATTCATAATTTTAGTAAGGACTTTCACAAATGACTTTATTTCCATCTTACTTGGATTTTATTCAAAGGAATCCTTTAAATTCTCCTAAGATCTGAAACAAGAAGTGGCACTTGTTTCTTGATCACACTTTGATTTCTACTTTCTACTTACCTACTCACAGTTCCTCCTCACTCTCTATTTGTGCTCACACTCACTATTGGTTACACTCACTCCTGGCTCATGCTCACACTCACTTTCAGCTATAGTTGCACTCATTTCCAACTGCACTCACTGTCATCTTGCACTTACACTCACTTTAGGTTGCACTCACTCCTATATTGCGCTTGCACTCACTCTTACCTCGTGCTCATACACACTTGCACTCTTACTTACATGACACTTGTGTATAAAATAGGAAATATAAATACTCCTCTAAACTATAGACTCAACCCTAATCTATTACATATTTACATTTATACCATGAAGGTACCATGGGGGTACATTTGCATGTATCAAATAATGTAATATTCCTCAACAACTAAAAGGTATTCGAATTTATATAAAATAATTTTTAGGTGGGAGTTATAAGGTCTTCAACCTCATTTATGAAAAATTAAAAAATATATTATGTAATTGATAATATATATGTTTGCAATTAATTTTGCAACCTATTTCAAATATTTGATTTTTGAAAATTTTGATATTTATTTAATTATGGAGAAAGAAGGATTTCTACTCCATATAATATTTGAATATCTAGAAAATTTAAAATTTTAAGAATTTAGAGAATTTACAAATTTAATAAAATAGGGAGATAAAAGGTTTTCTACTTCAAGAAAATTGAAAATTGAAAATTGAAAATTTGCAAATTTATTTTTTGAAAGGAATTGAAAATTTGTAATTTGATTATTGAAATTGCAATTATTGAATTTTGGAGTAAAAAGGATTTTAACTTCAATGGAAATAGTACATTTGATAATAAATAAAAGGCATAGAAGAATATGAGCATTGGATCATAGGATAAATCCTCAAAGTACATATAAAGAACCATACTCAATGAATGGAAGATTTCAAAATTATTTTTTTTATCAAAAACAATCTTTTGAGTTCAAAGGACAAAATCATGAAAGAGGTTTTCAAAATTCTTATAAAATGTGAAATAACATCACTTGAATCTCATTAAAAAATACAAAGAGAAAAATATGTTTGGTATATAGATTCAGGTGCTAGTCATCATATGACTGGAGATTTATATTGGTTTGAATCTTTGGAAATAAAAAATAATATTCCACTAAAAATTATAGATGATAAGATTTATCATGTTCAAGGAGCTAGAAAAGTAATACCTAGCATGTCATTTTCAAATTTTGTGCTAGAGAATGTTTTATATGTTCTAGGATTATCAAATAATCTTATCTCAATTGCTCAATAAGTTGAAAAAGGAAGAACATTGGAATTCAAATATACAAATGAACATAGAGAATGCATTATCAAGAAATAAAACAAAATTGAAGCTATATGGTCCATAAAGAATGGATTATTAGCTTTAGATACAATGGGATTCTCTTAAGAAATCATTGAATATTTATTACCTCAAGATCAAATTAATGATGAATTGCTTGATTTATAAAAAGGACAAAAAATAAGAAGGTGGATCAAACATAGTCCAATATTATCATGAGGAGACTACAAAAAGAGACAATTAATGTGTTGGGTTTTAAGCCAAACTATCTCAAGTCCCAGTATAATTAATCCATAATATCTTAGGTCTCAATATAATTAATCAAGAGTAGAATTAAATATAAGAGCAATCAAAGTATATATTGGCCAATATAAATTATAATAACATTCACAATAACATCAAATATGAATGTAAATGATCAAAATCATTCATGTAATAACATGAAAAATACTTACAATATTGCTTAAAAACGGTATACAAGCTTCAATATAAATGCTTGCTATGGTGATTGTTTACAAACCATTTTCCCAATTACATTGTATGGATATTTATCTCCATAATATAGATATAGAAAAGTGACTCTTCAATACTTGACTATTGCACTCCTCACATATCCAAGAGTTACAACCTTTCCTATTCTTTACATAAGACAAGACTCTCATGTCCTTTGGCTTCTCATCTTTCCACTTGTATACAAGAATCTTCACTCTCTACTTACATGCACACTTAACTCTATGACACTTGCACACTTCTACATGAAACTTACTCTTTTACATGCACTCCTAATACATGAAACTTGTGTACATCCTCACATTACATATTTGCACACTTACATACATGACACTTATGCACTTTTACTCATTATACACTTGCACACTAGCATGCATGACACTTGTGCATATCTTGCACATAAACACTTACATAAAAGGAAAATAAAAAATCACTATCCCAAACTATATACTCAAGCCCTACTCTAATATTTACATTGTACCATAGGTACCATGGGGGTACATTTGCATGTACCAAATAATTTAATATTCTCCAACATCCCCTTGTATTACATTATTTGGTTATTGAAGACTTTAGTCTTAAATATTTATCTTCATCTTCAATATTGTGTTCATCCATTGTCTTTCTTTGTAATCCTTTCAAGTTAATCTTGGATTATGCTTGATCCATCTTCCTATTTTTATTTTTTTGAAAAACAAGTAATTCATCATTAATATGATCCTAAGTTAAAAAATACTCATTGATTTCTTAAGAGAATCACATTTTATCTAAAGCAAATATTCCATTCTTGATAGAACTTTTAGCTTTGGTTTTATTTTGATTCTTGATAATACATTTTCTATGTTCATTTGTATATTTGAATTCCATTGTTCTTCCTTTTTCAACTCATTGTGTTTCAGTTTCTTAGGTTTCTAGGTAGGAAGTACCTAGACAAGTGATATTCGAGGGAAGAATCAAAGCTGACAAAATATCATTCAATGATCTAGGAACATATTAAACATCTTGTAGCACAAAATTTGAGAATGACAAGTTAGGTATTACTTTTCCAATTTCTTGAACATGATAAATTTTATCATCTATAATTTTTAGTGAAATATTATTTTTGATTTCCAATGATTCAAACCAATGTAAATCTCCAATCATATGATGACTAGCACCAAAAATAGGTACACATTCTCTTTCAAGAAATAGGTATTTTCTTCTTTTCATTGATGACTTTTCTAGATATGTGTGGATATATACCATTCATACTAAGGATGAAGTATTTGAGAGGTTCAAAAATTTCAAGGTTCTTGTTGAAAATTAGTTAAATAGAAGGATCAAGTGTCTAAGGATAGATAGGGGTGGTGAATATGTTAGTCATTATTTTTTTTTAATTTTTTGGCCACTCGTGGAATATCATATTAGAGGATTGTTCTTTATAGTTAAATAAAAGAGTGTAGTTGAAAGAAATAAAATGGTAATCATGGATATGGCTCGCTATATGATTCATGCCAAGGGACTAGATCATAGGTTTTGGGGTGAAGAAGTAACTTGTATAGGGAATATCATCAATAAGGTTCCTACCATGACAATTTAGGGAATGACACCTTTTGAGAAATTGATAAGGACTAACCTAGATGTTTCTATGTTTCAAATATTTGGGTCTTTAGCATGTGCTCACACACCTAAGGATATTCAAAAAAGAAAGCACCTAAGAGCCAAAAGTGTATATTTATGGGATACTTGGAGATATCAAAGGTATATTATCTCTATGATCCTAAAAGGCGTGAGGTGTTGATTAGGAGACATATCATCTTTAATGAGGTGCTTCCAGGTACTCCTTCCACTTCCCTCCTAAGCTTTTAGCTTCTAATTCCTCTAATTATTTGCCTCTTTAGCACCAATAAATTCTTTAGATATCTTGATTCTATCCCTGTTAGAGCATCTTCCTCTTCTAGTGTTTGTTCACTACCTATCGATTGACTCCATTACACATAATTTCTCAGGTAGTTTCCTCTTCCCCTAGAGTAATTTAGGATAAAAAAATGATTTATTTGAGAATGCTCTAGTTGTGCATGATGGATTGAGTGGTGATGAGTTGGATTCTTTTGTTTCAATTTTTGTTGTTGAGATGGTGTGGAATACCCATGCTTCTTCCAAATATCATACCCCTAAGTGGGTTAATATGCTTCTAAAGGATGCAAAACCCATTCTATATTTTGAGTGACATCAAAAGGCTCCTTCCCATGCTTTAAAGGCATCCCATTCATAGGATCCTATTACTTGATCATAGGCTAAGGGGAAGCTTGAATGGGAAGATGTCATGGCAATAGAATATGATTCATTGATGAAAAATAGAACATGGGAGTTGGTTCCTCTTCTAGTAGGGAAGAATATTATGGGGTGTAAGTAGGTCTATAAGACCAAGTACACATCAAATGGTAAAATTAAAAAGTACAAGGTATGCCTTCTTGCCAAGGTCTTCTCTTAGTAGAAGGGAGTGGACTACTTTGAGACATTTGAACTTTTAGCTAGGATGGATTCTATCAAAATGGTTCTTTTCATTGCAGCTTCCTATGGATGGAAGGTGCATCAGATGGATGTGAAGAGCATAGTTTTCCATGGAGAAATTTAGAACAAGATTTACATGCAATAGTCATCTAGAATTGAGCTAGAGGGTCCTACTCCATTGGTATGTCATTTGATCCAATATTTGTATGGTCTTAAGTAGGATCCTCAAGCATGGTATAAGAAAATCCATTCTTTCTTCATCAATTGTGGATTTAAATTATGTAATATTGAGCATGATGTTTATATTAAATATCATGATGAGGAAACTATGGTGATTGTGTTGTATGTTCTTTAGATTCTTATCATAGACAACTCCACTGCTCTAATTTAGGAGATAAAGTCACAACTTTGTTTCCCTTTGATATCATAGATTTGGGGCTCTCTTACACTTTTTTGGGAATCCAAATCAATTAGATTCTAACATTACCATTTCTTAGCACAAATATGCTTTGGATCTTCTTCTACAATTTAAGATGGAGTCCAAGACTACTAGGACCCCCTTTGTATGAAGTTTGAAGTTACGGGTTGATTGTACTACATCTTTGGTTGATGCTACACTATATTGGTCTCTTGTAGGTTTTATTTATCTCTCACACTAGATTGGATATAGCCTTTGTTGTTAGTTTTTGTTCTAGGTACATGCAGGATTTCTAGGAGAGTCACTAGATAATAACCAAGTAGCTTCTCAAATATATTAGAGGGGCATGTTAGATGGGAATTCACTACTTTATTGTTTATTTGATTTTGACACATTTTTTAGATGTTGATTAGGCAAGAATTTGGATGAGCAGTGGTCCACCATAGGCTTTGTGTTCTACTTGGGATTTGACTTGATTTCACGGTGTTCCAAACACTATTCCACCTGTAGTCAAATTATTTGCCAACATCCACAAGTCTAAATTTGTAGTGCAGAACTTATCTCTATTATTTATTTTTCAAGCTTTAAGAGCTCTTCTAGACTCATGATTCCTTTTTTAGACCATCATACTTGCAAATTCTTTCTTTTGGATACTCAAGAAGTAATTCTAGGCTTGAAACTTAAAATTTGCTCCTTCATTAAAGCCAAAAGCTTTGGTCTAAAGTAGATTCATATTCTTCAAGGTTAGATTTACAAAGTCTTAATGGCCAAAACATTTCCATGGTGACATCAACAAGAATCTCAATAATCTCTAGCTTGACAAGAGCCTTTGTGAAGAAGGAGAGTATGACAAGCTCAAAAGTTAGCAAGCCAATACATTTTGGCGGTGATGTTAGTAAGGTTCTTGAAAATATTTAGCGTAGTGAAAATATCATGGAGTAGAACGTATTCATTCCAAAAGGCAACAAACCAAATTTTTTTTTGCAATGATGTCAACCTAGCCCCAAACAAGTTCTAACCTAGTGAAAGGCAACCCAAAATGTAAGTCAAAGGAAAGTAGCATCCTCGACTAGATGTTATCAACATAGACAGTGATATCATCACTTGAAATATCTAGAATGCTTGCATTAGGCTAAAAAGATAGCCTAAAACGCTAGATAAGGGAAAGCAACATCCTGGACCAAAGCTTCTTGGAAAGAAGGGTGATGTCAACATATAAAATTTCTATCATTCCTATGAATTAAAAAATTTCTTTAAGAAGACATCAATCATTCCTGGATAAACATAATTAGGTGAGAACTATTGTCAGAGTAGGAAAGTGACAACAACTCCATCAAAGCATAATTGATATACTGAATGTATCGCTCCAAATTTTTTGCATCCTTACCTTCAGGCTATAGGATCCGCGCCCAAAAGGGGGATGGAAAAAGGATGGGACAATACCTCAGACTGAGAGGCCCTTTGAAGGTCCCGCCTCTCGGGGGAAGGTGTATAAGGGTGAATTTTCGATGGATGGTGGGTTCACCAGGAAACTTTTGAATGGTAGTTTCCACACCTAGGTTGATTGTATGTTTAATGTGTTCATTTCGTGCTTTAATCATTCAACTCCTAGGTTTGGCCGATATGAATCTAAATTATTCTATATGCCAATGTCGATTTAAATGAATACAAAAAACAGAAATGGATGCAAATAACAGAGAATATGCTAACTAGAAGGTGTCATACCTGATCCTGGATGTCTGATGGAGATTCTGAGTCTTGTAGCAGTTTGTACGTAATCGTCCCAAATCACTGAAGGTCATCTGAAATCAGACAGAATCATCTGAAATCTGACGGATGAATTCGTCAAAAAATTGCAATCACAAAAATAGATACAAAATACCAAATATGCAAGTGCAGAAGCAAGGGATAAGGGTAGAAATAACAACAAACATACCTGAATAATAGATTCTAATAAAAAAATAAGGAAATGCAGTAGTTTTAATGGTTGATTTTAACTTTATCATGTGATTGTGCTAAATGAGGTGAACTCCAAGATGCATAAAACATAATAACTTAAAATAGTGTAGAGATATGATATGAAAAATGCAAAAAAAGCTACGAAAATGCAAACTCTAAACTCAGACTGCCCCCAATCTGGACTACAGTCAGGATCGCCTCCAATCGTACGACATCGTCCGCAATCGTCCGAGATCGTCCAAGACGATCCAAGCTAGCTTTGACTGAAAACAGTAGAGTTCCTGCAATAAAAATGTAAAATACCGAATGCAAGCAAAGTAGTGCGAGGGGAATAAGGAGCTAACTCTGCAATGAAATCCGTCAACTAAGGGATTGGGAGTTTAGGGAGAATCAACCAAC
>JAQPPZ010004410.1:0-144029 GCA_028583015.1 Wollemia nobilis | reverse complement strand
AGAAGAGGAGAAGGAGTTCTCCTATGGATAGAGATCCACAAACCAGATTTAGGGGATCAGCATCTTCTTTGGACAGAGGTCCACAAAAATAGTAATTGGTAAGGATTCCCAAGATATTGATTAAGAAAATTTAGTGAAATATTTTCTCTGTGTAAGTAGCCATATTTAGGTGAACCACGTTAAATTGGTGTCTCTATTGTGTATGGTATTTTATGCATTGCTTTGATTACTACTATTGATACTTTTATCTATACACTGCATAATATTGATTTGAAAATAAAAGTAAAAAGTGCTCTTATACTTTTCACCCTCCCTATCAATATAATCTTGTGTTCTTTAGTTTTGCATTGATTATCTCTATCTGATTGAATCAATTCTATGTATTTATCCTTTTTTCAAGGGTTAAATATTCATGTATGAAGCTAGCATAGGGATATTCAATAGAATACCACTTGGTCAGACATCAAAGCATTCTAGGTTTATAATCCATCTAGAATTGATAGAAAATAGTAGAAAAACTCTTTTTAAAGTCTATTTTATGTTGTTATAATATTTAAACCCTTTGATTTGTAAGATTACTATAGTTGTAAGGGATTTGGACTCTCTATTATAGATTCAAGATTCAAACCCCACTCAATATGAGTGGATAATTACCCCTCATAAAAACCTATGTAAACTCATAAAAATTTTGTAAGCTTACTACAATGGTAAGCTCTTTGGCCTCTCTTTGAGAGGTCCAAGGTTCAAACCCCACTTAGTATGAGGGGACTGGGATCCATCATAAAAACTTGTGTAAACTCATTGAAAAAATATTTAAACCCTTTGTACTATTCTCAAATTATATCATTATTTTGTTAAATGAGGTGATATGTTGTATAATGAATTGCTATGGCATTAATAAATTGTGATGACTTGTGATATGATTTTTAATATTGTGCCTATACTTATAAAAATAAATCATGTTGTAATATATATTGTACTCTAATATAAGAAATTTTGATAACTAAATAGATAGTCTACACCTTCATGGGAACAGATTACATAAAATTATAACAATTGAATTTGGCATTGGTCAAGATTAGACCTTTGAATGAAAACATATGTAAATTGTGCATCTAAAGAAAATTGAGTGTAAAAGATCATGATATCAATACTTATAAATATTTTATGGTTGTTTTGAATTTGAATATTTTTTTCTATAGTTCTTAGCATTTAGGAGTTAGTCATGGTTTAAAAATAGTCTATGAGAAAATATATTTGCTTCCTTCATAATAATGTATGAGTGTTGTTTATCATATTGATAGAAAGTTAAGTAAAGTGGTAGTGGATTAGTGAAAAGGATAGTTAGGTTTTGAAATATACCAATATATATATATATATATATATATATATATATATATATATATATATATATATATATATATATATATAGCATACTAGGTTGTAAATGCTTGTCAATATTTCCTGTAGTGTTCATGTTGCTACCATTAGAATATCATGCAAAACAATATGAAATCATATCTATTCTTTGAAGTAGTAGATAGAAATTATATTTCTTGTGTAAAAATAAAACTATTGAATATTATTAATACTTATAAAATAATGATTGAACTAACATAAATTTAGTAAACCTTGATTACTTTCTTCATAAATAAAACACATAATGCATGAAAGTATAATTAAATTCTAAGAGGTAAATAGTTGTACGTGGAAGGAGAAAATTTTGTAACTCAGTAGTCATAATTAAGGATATAAATGGGAGTGTTGAAGAATCTAAAGAATACTCACTAGTCCTAAATGAGACATTGAAAGTAAATAAAACTAATTCCATTTAATTAATGGAACATATAAGGATATGAAATTCACTACTTCAAAGGTTCTCATCATTTATCCTAGTCATTCCAAGATATGGATAGTAGGAAATGAAATTTATAGATTCTATAATCATGGAATCCATCAAGCCACCATTCTTACAAAAGGATATAGAATATTTGGAATGATCAATGGCATAGGAGAGATTTAGAGTCTTAACTCACTAGCTTGTTGGATAATGAACATAGTATTTACTATCTCATCAATTCTAATAGGGACGTGGAATTGAGAAAGAAAATTGACATGCTATGTAAATAGAAGTGTGGGATTGGTAGTACTTTTCCTATTATAGAATAATTGTCAAGCATGGAATAATTCATAATTAGAAAAAAAATAAAGTGCTTGGTATTGAAATTAAAATAGGATGTAATGTTACCTTAAATAGTTTTTAAAAGAAATATTTTTTATTTCTTAATTTTAGAATCTTAATAAAATGATTTGTTACATGTGGCTTTAAATACCAACAAAAATTTAGGGCCTAATAGGTTCACTAACACAAAATTGCATTATTATTTATTAGAAAAATAACTAAAATAGATCCTTACTAGAACTAGCAAGAGCACTTATAAAATAAATCAACTTCTAATACTAATTAATGAGATGAAATAAAGGATATCCACATTGGAAAACAAGGGAGAGTGTAGTTTATAGAGGGAAGAAAATTATTATTTGTGCGCCTATGTGGATCAGGATGATAGAAGGAATAAATTGGGATTCATACAACTAGAATGCTAAGATAAATACCATGAGTCTAAAACATGTTATATTGAGATAAAATTATCTAAGGATATAAAGAAGATCACTCCACCAAATTTTTATGGAAAAACCATTGGTTATGAGACTAAATCTTGTCGCATTAAGATGGCCTAGTTATTTGAGCTATAAACTTTTGTAGACAAAACCAAGGCTATTTGGAATCATAGAAATTAACTAGACAAGTAGCATCTTGGTGGGATAACCTAAAGGCTAAGTTAGGTATACAAGTAGAAATTATCACCTAGGATAATTTAATTACTTTATTTAGAGAGTGGTGATTACCCTAGTTGCACTTTGGTCAAAAGATAATAGAATTATAACATCCAAGGAATGGGAATTTAACAGTGATTCAATATTGGAAAACTTTGATAAAGATTATAAAATGTGTTTCATAGCTCTAGTAGGATGAGAAATTAGGAATAATTTTTCATTATGGGATTAAACCCATAGATAAGTGTTTTTGTGGACCTATATATCCCTTTAACCATCAAATAATTCTTTGAGAAGGTCATTAAGCAAGATAGAAGATATAATCATTTTATGCTTGTCATAAATAATTGAAGGAAAAGCATAAAATAGTTTAGTAGTATCCTACTATATCTTTAATGAAAATGTTTCTAAAATGTTAACCATACCATAGTAAAAATGAAAGATGGAAAATAAAAATTTCAAAATCCAATATCAAAATCAATAGTTATCTCATACTAAAATACTACAAGAATATACAAATGATAGAGAAAATGGAAGAAAGAGACTTTTTTAACTAGGTAATTGTTTGGACTTCTAATTAAGGTTTTATGTCCCCAATATAAGTTTGATAAAGGTTGGATAATATTTACAACCACTACCAACCTTCAAATCTAGTCCAACTCCTTGTTGTCCTTGTATAAAACCTCTACACTAATCTAAACTATTTGCATAAAATTAAGTTTTGGAAAGGGAAAATGCATGGAAATTAAAATGTAGAAACAAAATTATTCAAAATTTTAAAATATGAGAAATTTAAAGTAAATACTTCTACTCTATAGAAAATAGAGCGTATGATCAATTAATAAATGAGGAGTGATGTCCACCCATTTATTTGATTCTAAAATTAATAATCGGATGGCAATATGGGATAGAAAGACCATGCCATAATTGCCATGTAGTTAGTAAACTAGGAGGGCAATGCCACTAATGGAATTTCTAAGGACTTGCTATTTTTTTACAATTTCATGAGTACAAAGAATAATATGAATTTCATAGGATGTAGCTCTAAATTATCATATTAAAAAATATTATTACAATGAGGAACACAGATCCTTATTTATAGAAAAAGTTCATTTCTAAGTTACTCAGGGTGAGAAATAACTACTACTAGTAAAAGTAAAGATTTGGGTAACTTTGGTAAAAACATTTACCTCAAAATAATACATGCCTCCAATAATACCTCTAAAAGGATTAGAAGACCTCCAAAATAACTTAATACACCACTATGTGCCAAAGTGTCACTTTCAAAAATATTTCCCTTCAAATCTATGCCTTAATTATATTCCCACAACTATTCAAGTGATTTGCTTTGGGGTGGAAAGTAAATCACTTACATTTTATAAATGAATTAATCCTAATTTATAGGAATATCATCAAATTTTATTAAACAAAACACTCCATTGATCCAATCAATCATATTTAGAAAGAAAATCAATATTTGGATCTCATTGTATATTTTTAGCAAGTAGATTGGTCCCTATGCACACTTAATAAAATTTTGAGAAATTTGGGTTGTTTTGACACCTTACCTCTACTACTACTTTCTCATTTGAAAATGAAAAAAAATACAAATCTAGGTACTATATTAGTGGTAACTTTATGGGATGCCAAGCTTGATTGGTGTAGCTCAATCTTCCTAGGTATAGAATTTGCACCATAGATCGAGGTCAATATTGAATGACTCAAGATTGCTTCTAAGTCAATATTTGGAAAATATCAGTTCCTTATCTTAATACTATTGTATAAAAATTAAAATATAGAAAAAGAGACAAGCTTGAGAGGGAGGTGAGGTTAGATATGATTATTAAATGCAACCAGGGTTCAACTAACAAGACTACTTTTAGTTGAATGAGCATAGGCCATCTACTACAAGCAATACCTAATAAACCATTAAATTAAAATTGTGAAAAAATACATGAAACTCAATTATTTCAAAATTCAACATTCTACAAACTCTAGTAGAAATAATACAAACAACTTCAAGCCTAATACAATACTTCAACTATTAATTAAAATAAGCCAAACAACTTTAAGCCTAATAAAAATTACTTCCACTAAAGCATGAACAAAAATGTTGAAAGTGTAAATATCAATGTAATGAATAATTCTTCACCTCCAATTGAGGTAGTTCGAATAGCTCTTGCTTATATTAGAATAGCATAAATGTACAACTTATAATAGGAAAATACTAAAACATATAACCCTTTACAATGAGGGGTATTCCCTTATTTATATCTTTCATTGAGCGAAAATTAAGCTAACAAATGTGTACAATCATGAGTAGAAATTGCCTTACACAATCATGGATGAGCTAGCACCACTCGACATATTCAACACAATTAGCATGTCCTCTATTAGATTGTTAAAATTTGCAAGATAATCAAATATGCTTTACTAGAGTGGATGTCACTTTTTTACTCTCACAATTGCCTTTTTGGTCTAACTACTTTTATTTGGGGAGTTGGGTGCCTTTTATTTTGAGGTATTTCAATCTAGGATGTTGCTACTATTTTCACTAACTTCTACACTAATTTTGTAGGTATGCCAAACATTTTAGATGTTGATGTCGCCTTTCTTGTAGAGAAGATTTTTTTCAAGATGTCACTTCCTTTGACTCATGTTCTAGGAAGATTTTTGTGCTCTTTATAGGATTTATTATTAGGTCAGAACCTTTTAGGGTCATACTAGTGTCATCACTTAAAAATTTCTAACTCGCTATCTTTTTGGAATAAATATCTCCACTACACTAGGCTAGAGATTCAGAGCATTCCTAATGATGTCATTATGAAAAAAAATTGATTTGCATCCTTTGTAGGTTTAGCACCAAGCTATTCTAGATAATAGCTTTTGGATTAAATGAATGAGAACCTTTTGAGCATTTTAAATCTTGGTATTTTTCATTAGGATCTAGATGAAATAATTTTTAAAAATGATGAGTTTGAAAATAGAATAATAATATGGGAAGCTTCTTTACAGATCTCTTTCCATGAAATTCCTTCATAACCTTCAAAATTTTAAATCGATCACTTAGGTGATTTGCAAAGGTTCAACAATTTGAAATCTCTAGGATGATTTTGTTTTTGTAAATCACTAAGTATTAAGCTCCTCTTGATGGAAATATAGAAGTTTATCTTCTTGAGTCCTTAACCAACACTTCAAGCTCCTTATTTTCTTCCATTTTTCATGGGTTCTATTCTTTGAGATCTCTTGTTAGTGTTGTTTCACAACTACCTTGGTGAATATTTCATAGTTGGATACATAATAGAAACCCAATTAGGTGAGGAAGATAGTTTGGTCCAAGAACTCATCCTTCTAGGTAATATATGAATCCACAACCATTGTATGGGTCAAAACCCTACCAAAGTTTGAGACCTTTTAGCCACCACTAGAAAGACTCTGAGATTCCTATTAATGACAAGGTCTAGCTTAGCTACCACTAGAAAGGCTATTGGATATTATTTGTTCTATCTAATTGGTCAGCATAACCTCATGATGTAGGGAGTTTAAAATTTCATTATAGCTTTCAAAAAATATCATCCCGTATTAGCATATTTTATATTTATTTAGCATTGGCTACTTGATAAATAAAAGTGGCTTGAGGTCCTCTGATCTTTTTTCTCTTCAAAATCAATATTGGATGGTGGTTTTACTCAAAAGTATCCTCTTTAGTGATATTTTCTTGATGTAGTGAAATTTTAATATAGTCTAGTGACTCACAAGGATCTTCTACTTGTAAGAGACAAGCAACCCAAAAATAAGGGCCTTATCTATTGGGCATAGAGTCTATGAAGGTAAATCATAAGAATTTTCTAGGCTTAAATGGATGGGAGGACTTTTTTCTTGAAGTTTAGTTTCACTCAGGTGTTCATTATCAAGAGGGAGTATCTCATTTTATAGGCATCTTCCACTAGGGAAGTTATTGAATTCAATCATCTAGTTGGTTCTTATTTTTTAGCTAGCCAATATGGAAGGACTCCTATGTAACTGAATCAACAAAGATGTCATAGTCTTCCATTTCACCTTGTGTTTAGTTATTATAGTTGTCCCTTCATAAATCCAATAGTTCTTGAGAATTGGGTGATAATATAGAGGATGCTTTTCCTTAGCTATTTTTCTAAAATATGCATCCCCTAATTTGTGTGCTCTTCATTATTTATTTGAGCCTTACTTAAAACGTGCATGCAAAGCACCCAATATTAAATCATACACTTTCCCAAGAGTTTGATTCATGTTAGTGCCTTGATGTTTTTTCTACTTTACTAGTGTTATTCTTCATATCCAATAGTCATATAAAAACCTATATTTTATTAAAAAAGTAGCTTTATTTTAAATATCACTTATTTATAATATGGTGTAAATCTTGACATGGTTTTTTGTGCTAGATATTTCAAAAAATAATTTGCTCATTCACCAAAATTGGCAATGTTTAGTGATCCAAAATTTTGATGCTCCCATGTGTCCTTTTTTTGGAATACTTGATTTATGATATACATAATATTGTAGCTATATGATACAAATATGCAATAATATCCCCTTTTGATGCCAATTACTACATTGAAATAACTTATCAAGAACTCATATTCCATTGACATCTCTTTAGTCAGCTTGTTTAGATATTCTAGATATTCCTCAAATAGATTGAAATATTCTTATTATAACCTTTCTATGTGGTATGGTCTTGGATTATCCACATAAATCCTAATATTCCTTCCCTTATGGGAGATCACAATATGCATGTAATCCTAAGATAAGTATCATCCAATCTTAGTTGTGAATTATATTGATAAAAATAGCCCAAAGAGAGGAGGGACATCAACCACTATGACCTATTGGATCATAGTAACTTCCAAACTATTTTGCAACAACATAGTTATGTCTTTGACTACTCCCACCATATAAACTAGGGTTCCATCCAACTACAACATGTCAAAACTAATCTAGGTGTATTCCATGTCCATTGCATCACAAATAACTTTAGGCATAACTATTGTGGTAGCTCTAGAGTCCACCATGCAATTTTGTATAATCCATACTTCCATGAGAAAATACATATAGAAGGGAAGAGGCTTATTGTTTCCTAGCCTTGGGGTCTACTAAACTTGAGCTAGGTCTATATTTGAGTAACCAAATCCACTTAGGTATGTGTTTTTAAAGTTGCTCTTAGCATATTGATTTGTCTAAGATTTAGCAATTTATCATACATGCTCATCCTTAAGGAGTCTTATTCAGCTCTTCTACAATATTGTATCCATAGGCTTCTGGTAGCTTTTCTTCCTTTTGGATTTCCTCCTCAAACCTATTTTGGTACTGCTATCTAACTTATTGCCTTTACCTTTTGGTAACTAAAGAGAAATGTAGATTTCTCAATACTTGTTCTCTATTGTCTTCTTGATTAGCTGTGGTTACTTATAGCTTTGGATGCTCCTCATGTTATTCCTTGATTTTCTCCTTCTATAACTAAATTGCATTCTTCAAACTATCAACTTTTTAGGGATATAATAGGAGAGATTTCATTATGAATATTTAGAATATGTGACATGTTTCAAAGATTGTAAGTTATTTAGCTAATAACTTTTGATCTGGATCCATAAGCATGCCCACTAGCCCTTTTGATTCTCTTTCTACTTTCTAATTTGTAGTCAACTAGAATTAATTATAATAGACCATGCAAGTATCAACATTATGGGGATCATTGCAAGCCAAACATCAATAATATTCTTGGGTTATGGATATCTCTCTTTCCTAGATTCTAGCCAAAATATTTTTCTTCCAAAATACATTGTTGGTTGAATTACCCTAGTATTTTGGGACATAGGGGTATATTCTCTATTGACGTCCTTAAAATATCCTTATGGCATTTTTTCATTCCATCAAAGTGATCTTGTTTTTTATACTCTTAATAACTACTTTTTAGCTCCTACATATTTTTTGATTCTTTTGGTTCTAGAGTAGGAAGAGATTGCATGGTGATAACTAGAAATAGGTTGAGGATATTTCCCAAGTTCAAATAAAGTAACTAGTGAAAGGGTTAAGGAAGCCAAATGCAAAGTTTATTGCTTATTCTAAGGAATTTTTGAAAAGTATAGAATAACCACCTTTGGAGAGAGCAACTTAATGAGATGAGAGTATTATTTTCTACCATAGAAAATTGAAATATTTGAGGAAATATCATATTACTTGACTATAAAATCTACAAGTTTAAATCTAGAATGAAAGGTCATATGTAGTAGATGTAAGTTTGGGCTTGAGAACATCTCACCTCTTTAGGGATTTTCCTTCATGTCTTATTGAACTAGATGTTTAGTTATATGATGAGGATGCCCTTTTGTGGAAGTAAATTCCATGAGAAGTGAAAATGGATCCTCTAGATCATTGAATTCCACGATAAAAATCCCAACCAATTCAATCCATGTGCTAATGCTACCTTCTTCTAAAGAGTGATACTAGGCCGGTACTTTACCTCTAAATAATAAGGCTAATAACCTCATTATTATATCTTCATGTATGATATTATGCATAGTATCTAGAGCTACTATATCTTAGAAAATTTTATATGTGGTTTTTCCACTACCATCATAGGAGGGTAAGGCAATTAGTGTAGCTTGTGAAATGTTTTGGATATTGAGGTATCCAACACTATTCCCACTAGGGTATATTTGTTTAGACATGGTTATAGGTGGAAAAATAGTATGTTATTATGAGGATATGGCATGTAGAGGAGGAGAATTTTGAACAAAAAATCCAAATAGGTGATAGTGATTTTCCTTTTCTATATGCCCTAAAAGTTGTTAACTCAACAAAATGCATGAGTTATATAAGAATTTTGGATTTTGATGTTGTGATCACAATAGTTTGAATCTATGCCTTCTAATGGATTTTTTAAAACTCTTTGGTTCTTCAATGTCGAGCCATTAGGTGAATATATTGCTTATCAAATTATGAGATAAATATCTTCACCATGATCCTGATCATTGAGTAATGTATTCATGCCAAAACACTAGTGTGCATGGTGGGTTTTAGCTTTGAATCTATGAATTCTAATTAGGATGAATATTGAGTGGTCCATACCATCAATGTTTCTTTGTGAGACAAATGAGATTGGATTGATCCCCACTGAACATGCCAAAATGCTTTATTTCTCAATTGGCCTAGGTATAAAATGTGCACCCTATCAATATTGGATGACTCATTATTGCTTATAAGTCAACCTCTTGAGAAGGCTAGTTCCTTATCTAAATCTAATTATATAAAGATAAAATGTAAAAGATAAAAATGAGATAGGGTTGAGAGGTAGGCAGGTTAGAGATGATGATTAAATATGGTCATAAAATTCATATAACACCACTATTTTTAATTGAATGAGCACAAACCATATACTACAATAAATGTGTAACAAATCATTCAATTAATTTTGTGTAGAAAATACATAAAAATCAAATATTATATAATTCAACATTCTAATCACTCCAATATAAATAAGCCAAACAACATCAAGCCTAATAGAAATTACTTCAACTATTAATTAAAATAAGCTAAATTCAAGCCTAACAAAAATTACTTCCATTAAAGCATAAAAAGAAATTTTAAGAGTGAAAATATCAGTGCAATAAATAATACTTTACACTTCAATTGAGGTAGGTCAAATAACTATTGCTTATATTAGAATAGCATAAACATACAACTTATGATAGGCAAAAACTAGAACATCTAACCCTTTGCAAGTAGGGGTGTTTCCCTATTTATAGCTTTTGTTAAGCTAAAATGAAGCTAACTATGTATAATTATGAGGTAAAATGGCCCTACACAATCATGGATAAGCTAGTACCACTAAAAATTTCCACTTTGGCCTAACTACTTTGATTTGGAGTGCTAGGAAACTTTTATACTAAGATCTTTCAATCTAGGATGATGTTGATACTTTTCTTGACCTCTAGGATGTTTTTGTAGGTATGCCAAATAGTTTATATGTTGATATCACCATTCTTATTGAGAATATATGGTTCAAGATGCTACTTCCTTTGAATTTTATTTTGAGTAGCTCTTTATAGATATTTTATCAGGTTAAAACATTTTAAGGTTGGGTTGACATCATCACTTAGAAAGTTCCAGCTTGAAATATTTTTGAAATGAATACTCTCCACTATATTGGGCCAAATATTCTAAGTGCTCCTACTGACATCACTATGAAAATAGTTGGCTTTCCTCCTTTGCAAGTTTGTCACCTTGCTAGTATAGATAAAATATTTCGGCTTAAATGAGTGAGCACATTCTAAGAATTATTTTTCCCAAGATTGATTCCTTAGGCTCTCTATGAAATAATTTAACAAACTTATAAGTTTAAAAATTATAATGATAATGTAGGAAGCTTCTTTTATGCTCTCTTGTAATGAATTTATTAGGTGACCTTCAAATGGATCAGCAAGCTTAGGCAATTTGTAGAGGTTCCACAACTTGACACCTCTAGGATGCTTGTGTTTTTACAAAAGGTTAAGTATTAAGCTTATTTTGATGGAAATATATGAGCTTATCTATTTTACTCTTCAACCAAATACCTTGGGATCTTATTTTTATCCATTGCTTCTAGGTTCTATTCCTTGAGGTCCCTTGTTGGTGTTGTGTCATAACTACACTAGGGAAGAGTTTGTGGTTTTATACATACTACAAACCCAATTATATGAGGAATATAGTCTAATCCTTGAGTTCATCCTTTTGGAAAATTGATGAGTCCATAGCTTCTATATGGGTCAAAATCCATCCAAAGTCAAAGCTTTTTTAGCTACCACCATAAAGGTTTTGAGACTCCTATCAATGGTGATATTTGGCTTAGATACCACCGAAAATGCTATTGGCCATTATCTTTTATTTTAGTAAAGACCTCCCTTATCAACATCTTTAGCATTTCTCTACCATTGGCTACTATAAGGTAATCTTCTCAAAATGTTCCTCTCTAGGGGATTTTCTTGGTATAGTGAAATTTCACCACACTAGCTTTATCTTTGGGATCTATGTTGCAAAATTGTCAAAATTCTTAGTTCTCCTCTAGCAAGTCTTTAGTGCTAGCAACCGTAGAAACTTCTTCCACTTGTTATATTCTAACAACTAAAATAATTTGAGAGCTTCTACCTCTCACAATAGGTCCTCAAAAGGATTATTTATAACTAATCCTATTTTACATCTAGCTCCCATAGCTTAGCCTAAATATTTTTTGCATACCATACATTTTATTTACATTCCCTTGGTCAAATTGGTCCTTCTATTCCTTGATGATATTTTTTATGATATTATCATTCAATATGTGCTTTCATTCACTGAAAATGTTAGGTATCCTAGCAACAATCAACTCTTGAATCTCTTTATCCCTTTTTTACAAGTTCTTAAGGATTCGAAGTTATCCTTGTAGATTTGGAGGTTCCTATAGATATTTGATATTATTTTCAAATTCTTAACCAAGTATTTGTAATATATCATTTTTTTTTTACTTACACTATGGTCATTGATGTAATAAGTTTTAATATCTAATATTCCTCCCTTGCAATTAATTATCGTTTGACATGTTTTATGGTCTTGACAACCTATTCTAGGATTTCTTCTATAAATGAGGTCAATCAAAATTATTTCTCATATCCTTATTTATTTGGTCCTAGAAGGTCCTAATGCTTTGAATTTCCTAAGCCATATTTGGGTCTACAAGTATTGAGACCATCAACTCTATAATTTGTGGGTCTTTCTTGTAAAAAATTTCCTAGAGTCAATTTTGTTCTTCCATCACTTTTTGCACAAGGTCTTTGATCCCTTGCTATATTTTCTTAGCTTTAGAAAGTTATAATTTACAATATCATCATTTATGATTTGTTAGAGTGGTTGTCACTTTCCTACTTTGACAAATGTCATGTTGGCCTAACTACTTTGATTTGGAATGCCAAACAATTTTTATGCTAAGATCTTCCAATATGGGATGTTGTTGTTGCTTTTACTAACTTCTAGGATTATTTTGTAAGTTTATAAAATATTTTAGATTCTAACATCTACTTTATTTTTGAGAAGATTCATTTTAGGATACCTCTTCCTTTGAATTGTATTTTGGACAATTGCTTGTGCTCTTTATAGGATTTTGTATTAGGACAAATCATTTTAAGTTAGGGGCTAGCATCATCACTTTGAAAGTTTTGGTTCACTATATTTTAGGAATTAATGCTCTCCATTGCACTAGGTCAGAGATGTTGAGTGCTCCTATAGATGTCATTGTGAAAAATTTGGCTTGCCTCCTTTGTTGCTTTGACACCAAGCTAGTCTAGACAATTTTTTTCAAATTAAATGAATGAACACTTTCTATGCATTTTCAAGCTTGTTTTGCTTCCTTAAAATACAAATGAAATAATTGAACAAAATGGTGAGTTTAAAATATAATGATAATATGGTAAGCTTATTTTATAGTCTCTTACCATGAATTTATTGGGTGATCTTAAAATGTGTCAACAAGCTTAGGCTATTTATAGAGGTTCCATAAATTTAAACTTACAAAATTCTTATGCTTCCAAAAATTGCTTATCTTGTTGATTCCTCAACCAAAAACCTTGGGCACCATTTATTCATCCATTGTTCCTTTGTTCTACTCCTTGGTGTCCTTACTGGTGTTGTTTCATAACTGCCATAGGAAATAGTACATATATGGATACATACTATAAACCTATTCAGATGAGTAATATAGTCCAGTCTATGAGGTCATCCTTCTAGGCAATAAATGATTCCACATCTATTGTATGGGTAAAAATATTTTCAAATTTAGAGCCCTTTTAGCTACAATAAAAAATTTTTTGGGACTCCTATCAATGGTGAGATATGGTTTAGCTAGCTACCACCAAAAAGGTTATTAGTCATTATCTATCCTATCTGATTGGTCAATGTAACCTTGTGGCATAGGGAGTTTAAATTTTTTTACTATATTTTAGTGAAAGGACTTGCCTTATAAGCATGTTTGACATTTCTCTAAAATTGGCTACTTGATAGAGCAAAGGGGCTTTAGGTCCTCTCATCAAATTTCTCTTTAAAATCAATACTAGATGGTAATTTTGCTTAAAATTGTCCTCTCAAGGAGATTTGCCCAGTGTAGTGAAATTTCACCACACTACCTTTATATTTGGCTATAGATTTTATAAAATTGGGATATATGTTGCAAATTTATAAAAAATGTTAGTTCTCCTTTATCAAGTTTTTAGTGGTAGCAATCGTAGCAACTTCATTCAGTGAAAATGTTAGGTATCCTAGCAATGATCAACTCTTGAATTTCCTTATCACTTTTCTACAAGTTCTTAAGGAATCTAGGTTATCATTATAGGTCTAGAGGTTCCTATGGATATAAGGGATTCTTTACAAATTCTTAAGCAAGTATAGGTAATCTATCCCCTTTTTTATGCTTACACTATAGTAATTGATGTAATCAATTTTAGGGTCTCTAATGTTCTCCCTTGCAATTAATTACCCTTTGACATGTTTTATGGTCTTGTAAACATTTTGTGCTTTCTTCTACCAAAGATATCAATCAAAAGTATTCTTCACATCCTTCTAAATATGGTCCTAGAAGGCCCTAACCCTTTGAATTTTCTAAGTCATATTACTATGTAATTTTATCCTCTACATCATATGACGTGAGGTGAAAACAATACCAATTGCTTGGCTATGATGCTTTCATAATCGATGTGGTATCACATGTTATTATGTTTCACCTTCATCGCTAGTCTTCCACCATGAACTTTCACCTTCATTATAGATATATCTTGTTGTGCTTGAATCTACCTATGTAGTGTGAGAAGTATGAGTGGTAATATTATGAATGGGAGAAGAGTGCAAATTAAGTTGGTAGTTGTAGTGATGGAAGCAATATGGATAAATAAGTCATACACAAACCCTAGCCCTAAATTCATAGATAACTATTACAGTGACAGGAAACCATCGCAGTGTGTGGTAGTGTGGGGTGATCGAGAAGTTTCATTTTTAAATTTGATGCCTGTTGCTATGGAAGGTTTCACCAAGTGGTGTGGTATACATGAGATATTATAAATCAGACTTGAGGAATGTGCAATGAGAACATATAAGAAAGCGAGTGAAGGTAAAGTTTATTTTTTAAATTTCAATTTAAATTTAAATTGGAGAGGTAAGGTTGTATTATAGTTTTCTTTCAAATTAGGGTTTAGAAGAAATATTGTTTTTAATATTTGAAAATTTTCAAAGGGTTTATATTTAATAAGAGAAATAAGGGTTAAGTAAAGATTAAAGATTCAAGAGAAATAAAATTGATCAATTTAAGTCATGTTATTAAGTCTAAAGGAGAGATTAATATTTTAGTTGCTTTAGTAACATTTTTAAATAGTAAGTGAAAGTTTTTTTTAATACTTTGGAGTGCTAAGAAGGTATTTAATTTGAGATTTTGTGAAGTTATTTAAATTTTAAAATTTTATTATTTTATTTTTGCAAATAATTTATTTTGGAGGAATAAGGTTTTCTACATCAAATTAGAGATATTAAATTTACAAATATTATTACCTAAATTGCTAAGTTTATAATTTGGGAGTTACAAGGTATTCAACATCAAAAATAGTTTTGTGAAATTTAGAGTTTAGAAATAATATATTCAAACTTAGGGAGACATAAGGAATTCAACTCAAAAGCTTAGAAAAGTTAAAAAATTATATTTAGTTTCTCATTCAATAATCTAAGGGGTTATAAAGTAGTCAACTCCAAAGGAAATGGCAAATACAAGAATATATTTCTCTAAATCTTAGTTATTAAAAGGACTTAATTTTATTGTATGGAAAAATAAAATGAGGTCAATACTTATTGTTGAATTTTTTTTGGATGTAGTAAATGGACAAAGAGATATTCTAGTAAATAAAATAGGAATTCAAAAATTCAAATATGATGATGTTAAAACTTGTATGTTAATTATATTTGGTATATCAGATGAAATTCAAGCACACATTAGTGAAGCAAAAACTTCAAAAATAGCATGGGAAAAATTGTGTATGATATTTGAAGAAAAAATAAGGTAATCATTTTACATCTACAATCATAGTTGTATACACTAAAAGTTCATGATGGAGAAAACATAGAACAATTTCTTTGAAGGATATCAAAATTAAAATCAAAATTACACACCTTAGGAGAACAAGTTGAAGATCAATTTCTAGTCTCAGTTGTACTTAGAGCACTTCTTGAATATTTCAAAATGTTGATCACATCTCTTCTAGTATCAAACCAAAAGGTGTCATTTGAGGAATTAATAAATATTCTTCAACAATATAAACTTGAAAACTAGTTGATAAGAGAGTCATCCAATAAGGTTCTTGTATTAGAAAAAGAATTTTGCAATTCATCACATAAACTAAAAAAAAAAAATTATTGTCATATTTTTGAGAAATAAGGACATAATACAAAATCTTGTAAGTATAATGCATTGACAAGGAAGGGTCAAGACAAAGAATCTCCTAAAGGGAATCAAAGAGATCAAAGTAATCAGCTAGGGTATGTTGCTCAATCAAAATTTGTACATAGAAATATTTTTGCAAATCACATATGTTTGTTATCAAGTATTGAGAAATCCAATAAAGACTTAGAACCTATGATAGTAAATACTTGTGACACAAAATTCAAAGATATAGATTGTAGCTCAAATGATTTGAGTATAGTTTGTGATTGGTTAAAAAAATCTTATGCTATCAGAATTGATGATGACATAGATTCAAATGATGATAGAAATAGTGATGCTCAAAGTTGTGTTAATATTGATAGAGATTAGTCTAATGATATTTTTGGTTATTTTGAAAAGCATACTAAAGGAATTGGTTCAAAGTTGTTAAGTAAAATGGGATATAAAGGTACATGTTTAGGAAAATATGAACAAGGAATGAAATAGCCAATTGTATAAAAAATAAGACCAAAATATGAAGGTCTTGGATATACATGTCAAACTAGCAATAATGAGAAGGGAACTAAATTTGTGATAGAAAATATCAACATCAAAAATATGATAGGGATTGATAGAATCAATTGCAATAAGGAACAAAATGGTAAAAGAAATTTTGTAATAGAAAATAAATGTAGTTATTATGGTACATATGGATATAAGATAGAGAGATGTTGGAATCTCCATTGTTGTGAAACTTGTGGAGGACATAATTATTCTCAAAAATATTATTTATATAAAGAGAAGGAAATTCATAAATTGAAAATGGATTATGGATGGATAAGCATGAATGAATGGAATAAAATGAAAGAAATGTTGTATGGTTTCTTCAAACGGAAACCAAGAATTATGTAAAATCAAATTTTATTGAATGAAAAATATGATATTGATCTTATCATGAAGAAATATGAAATAAATGATTATGATCCAAGCATAGCTTGGAAGGTAACCTATAGTGAAAGCAATGAAAGCATCTATAGTGATGATCCTACAAAGACAATAACATTATGAATATTTTAGTGGATGACCTAGAGATAATGATTATGTAGAGGTGACCTAAAGGTATAATTCCAAAGGTAGTGACCCCGAGGTAGTGATCTAGTGGAAGTGACTCAGAGGCAGTGACCTAGAGGTAGAGACCTAGAGACAGTGACCTAGAGGCAGAACCAGTGGCAGTGATCCAGAGGCAGTGACCCATAGATAAAGATCTAGAGGCAAACACAAATTATTTATCTAGCTATGACAGAGTCAAATCTAAATATTGGAGAGAAAAAAGAATCAAATATTCAAGGCAAAATGCCTTCCTACCAAATAATGTAATACAAAAGGGCGTTGGAGATATTACATTATTTGCCCTCCTTGTAATATTAGTTTGATAGATGATTTATATTTTTTATAATGTATGTGGCAATATGAAAAAGAGTGTAAAGTGTCAAGAGAGTATGAAGAGTCACATGATATGTGGCAAGTTGAGAGTTTTGTCTTTATTAGAGGAATATGAAAGGTTGCACCTCCCTAATGAAAGATGAGAGAAACAGTTAGAGAACTAAAAAGTTGAAAAAGGATATATTGGAAACAAAGGTCCATGCATTGTAACAGAGTTGTATCACTAATGAAATATTTGTATATTGTATTCATTTGAGTTATATTATGTGAGAAATTGTCTGTAATACATTGTTGTAATTTCATTATTGAGCTTCATTGTTAATACCATTGATTTGATTTATCTTTAGATCTTGGATAGAACTTTCTATGAATTAATATGTTTGGAAAACTAACATATATAGGCTTTCTTTTTAGGCCGAAACCTTCTAAGGTCAGGTTGATATCATCACTTAGAAATTTTTGGCTCGCTACCTTTTTGAAATGAATTTCCAGCTAAGATTTTGAGTGCTCATGTTGATGTCATTGTGAAAAGTCTTTGATATGCCTCCTTTGTAGGTTCGCCACCAAGCTAGTGTAGATAAAAGCTTATGGATTAAATGAATGAGCACTTTCTAAGCATTTTCAAGCCCCAGATTTCTTCCTTAGGCTCTAGATGAAATAATTTAACAAAATAATGAGTTTAGAAATAAAATGCTAATGCGGGAAGCTTCTTTTCTCCTCTCTTGCCATAATTTTCCTAGGTAACCTTCTAATGGATCAACAAGATTAGGTGATTTACAGAGGATCCACAACTTGAAACCTCCAAGATGCTTGTATTTTTGCAAATCTAAAAGTTCTTATAGGGTCCAAATACTATCAATTTAATTGTTACATCTGAAAGTTCCTATAGGGTCCAAATGCTTATGGAAGTAGAAGCTTGGTTCAAGTGTGAAATTGAATGGTTTCCACTTCTTGCCCCAAACCTGTTAGACATAGAGTTAATTTTTAATAAGAGGTGTCATGAGGATTCACCATGGTATGGAATTAAGGACATTTGATTGGAAAGATGCAAGTAAAATGTCTCTTGCAGATGGAAAAGCAATGTCCTTCGTGAAATCGAGATTTCAATTGTAAAGCCACCCAATCATTTGTTAATTTAATCAGTCTTGCATGGGTCAAAAACTCGAGGTTTTCATGTATGAATGTTGAAACTATCAACATAAACATTCAGTTGCAAAAAGAATGCAATAGAAGCACTCACCATACATATTGCCCAGGTGCTCATTGCAAATGCAACTCCCAAGGTGAATGTATTCAGACCCTGCGAACCAATCACTGCCACAAAAGCATGCAAAGAATGTTATTGACAAACACCATCACATTCATAAAATATAGATTGCAGAGAATGATGTTCTTAGCAAGTGGAAAAGAGAATAAACAATCATGAAGCCTATAAACTGAAACCAAGTTACTCGAGATAACATGTATTTTTTTTCAATTACTTTGATGACACAAGAAAATCACAAAATCTAGGAAGATAAATCTATAATGTAGTCTAAGGGATAGACCACCTAATGACATTGAGGAGCAATGCAACCATAAATAAAAATGTGGTTACAATTTGACTTTCACCGTGCTAAAACAAAGAAGCCAATTTTAGAAGCAAATTGCAGGTCAAGGACTTCAACATAAAAATTGTCATAAAGTAGAATTTTCAATTTTCCATCTAAGCTTTGCAATCCACATAATACTCTTCTTGCAACATAGAAACCACTTACAACTTCAAACACAACTTGTGACAAGAGAGAATACCTAGGTAACACTGGTCTTATTTCGATCTTGTTTTATATTTGACGTTTTGTAGACAAAAAATGTATGACTCAAAGGGAAGAGAAAAAGGGTTTTGGGGAGTACAAGTTGCTATGTAAAATAGATTTTTCAAGAATTCATCTAAGCTTTGCCAACCATAGAACACTGAACACTGTTCTTGCAACGTAGCAGCCACTTACAGCTTCAATATACAATGCCTAACAAGAGAGAATACTTAGATAGCACTAGTGTTATTTCTATCTTGTTTTATTTTTAAAATTTTGTAGACAATGAAATGTATGAATATAGAAGAAGAGAAGAACACTGAACACAGTTCTTGCAATGTAGCAACCACTTACAGCTTCAATATACAATGCCTAACAAGAGAATACTTAGATAATAACGTTTTGTAGACAATGAAATGTATGAGTATAGAAGAAGATAAGAACACTAAACACTGTTCTTGACAGTACTTAGATAAGTGTTATTTCTATCTTATTTTATTTGTAACGTTTTGCAGACAATAAAATGTATGAGTAGAGAAGAATAGAGTTTTATTTTTTAACAAATGAAATCTATGAGTATAGAAGTTGAGAAGGTATTAAAGTGGAATCAACATACAAATGTATACTAAGAAGAGAAAAGAGTACTTAGATAAGTGTTATTTCTATTTTATTTTATTTTTAAAGTTTTGGAGACAATGAAATGTATGAGTAGAGAAGAGTTTTATTTTTAACAATGAAATGTATGAGTATAGAAGAGAAGGGGTATTAAAGTGGAACCAACATAGGAATGTATGAGTATTTTTAACGTTTTGAAGATAATGAAATGTATGAGGAAAGAAAAAGAGAAGAGTAGAGTTTTATTTTTAACAAATGTATGAGTATAGAAGAAAAGAAGAGGTATTAAAGTGGAACCAACGTAGAAATGTATGAGTATAGAAGAAGAGAAGAGGTGAGGTATTAATGTGGAACTTGTATGAGTATAGAAGAAGATTTTATTTTATTTTTAATGTTTTTGGAGACAATGAAATGTATGAGTAGAGAAGAAGAGAAGAGTTATTTTTAACAATGAAATGTATGAGTATAGAAGAAGAGAAGAGGTATTAAAGTGGAACCAAGGAATGTATGAGTATTTTTAACTTTTTGGAGACAATGAAATGTATGAGTAAAGAAGAAGAGAAGAGGTGAGGTATTAATGTGGAACTTGTATGAGTATAGAAGAAGATTTTATTTTATTTTTAATGTTTTTGGAGACAATGAAATGTATGAGTTGAGAAGAAGAGAAGAGTTATTTTTAACAATGAAATATATGAGTATAGAAGAAAAGAAGAGGTATTAAAGTGGAACCAACTTAGGAATGTATGAGTATAGAAGAAGAGAAGAGGTGAGGTATTAATGTGGAACTTGTATGAGTATAGAAGAAGAGAAGAGAAAAAAAAAAGAGGTATTAAAGTGGAACCAACATAGGAATGTATGAGTATAGAAGAAGAGAAGAGGTGAGGTATTAATGTGGAACCAAATTTCAACATAGGAATATGTCATTGGAAAGCAAGAGGGCCAACTATCCCCTACAAACTACCTCTAAACAGTGGGATTAAAGGCTTCCACATTTAAGCTTGCTACTTCATTGGCAAAGAGTTTGGCAAGTGTTGGGGCTAATAAACCACTTAGGTCCCACAACCAGGTCAATGTGGGATTAGCACACACTACACTAACTAAATAGAAGAGGTATTAAAGTGGAACAAAATTCAAACATAAGAATAGGTCACTGGAAATAAATAACTTGTATAAAACAACATCATATGAACCAGTTAAAAAACAAAAGGGCCAACTACCCACATAAAAGAGAAAGGAAAAATAGATTAAAAAATATGAAAGAGACTGCCATGACTCTCTGGAATGCTGAATATTACAATAATAAGATTTACAGCAATCACAACATCCTCTTCCTGAACTTCTCTAAGGAAATATTCACTTATAGTTAATATAATTCAACAGCTCCATGTATAAAATGCATCATCTTGTCTCTTGTGACATATGTGTCTGCGTCAAATATTGATTTATAGTTAATATATTTCAACAGCTTCATATGTATGGCATCATTTTGTCTCCTGTGAGATATGGGTCTGAGTGAAATGGAAGAACTCAGAAACCGAGCTCTTCCATTTCAAGCACATCATAGGGTCGTTACAAATAAGGACAAACTTTGCATGCAATATCGTTGCTTATGTTATTAGTATGTGCTATAACTGCAATGGCAATGGCATGCCTAGAGACCAAGAAGTACAACCTATTGGATTTCAAAACAGGAGTTATTGATCCCTCCCATAGTTTGAACGGCGTTATGCGCTTCGCAGACACTACAATACTCCACGTAATTGAAAATGATCAACCAGGGAGACGTCCGTCCCAGATTGTTGATGAACCAAGGAGACCTCCGTCCCAGATTGTTTCAACTCCCGCATATAAGACCCTTGGATCTGGTTATGGAATTTGAGTGGTTTATGAGTCCAACACTTGTCAAACTCTTTCTTAATGATGTAGTAGGCTTAAAAGGTAGAAATCCTTGACGGTACTCCTCACCCCTATCAGTAATAATAATTTTTATGGTTGTGAAATCTGAGTGGTTTATGAGTCCAACACTTGTCAAACTCTTTACCAACGGGATAGTAGGCTTAAAAAGTAGAAATCCTTGATGGTACTCTTCACCCCTATTAACATCGTGTCGGGGGTATGTGTGGGGGTAGTGGACCCTCTTGCTTTCTAATGGGTTTATGTGATACTCCTCACCCCTATTACCATTACCATCCAGGCAGGGCATGTGTGTGGGGGGTAGTAGGTCCTCTTGCTTTCTAATGGGTTCATGTGATACTCCTCACCCTTATTAATATTGAGTGAGGGCATGTATGTGGAGTAGTGGGGGTAGTGGACCCTCTTGCTTTCTAATGGGTTCATGTGATACTCCTCACCCCTATTACCATCACCATCGAGGCGGGGCATGTGTGTGTGGCGGTAGTGGGTCCTCTAATGGGTTCATGTGATACTCCTCACCCCTATTACCATCACCATCGAGGCGGGGCATGTGTGTGTGGGGGTAGTGGGTCCTCTTGCTTTCTAACCGGTTCATGTGATACTCCTCACCCCTATTAATATCGAGTGAGGGTATGTATGTGGATTAGTGGACCATTTGCTTTCTAACTGATTCATGTGATACTATTCCCATTACAAGTAGTTTATTTTTAACAACATATTCCTATATTAAAATTTCTTTCTACTTTAATACCTCTTGTCTTCTCATACTCAATGCCTTAGAAGGTGGGCAGACTGAAGAGACTCACCTATTTGAACCTCTCGAACGCTGGGTTTCGCGGCAGAATTCATGCGGAGCTCGGAAAACCACTGCGCTGCCTCAAGCCTGCCTCCCCTGCCCTGCCTTTGAAGGTGGGCAGACTGAAGAGACTCACCTATTTGAACCTCTCAAACGCTGGGTTTGGCGGCAGAATTCATGCGGAGCTCGGAAAACCACTGCCCTGCCTCAACCCTGCCTCCCCTGCCCTGCCTCAACCTGTACTTGGCGAGCAATGGCCGGTAACTCGCCACGAGTGGGCGAGTTAGGCCACACTGACCAGCGAGTTTCGCGGGTATTGGGTAACCTGCTAGTTTTAAAACACTGCTATGGATGTGGGTTTTTAACCTGTCAGATTTAAGGACTGTTTCTTCTAAACTTATAATTTCTATGTTTTTTAAAGTCTGTGTGTTTATTATACGTATCATTTCTTCTGTTCCAAACGCATTCAGGTTAACCCAAAAACACTGCACGGACACTCATCCTCATAATATACTAATACATCCAGACAGGCTGTTATATCCTTTGATTTAACAAAATTATGCATTCTTCGAACAAACAGATAGACAACTAGCTAATTAGCAATCCAATCAGAAAGGCTTTAGAAGCTATACTTACATGTGTAAAGGGCATATGCAGTATAATATCCCAAGTTTTGTGCATGTGTAGATGGCATCCCAGGGTCCGTCTTAAGACCAAAAGCAGAGGCAGGACGGGGCTGATTAAGTAATATTTTCAAAGGTTTTGAACTCGCGTTATTCAGAATGCAGCCTGTTGCTGCCCACAGCACCTCCGGCGATTGGTGTTTCCAAAGCATTACACAGAGAAACATTGAGAGTAGAATCCACTTGGTCTGTAATCATGTCATAAGCATAAAATGATGTAAGAATGTAATTGCATAATTGCACAACAATACACAGTACTTTGTTCATTCAATTTTATAAAAGAGAATAAGATGGAGATTTAGGTATGATTCATATAAGTTTGATTGGTTTAAACCAAAAAAAATTGTTCTAAACATAAAAAAAAATTGTTTTAACCTTTAGAAGAGATATGAGAAAAAATTAAGGATTGATTTTAAGTTGAAAGATTGTGGTCTTAGTGAGTTTCTTTACATGATAAATTGCAAATAGTAATAGATTCAAAACTTGCTTGTTCGTCTAAGAAAGATTTGTATCAAAACTTAAAGATATGTTAATCTGCAGACTTGCTTGTTCGTCTAAGAAAAATTTGTATCAAAACTTAAAGATATGTTAATCTGCAGTATTCTGTGCTTTTTGATATTATGCACGTTTATGTATATGATTTCTCATATGGATTTAATTATATTTTGTTTTTAATAAATAAATTTATTTTAAAAAGAAAATACAATTTTTTTTTATTATTTTTGTCATTGTATTTGTGTTTTAAGAAAGAAACAAGTAATTCACATCTTGTAAAGTTGTTTATAAAAGTGCGATTTGGAAATATTACTTTACTAAGATGCAATGCATACATAAAATATGTAAGATGAAGTTTTGGTATTATGAAAGTTTTGGTATTATGAAGGTTACTGTAAAAAAATATTAAGAAGGATGCTTCTGAAATATTTGTATTCCTAAAAAAAAAATTGGAAAAATCTAGAAAATGAAAGTCAAAAGTTCAAACATTTTATAAAATGATATAAATTCTTAACTATAAACTCTAAAAAGGAAAAAATTATAATTTATCAAAAATAAAAATGCAAATATAATTCCTTATTATCCCAAAAAAAAAACACAAACACATAATCTTTGTTAAAGGGTTGAACGGCCCATGCAGACTTCTGTGTGACATAATTGAAATAAATAAACAAACAGACTCTAAACAAGATGGAAAACACTCTTATTGATGAGCAAAGCTATTAAAGCACCACACAATGCCATATAAATATGAAACACTTGATAATACAATGCATACAACCAATATATTCACTTGATTCATAAAACAGATACCACCCAAAAATAAAAAGAGCCAATTATAGAAGAGTGAGAGTCTTAACTGATTTATCCAAAAGAGAAGCAATAGTTCTGAGATTTATTGCTGTATCCACAGACCCATTCTCAATCATTGGTTGAGGTTTCATACGTGAATCCTCGTCTTCGATGCTGCAGCTTCTCATGTTTGGTTTCCTACCTTTCACATTGTTAGGAGGCCGACTCAAATTTGGTGGCTCTCTGTTGGTGCAACAATGCACTCTGTAGCGGAAACCAAGACGTTGAAATGGGGCATAAACATTGAATGTATTTTTGTCTGCCCTTCTCCGAATAACATGGGAAAATGTTACACTGTAAGTTAAGGGGATTGCTGCCATTAATGGTAGTAGCTAGCTGTAAGGGGATAGTTGTAAGAGTATGGAATGACCTGATTATATCTCTAATACCACTTCAATATCTATTGGAGTGGTATATTCCCATGTTGGAATTCTCCTCTTTTTGGAATTTTCTTCTAGAAATATTCCTTTATTGGAATTTCTTTCCCAATTTAATATCCTCTCCTCTTCGCATTTTCAACCTGAATAAAACAATGTGATAAACGAAGTGACATGAACTTTCAAGTCAATGGAGACTATCGTGGTATTTATATTCGTCGGAGATTTTAAGTGTCAAAAGCACGGTATGCCGTTGATATCTGTATTCGTAGAAGATTATCGAAGTGTCAAATGCATGCACGGTATCTACAGTTGGCGAGTGATTGTCGAAGTGTCAAATGCATGCACGGCATCTACAGTTGGCGAGTGATTATCGATTGGAACGACTTAAATGTTTTAAATTAAACGGATGTCTAAAACAAAATAAAGAGGAACTTGCAAGCATTTTGATGAATTTAAAAAATACATAGTTTTTTAATAATAAACTTTACACGCATGGTTAAAACATATTAAACATATTAAAAGGAAATTCTAATTATTTTGATAAGTTTAAAAATTTATTTTTTATTTAAATTTTTAAAAATAAAAACAAAAAGATTGTGATATTTTTATTTATTATATGTTTGAATAATTATCTATATATGGAAATCTTTAAATATATTATAGACATTGAATTTTGGCACCCTCCCTATTAAGCATTTAAAGAGATCAATAAAGCATTTTGACTTATTATTATGAGCTTTTTGTTTTTCAAAACAAAATTGTATGTAACATTGATTTTGTTAAAGATATTTTTTTTGTATAAATTTTATCCTTTGTGTCTTGTTGCCTTGAAATGATTGATTGGTAGAATCACCACTATGAAATCACCCATGATAATTTGTTGATAGTTGTTTCATCAAGTGCAAAATCTTAGAATCTTGGAATCTTTGCTCCCTTAAGCCTCCTATAATTAATTGTTGGATCTCCCTCAGATTTGTGTCATCTCTCTAGTTCATTCTAAATCCTAATGCTTGCCCTATTGAGATACGCCTCCCATTGTTCTCAAGATATGAAATTCAAATACTTGCCTTCCTTTCATAACATCATGAATATATGCTCTCCTCTCCCCAAGGTGAAAAGCTCTAGAAATTGAGGTGTTGGGATACCTCTCAAAAAAAATGTTCATGTTAATAAAAATTTATTATTTTTGCTCTCTCATTGCTCAAGTTGTTATTCCTTTACTTCTCTCCATTCTTGCATTTGAGGAGATTCATACTTGGGGGCAAAAAGTAGAACCACCTCATACTATTTGGGTTGTAAACCTTCTTTCCTTTTTCTAGATCCTTTGAGTTCACATTTTTCTTTAGCTTAGCTATGGTGTTCTCCTAATATAAATTTCATTGTGTTATGGTTCCTTTTTGACTAATCCTTTCACTAATGTATCTTCTCTTGTAAGCATTATGATTTATTTTACAATATTTTAGGGCTATTTCTTATAACGATCAATTTCTAGAGATTCCTTAGACTCATTTGTACCCTCAAATTTGACATCTCATCCTCTATCCTTGTGTTCTATCTCTCAAAGTGAAATCATCATTGTCCTATTATAGGTGGTAATTTCATCATTTGAGGCTTTTTATCCACTTTTTAGTATCCAAATCGTATGTTCGTAAGAGATATTATTCAATCATCTTGGCATATACCTTGCCTGACTATGTCCTAATTGACTACTTATAGATTTAATCCTCTACTACAATTATTTTTTCTTGTAGGACAAAGTCCACTACCCTGTTGCAGGTGGCAATTCCATTACTTGACATGTTGCTTCATGATTTTATTCTTTTGACCCGATTTTAAACTACTTTCTATGTATTTTATTAATAAGCTATGTGTGGCTTCTATTGGAGGCCACTTCCATTATAATGTTCTCATTACATTTCTAACAAGTTAATTATAGCATACCCATCTTTTCCTTTTTATCAAAGATATTCTTCATCTTCCTCAAACTGATAAGTTTCCATAATCAACTCTTTTTTTTAAAGAACTAACAACAAGAACAACCCTTACATGACACATAACTCCAACAGATAGAAGGAAAAACAACATAACAATCATCCATCAAAGAAAAAATTAGTTTAATTATTTTTCTTTTGTAATAGAGGTTCTTCCTCCTTTAGAGTGGCAAGATCTAAGAATGCACTTTTGCACTTCAAGCTCCTGAGGTAATATCCACTTGTAACACACTTTGTAGGATCTTCATTTTTGGAAAATTGACCATCACTAATTATTTCATAATTAACTTCAAGAATACCATTTGAGATGCTAAAACTTTCCATGGAACTGTTAGGATGGTCTTTAGTAACCATTTGGTTTTTATCAATGATATGATTCAAATTTTCCTTTTGGGGTTGAGTCTTGTGTTGCTCGTATGATTCTTGTTGGATACATGAGTTTATTTATTTTGAACTAGAATATTTGAAAATTTTGAATCATTCACATACAAGGCCTTCTCCTCCACCATGGATGAATCAAAGCATGATTAAATGACTAAGCATCTATTATTTAGGTGGTCATATTTCTAACATCCATAACATGTTAGGGAGAAGTTTTCATATTCAATATTGTGAATCCACTCCCCTTTACTTGAGGAGATAGTAATAGATTTAGGTCTATGAACTAAAACATCCATCCAAATAACCAATTTTGCTTTACTCATTAATTTTATTGGACAACTATTCCTCTTTTTGGGCATCCATATACTAGAATGCACCAATGGTATTACTAATTTTTGTTAATATATTCTTTATTAGAAATATGTTGAATATTTTCTATGTTATTTTTGTGGGGTTAACTCTAAAAGGTATGGGAAACTCTCCATATATCATCATCATGTTTGAGGGTGACAACCCCCAATAGAAGTTTTAGGGTTTCTTAAGCTATTTTTAGACCCATATGGGTTATTTAGGGTTAAATATTTGAACTCATCGCTTTTCACCCATGGTATTGTAAGAATATGTTCTTTTGCTATTGTTATTTAATTGCACTTGCATTAGGGTTTGAAGAGAGATGAGATATGAACATTATTGTATTGGAGACAATTAATTTTATACAATAAGGAGATATTACTGTGCTGGGTTTTTTATCGTAAGGGTTCCTCAAGTGAAATACTATGTTATGTGTGTATCTATTATCATCTTATTTTTTTCTTTGATTCTATATTTAATATTTTTTTTGATTTAGTTTATCGGGACCTTTTGCTCTTTATTTTGTATCAGAGCTAGAATTTTTAGCTTTTTTCGAGGAGTAAGGGTTTCAACCCTATGATAAATTAATTCTTGAGAGGAATTCATATGGGAAAGAATCTGGATGAAGAAAAATAATGAAAAACACATAGGTAGAGATTGAAAAAATTAATGGATAAATTTTTGAGTAATAGAAACTCAAGATGGAGTATATGTTGGTTGATAGAGATCATTGGATTGTAATCTAGGGAATCAAACCAACATCAATTGTGGATGAGTATTGGCTAAATATCGATAGGAAGGTAATGAGTTCTATCAAATTATGCTTATTTGATTTGGTATTGTTGAATGTATCAATATAGACCATGACAAAGTCATTATGGGATAAGATAGGAACTTTGTATCAGATAAAGTCACTTGTAAATAAACTCTCTCTCTAAAAAAAGTTGTATTTGCTTTGGATAAATGATGGTGACTTTGTGGCTAAGCATATGAATGCTTTTAACACTATGGTATGTCAATTAAACTCTATTGAATTAAAAATGGTTGAAAATAAAAAGTGTATTAACCTAGTTATGGTTATCACCAATACTACTTCTACATTGAAAGTAGAGGATATAGTAGGAACATTGCTATCTAAGGAAATGAGATGAAAATATTCTAAGGATTATCATCAGAAGGATGTCTTGGTTGTGAGAGGTCATTTTTAAGAAATAAGTAAAAATAAATCAAGAGAAATTAAATTGATATCTAGGGGTAAATAAAATGCTCCAAAAAATAGGAAATGTTGGAAGTGTGGAAAAATAGGGTATTATAAAAGAGATTGCAGACCTAAAAATACTGATAATAGTCAATCATATGATGAAATAACTTCTACAAAAATGAATACCATAAATGAAGATTCATGGGAATTATTCTTAACTACATTTAATCAAGTGAAAGCCATAACTCATGGTTGATTGACTCAGGTGCTTCCATTCATATGAATCCTCATAGGGAGGGGTTCTATGAATATAAAAATATAATTGAAGGTGAAGTCTTCTTGGGAGATAATTTGACATATAAAATAATAGGTCAAGAAAGAGTAAAGTTGAGGTTAAAATATGGAAGAATTAAAACCCTTCTTGGTGTGTTGAATATTTTGGGTTTGGTAAGGAATATGATATCCATACGTAAGATAAATGACATAGGTGTGATTGTGGTATTCAATAAGGATATATACAAGATGGTTCATGGAGTCTTGGTGTTGGAAAGGGGAGTTTGTATAGGAACTCTATTTAGAATTGAAGCTAGTACTGTAAGTATTTATTGCAATAAATCTTTAGTTGTAGAGGAGAATAATATGGTAGAAGCAACTTTGAGTATTCCTGTAGTGAAGATAATATTATGGTATCAATGCATGGGGTATATTGGTGAGAAAGGCCTTCAAAAATTAAAAATGAAAGGTATGGATAAATAAGGAAATCAAACTCGAGTCAACTTTCCTAGTAGTGCTACAAGATCTAAAGGAATTTTACATCTAGTTCACAGTGATGTGTTTGGACCTACAAAAGTACCATCATTAGGTAAATCTATCTATTTTTTTACATTTATAGATGACTTTTCAAGAAATACCTGGGTATATTTTTATGAAACAAATACGATATTTAAAAAAAAAATAAAGAGTTTAAGGCTTTTATAGAAAATCAAATAGATATAAAGATAAATGTTTTGAGAAGTGAAAATTGTGGTGAGTATTGCTCTAATGAATTTGAATTTTTTTTTAAGGACTATGGAATAGAAAGATAGAAAAAAACTTTGTATACTCCACAACAGAATGGAGTTGTAAAATGGATGAACAGAACATTGATGGAAAAGAAATTCTTGGTAGAATTTGTGTTAACTACTTTTTACCTTATCAATAGATCTCTTACCTCAGATTTGGTGGAAAATATTCCATAGGAAGTGTGGACTAGTAAGAAAAGCTCTCTCAATCATATAAGGATTTTTGGTTGCAATGATTATATGTATGTCCCAAAAGAGAAAAGGACTAAGCTAGACTATAAATCTAAAAAATGCATATTTATGGGTTATAATATTTTTGTTAAAGAATATAAGTTGTGGAACCCAAAATGTAACAATTTAGGACCATCTTCATATCTGGTTGTCCAAAGAAAATAGGGTAAGAATAGAAAGTAAATTTTTTTAAAGTTAAACTTTCTAAACACACCTAAAAGTCGAGGAACTAATTCTTGACTAGTTTATTTTTTAATCATCCAAGCAAATTTAATCATACATAACACAGATATATCCACCACATTTGAGTTCAAGACCACTGCAACCAATCACCCAAGTGGATGAGATTGGCCTTATCCCATTGAATAACCATTTTGTGAATTTGATCAACCTCATTTATCATCCATATTTTCCGGCATGAGGTTTAAACCATGGCTAGGGTTATCCTCTAGGGCCCATAACACCTAGAGGGGGGACACTTTCTTTCCTTTCCTCTTCATACCGAACCTTCGACAATCTAGTCAACTTGTTTTTACTTAGCATGAAATAGGTCAGCGTATTTATGTCTTCGTGACTAACTGATGACTCCCATAATCTTGGAGGTAGTTAGCACCATGTCAATACCCTGACCTTGGACCACATTACCTATACTCATTGCAACTCACAGCGGTTTGTCCCATACCAAACCCTATGGCTATTCTAACTAAGTTTAATGAGTATGTAATTAGCATTGTTCCCCCCCCCCCCCCACCCCCCCCCCCCCCCCCCCCCCCCCCCCCCCCCCCCCCCCCCCCCTTTTTCCCCCCCCCCCCGCCCGTGTTTCTCCCCCCCCCCGCCCGCCCCCCCCCCCCCCCCCCCTCCTTTTTTTTTTTTTTTTTTTGTTTTTTGAAAATTCTAACCTTCTAAGGGTCTTTTAGAAATTATTATATTAACAAGCTATTCCCAAATATGACAACTACTTTATCCTTAAGTCAACATCTTTTGAATGCACAATAGAAGAATACCATAACAATATCTTACTATTAGACTATTTAAACTATGTCAAGTTCTAACCCATTCAAGAACATAGTTGCCCTTTCTAATCAACTATTGGTCTATTGTTCTCATGAAGTTTATAAAAAACCCCCCCTTCTTTTTACAAGTTTTGCCCTTATTACCCCTATTTCCTTTTATGGTAAATTTGGTTAACAATTCTCATAAGTTTTCAAACCTCTTTACTATTTACGTTTTAAGAACAATATTCACCAATTTTCCACCTCTAGAGTCAATTTTTGGTTGCATCGCACTAGCAAGGTACTATTTAACTTATCAACAAAGTATTTACGACATTCAAGACAAGGGTCTTTAGCTTATACACATCAAACATTAAATTAAATATAACTCACTTACTTATCCAGTTAATCCATGATGCGTCATGATTAATTTAAGTTTGTTTAATATCTATCACACACAAGTGGTCCGATATAACAACATACAAAAGGAGAATTCAAAAACAATAACCTTTTTAATTAAAGAGAGATATAAAGTTTCAATACAAGCATATGCTTCGTTTGATAATACAGAGAACATATGAACCGCTTCCAAATATATTTTTATCTTTTGTAAATACAACATTACATAAAGCTTTCCCTTACTTCCAGGTCCTAAACTTCACACACTTACTATCTATGTCTAAAACATTCTCAATTCAATATTTGGTTCAACCACAAGAAGTTTTATGTGTTCATTCCTATTGATTCTACTCCACTGATCAAGCCTAGACCATATAAGGCAATATCCGTACGCTAACATAGAATTTGGTATCTTTTTTGTAGTAGCTACAGGGTAACTTTCCTTACTGTGAGCTTTGGGTAAAGTGTTTCCCGTATTCACTCAATATTACACCATTTTCCTCCACACGATCAATAGTTCATTCAGGGAAAATATAGGAGTCATCACCAGGGATCAGATACGGCTCCAATAATATGAACATGCAAATATAACATGCATAAATGCTATTACTCTAACACAAGTATCATACAAAGAAAACCACTAAGCTTCCTTTCCCTATATTTATCCGAGGACTTTGTCAAATGTTTTCCTCCATTTCAAATCGTCTACTTACACTAGGTAACTCCATGAATCTTGCCTTCTTCATATAGAGGTGTTTTCCAATTCCCAGAGAGGTGCAAGTTCTAAATTTGTTCTTTTATTTTGTTCAAAGGAGGAGTGCCTCACACACAACACGCATCACCTCACTACTTTCAATACAAGATTTACAACCACAAAAATATGACAACATATTGTTTCACAACAATGTATTGATTCCAACATTGTCAACACAACATAGCACAATGTTTTTTAACACTGCAATACTTTTTGTAATACAAAATAATTCTTTATCATAACAGGGTTACACCTACAATTCCATTGTTTTCACTTTGTCTTTGTTAACACAACTACATGGTAATATTTTACACAATAATACATTTACTAATATGGTAGTGTTACACCAACAGTTCCACTATTTTCATTCCCATTTATTCACACAACAGCGTAGCAAAAAATTACACAACAAAACATCTACAAATATGGCAGTGAAATACCAACAATCTCATTGCTTACGTTCACCATCTATTCACATAGCAACATAGCAATTATTTACATGCCAAATCAAACATGTTAAACATATTAGGCAACATGGACAACACACATATGTTACATGAGAATCTACCGACAAACTAACCTGTTTTCTCACGCTTTCCAAAATCATTGTTTGTTGTTTTCTCCAATCCCTTCTACCTTGTCTCACCCGCTCTCCCTTCTCCGCTCTCCTTCCTTTTTTTTTAAAACAAACTTTTTATTTTCTTTTGTTTTACTTCCCCTAAACGATATGCGAAGAATTCGTAGATTATTCTTCCTTTCCCTCCATGCATTGCACCAAATAATTTCGAGCCTCCTCACCTCTATGTCATGTGCTTACCAAGCAATCATGACCATTTAATAATTCACAATGATTTGCAACAAACATGGAGAGTGCATCCATCATGGATGTTTTAAAACAAAACTTTAACTCTGCCAAACTATTTAATCATTTCTTTAATGTTCCTTGCAAAGCTATTTGCTTAGTAGTGTAAACTATCTTTCACACATTTTTAAATAAAATAAGATTAATAATATTACGACATATCTTCCTATATTTCAAAGTAATGCAATAATGATATTCATTAAGACTTCCATACATGGTAATCCTACTTATCATAATAAATTCACATATAATTAAAATATCATTTTAAATAATAAACTCTTATGCCATAACAAGCAACCTCACATGCATACATTTCCAAACTAGTGGCTCCCATCATCATTGCCACCTAAAACAACATTTCACATTTCTTGCCATACAAGCAATATTTGAGTCAAATAAACCCACACAAAGATGCAATATGCAATGCACCTAAATGATATGCAAGTGCGAGTTTCCATGTGCTCATGAGCTGAATCATCACTTCCCTGTCTCACATTTTTTCCTGACTTTTTTCCGTTCATTGCCATTACACAACTATCCTGCACTCACAGAAGCCATCAATAGTACCAAGAATCATAGAAAAAGGTAAGTGTATACATATTTCTCTATATTTCATAAACCATGCAAGGAGGGTCATTACATCCTCCCCCACTAGGGATAAACACGGTCCCTGTGTTTTCAACCATGTGAAACAAAAGAATTACTTTGCATTTTTTTCTTTTCAAATATTTAAATAAATTCATTGCTTACATCTAGTTCTAAATTTTGTAAACAAAGAATATTTTTCCACACAATTGGCATATAATCACATCATAGATTACATCACAATATAATCTATTTAACATATATATCAACATATATTCCAAAAAATATCACTTTGCAATTCCACACACTTGCAAACTACTTTATATAGTGAAATGGCAACCACACTTAACTCTACTTAGTATCCAGTTCCATTTACATTTGTATATATACAAATATTCTAAAATTTTATAAAAGTTTATAATTAAGTCTATTTCTACTCAAACATATGAGGAAACTACCATTGCATTTTTGCCACGTCTTCCCACATAGAATTTTGGTCTGAGTAGTGGTCCCATTGGACCCGACATTGCTTGATACTTTGTTTTCTCAGATTCTTGGTTCAAAAACCAAGCAAACGAATAGGTCGCACCTCAATCCTTAATGGATCGGTCATCTGCAAGTTGGAAACATCCAATACATGAGTAGAATCAAAAATATATTTTCTAAAGAGGGATACATGAAAGACATTATGGATTTTGGATAAGCTTGGTGGTAGAGCTAGTCTGTACGCTACAGGGCTTATCTTAGCAATGATCTCAAATGGACCCACATATTTGGAATCTAGCTTAGATGATTTTATAGAACTCTTAGTTGGCTTCACTCTCAAGAATACTTTGTCTCCCATAGAATATTCCCTCGATGATCTTCTGAGGTCCATGTAGCTCTTCTGGTGATCTATGGCCTCTTTTAGCTTCTGTTGAATCTTCTTTAGTTGTTCTTCCATTTCTTTTATCATTTTCTAATCGATCACTACCCGATATTCTAGATTATCCCAAGTTAAGGGAATTCTACACCGTCGCCCATATAGAGCTTCAAAAGGTGCCATACCTAATGATGCGTGGTAACTATTGTTATACATAAATTCTACTAGGTATAAATAGTCTTCCCACTTTGAGTGTTGTTCCATGCAATACATTCTCAACATATCCTCAAGCACTTGATTCACCCTCTCAGTCTGTCCATATGTCTCAGGGTGGTAAGCAATACTAATGTTCAACTTAGTCCCTAATGCTTGATGCATTGCTTACCAAAATTCTGAAGTAAAACGGGAGTCTCTATCAGATATTAGAACTTCTGGGAACCCATGTAGCCTCACCACTTCTCTAGAAAACTTGCTTTCTACCATGGGCACGTCATCATGCACATTACCTGGTATAAAATGTGCGACTTTGGTTAGCTTATCCACAATCACTAAAATTGCATCATGTCTAAATCTTGTTTTAGGCAATCCCGTTATAAAATCCATTGATACCACTTGCCACTTTTGTGTAGGTATCTCATGTGGATATAATTTCCTAGCTGGATGCAGATGTTTTGCCTTCACTTTTTGGTATTCTAAGCATTTGGCCACATAATTGATGATATTTTTTCATACCTGGCCAAAAATAAGCTTTCTTTAAATTCTCATGCATTTTTGCCCCTCTCAAGTGCGTAGAATAAGGAGTGTTGTGAGCCTCTCTAAGGATTTTTTCCTTAAAATTCTTGAATTAGGTACAACCAATCTATTCTTGAAGAATAGCAGATCATTCTTGATCACATATTCTGCATCCTTACCTAACTTTTATCTATCTTGTCCAATGCAGGATTGGAAAAATTCATCTTTTCCTTGCCATTCTTTTATTTGATCTAGTAGATCATATTGGCATTTTGTCATGGCAGTAATATGCCCTCTCCTACTTAAAGCATTAGTGACATTATTCTCCTTACCCTTAATGTACTCAATGCCAAAATCATACTCCATAAGAAACTCTATCCACCATCATTGTCTAGAATTTAATAAAGGTTGGGTAAATATATACTTTAAACTCTAATGGTCTATCTTTAATTCAAATGGTTTTCCTAGAAAATAATATCACCAAAATTTTAGTGCATGCACTACCATTGCCAACTCTAAATCATGAGTGGCATAGTTGACTTCATACCTCTTGAGCTTCCTGGACTCATAAGCAATAATCACACCATCCTAGGTTAAGATCCCACCTAACCCTTTGATCGATGCATTAGTACAAACTATAAACTACTTATTAGGATCTAGTAATTGCAGTATTGGTGTTGTCATCAGCTTTTCCTTCAAAACTTGAAAAGCCTTTTCACACTGCTCTATCCACTTGAAGCCTTTCCCTTTTCTTTAAAGGTTTGTAATGGGTTGAGAAATTCTTGAGAATCCCTTGATGAACCTTCTATAATACCCAGCAATCCCCATAAAACTTTACACCTCTAAAACATTAGTAGGTGTTGGCCAGTAAATGATTGCTTCAATTTTCTTGGGGTCTACTGCAATTCCTTCTGCAGAAAACATGTCCTAGATACTGCACTTGTGGAGTATAAAACTCACACTTAGTTAATTTTCCATATAATTGATTCTTTCTAAGAATTGCAAGTACTATCTGCATGTGTTCATCATGCTCTTCCTTGATTTTGGAGTAAATCAAAATATCATCCAAAAATATGAGTACAAACTTATCCAGTTGTTCTCTAAAAATGCTATTCATGAGATTCATGAATGTGGTTGGGGCATTGGTTAGCCCAAAAGGTAAGACAATAAATTTGAAATATCCATACCTTGTTCTAAAAGTTGTTTTAGAAGTATCTTCCTCTCGAATCCTTAATTGATGATATCCAGACCTCAAATCTATTTTAGAAAAGATGGTTTCTCCTTTCAATTGATCAAATAAATCATCAATCCTTGGTAATGAATACCTATTCTTAACAGTAACCTTGTTCAGCATTTGATAGTCTATGCACATCCTTAAGGTTCCATATTTATTTTTAACAAACAAGATAGGAGCTCCCTAGGGCGACACACTAGGTTTGATCAACCCTTTTTCAAGCAAATCCTGAAGTTGCATTTTGAGCTCCTACAACTCTATAGGTGTCATTCTATAAGGTGACCTAGCAATTGGTGCTGCTCCTGGTAATAACTCAATTGAGAAGTCAAATTCCCTTCGAGGAGGTAATCCCAAGATATCCTCAGGGAAAACATCTTTAAATGCTCCCAACACTAGGTATTGCTGGAATAGGTCAGATCCCTTCTCTGATGCTTCTATCCTATTCATCTTAACCATAAATATCATTCCCTTATTTCTAATAACCTTCTTAATATGCATTGTAGACAATAGATGTGGCTTGACTTCCCTTCGTCCACACCTAACTCTAATCCTTTGATTAGATTCATCCAAAAATTCCACCCATCTCTCTTCAAATTTTAAAAGAGCCTTATGCACTTTTAACCAATCAACTCCTAAAATAATATCAAACGCATGCAAAGGCGCCACATACAGATGCTAGTTGATCTTTCCCTGAGATAAGGAAATGTGGGAGTCAAAGAGATATTGATTAACATGATGGGTTTGCCCTGATCCATACTCTACCTTCCAATATTAGGCCAAGAATCCAAGTCTAACAAGCAAATCCCTCACTAATATAGATGAGATAAAACTATCTGTTGACCCACTATCAACTAAAACTTGCACATTTTTATCAAAAAATTTACCATGCAATAAGAAAGGAGTAATCTGACCATTGAGTTTAGAACTACCTGTGGCCACATAGATCATGTGGCTAGCTTCTTCTAGGGTTTTATGTGGTAGGTCAACCCTGTGAGGACACTTGTTAGCATAATGACCCCTTTGCACACCCAACACCCACCTGGTGGAGCTCTATTTCCCTTGTTAATGCTTTCAATTCTATTTGCAATTAGAGTTTCCCTATCCTTTCCTTGACTTGTTGGCTTCTAGTCCTACCTCCTGGAAAACTCCTTAGCATCCTTCTTGAATTTACCATCTCAATAATTGGATCTATTTTTGCCTCCTTGCTTGTTATGATCTCCTCCTTTGGGTTTCTTATTCTGTTCCTTCTCCCATTTCATAAATCCTACACTTTTTCGTTTCTTGAGTTCATATTTTTCCTTCTCAGATAACTTTTGGTAGTTAAAGTATGTCTTTCTTGTTTCCTGATTAGCTTCCTCTTTTCTTGCTAGATCAAAGGCAATTGGTAAATTGATAGGATTATGCATGTTTACCACCATCATGATTCTAGGATGTAATCCCAGAATAAATTTCTGTGTTTTCATTTCTTCATTGCTTTCATATTGGGAAGCATATTTCAATAGTTGAATAAAATTTTGATTGAAGAACATAAGCTTATACTGAGAGGGGGGTGAATAGTGTAAGATCAAATTTTACTTTTCTTTCTCAAACAATATTATCCAATATATCAATGACAATATCAATTATAGTAATAAAAGCAATGCAAAAATCATCACACACAATAGAGACACCAATTTAATGTGGTTCACCCAATGTGGGCTACTCCACGGAGAAAATATTTCACTAAAATTTTCTCAACAAATATCTTGGGAATCCTTCCTTATTACAATATTTATGGACCTTTGTCCAAAGGATACACCAATCCACTAATCAAGTTCATGGATACCAATCCATAGGATAAATATTTCCTCTTTGTTGGTTTGTGGATCTCTATCCATAGGAGAAATCCTTCTCCTCTGCTCTGGCTAGTGATATTCTAGAAGACTACTGCCTCCACTACAGTAGGTTGTGGATCTCTCTCCACTGAAGACCTCTTTCCTCACTCAGAAGACTTCTATCCTCACTACCTTGGCTAATGGATCTCTATCCACTATATACTATTGTCCTCTAATATATCACCTCCAAATATTTCTCTCGACTCTGCTCAATATCTTTCTCAAATATGCACTAAAAAATATCCTCAATCTAGCATAAATCTGCTCACTAGTCTATCTCTGGTCTGGCATAAATCTATCGTCAAATCTACATCAAAATCTATCCTCAAATCCATACTCAAGCCTTAACACAAAGCTTGATCCAATCACAAATGAACTCTACTTAGATCTGCCACAAGCCTTATTACAAAGCTTGAACTAATAATTTAATACTACTCTCAAGTCTTCTCAAAGACTTACCTCAAATCTATCCACAAGTCCTCTCAAGAATTTGCTTAATCTACTCTCAATTCTTCACTAAGACTTGTCTCAAATATTTCCACAATGCCTCTAAAAAACTTGCTCAATCTACTCTCAAGTCTTCACCAATACTTACCTCAAATATACTCAATAAGTATTCAATAAGACTTACCTCAAATATTCTCAACAAGTCTTCACCAAGACTTGTCTCAAATCTATCCACAAGTCCTCTCAATTACTTGCTCAATCTACTCTCAAGTCTTCACCAAGACTTACCTCAAATATACTCTATAAATCTTCACCAAGACTTACCTCAAATCTACTAAACATTTCTTCACCAAGACTTACCTCAAATATTCTTGTAAGATTTCAAAAAACTTTCACAAATTTGTCCTTAAGCCCCCTCTAAGACTTACTCAAATATGCTCACAAGCTTTCACAAAATCTTACTCAAATATGTCCTTTATTCCCATCTAGGATTTACTAAAATCTGCTCACAAGATTTCACAAAAACTTACTTAAATCTATCCTTAAGCTTTCACAAAATCTTACTTAAACCTATCCTTAAGCTTTCACAAAAGCTTACTCAAACCTATCCTTAAGATTTCACAAAAGCTTACTCAGAACATTGTAAAACTTGCATACAAAACTCAACTTAATCTCTTTTAGAAAACCTCTTCAATATCACAAACAAGTTTCACTCAGATTCTTGTTTAACCATAGGAACCTATATACAATTATCAAAGACTCAATATGTTTCACACTCACAATGTTTTGTACTCAACAAAACAATCTTCCACTTTCAAACTTTCTTTCAAATCAATTCAAAAATAAAGTATAATTTGTTTCACAAAAACTTGAACTATCACTTTCAATCAATAATTCTCAATCAACTTGACTCAAAAATTCTCTCAATGAAACACAACTTGCTTACAAACCCTAACAAATATAGTTATCAATCTCAAATCAAATCAAATCACTCATCAACAAGATGTACTCAAACTTGCTCACAAATTTCCAACAATCCTTTTCACTCCAACTTTGCATTTCACAACATTCAATCTAACAATATTTCACTCATAAAGAAGATGTGCCCATACCTTTTGTTTTGATGGATATATATCTTTAAAATCTGTCTTAATCACAATCAAATCCTCTTTACCAATTTTAAGGTTAGATAACAAAAACCTATCTCAAAATCTCCACACAAATATTCTCCCCAATAATTATTTCACCATACAAAAATAACAAGTCTCAAATACACCTTATAATCTCCAAACTCTCAAAATAATATTCAATACACAAAAATCAAGTTTCTTTACTAACAGCTTATAAACTCCAACCTTTTCAATTACATCCAACATATAAAAATAGAATTCTTTTATTAACCCTTATAACTCCAAACCTTTATTTATTTTTCTAAGTAAAAAAATATAAAATAACTTTAATCAACCTTATAACTCCCTATGCATTCCACCATGCAAAAATATCACGTGGCATTTATAAAATTGTGCCTCCCAAGTTTGGTGAATTTAAATATTCATAAAAATGCTTACCTTAGTCTTTGGCCTGCGTCTAAAAATATAGTGCATGCCTTGGCTTCACTCAAAATCAAACCTGCGACCAATTGACACTGCAGTTCCTTATCCCAAGGCTATGCTGCCATTGGGCTACACACCCACATGTGAAACTTATTTCATGCACACCCTCTTATGCTTTCGTAGAATTTGATGAACAACCAAAATGTCTTCCTCCTTCACCAAAACAAGTCATGTGCGGATTCGAAACCACAACCTCTACTATACGAGCGCCTTAGAAAGTCTTTGGCCACCGACTGTGCTACTCAACACTATGGAACTTCCTACCCACTTCACTTGCACTTCAACCACAATATGACTCTTTAAAAATTTAGAACCATGAATTCTCTTTTGTCACTTAACAAAGCAGCACATGAAACATACATAGCATAGCATAGAATATCATAGGTGAGGGAAGAAATAAATATTTTTTTTCCTCTTTTTATACATGTTTTCCTTTGTGCTTACACGTCGACCCAAATGCGAATTTGAATTTCAAATTTAAATTAAAATATTAAAATTTGAAAAATTTGGCACCCATTATTATTTTAAATTAAAATTTTAACCATAGATTAAAATATTTTAATTTAAATTAATTAATTTAAATCCTTTGAAAACTGCTCAATGGGTTTTTTTTCAAGGAAATATTATTTTAATGATTCCTTGGACCTCGTTTCTTCACCTCATCCTTTTGCTCAAAATATTATAATATTAAATATTATAATATTATTAGTTTTTTTAAAACCTGTTTCTCCTTCCTTGGATCTTCAATATTTTAGGCCTCTTTGGGCATATAATATTTAAACTAAATAGTATATACTATTTATTTTAACCACTTCCTTGCATTTTGGAAAAACAACCTGATAACATTAATGATGATGAAACTTAAACATCAACTTCTTGAAATCAATGACAACAAAACGTGCTCAAATTTCTAAAAATATCCCCTTTGTCATTGATGGCAACCCTTTTTCCTTTAACCATTTCTTTATATTTTTATTTTTACTCCCCTTGATAAAGTGCTCCCCTTGATTGAATGCTCTCCCCCTAACTCAAATCTCTCTCCCTTTGACATCAATGGCAAAAGGCCACCTTTGGGGCTAAATATAGTACTCTTAGCTCATCCCCCTCCCCACCTCCTCTCCTTGTGGTGGTTAATTTTGAGGTGGGAGTATCTCTACTCCTAGCATACACCGCTCTTTTCCTTTTTCCACCTTCTTCCTCAATTGATCCTTCTGACTCCTCTAAATATTCTTGTTCTTGCTTGTCTCTGGAACTTTTGTTCTACACCAGTTAGCCATATGCCCAACATTATTGCACTTATAACACTTAATGGTGTGGTCCCTTGAAGGTGCAAATATCTTGAAGTTCCTCCTGGTGACATATCCATTCTTGTCATGAACCCTGCAATTAATTGCATTATGACCAAACTAATTACAAGAGTAGCAATACCCTTGAAAGAGATTCCCATTTATGAAATTTCTATTGGTGAAACCATGTCCCTATATTTCATGTGTTCTGCATTGTATAGCTTTGTGTCCAAACCTATGATATGAAAAGCAATGTCCACTGAATAAACCTTTTCTTGATCCCATTTGTCTCTTAGTCTCTTATTTCCTATAATTTTTCATATTCCATTTGTTCCTTCTTTGTGCATTGTTCCTTTTCTTATTGAAATTTCTATTTTCCAACTTATCCTCAGAAGTCTCACTTTCTCTTACACTCTCTTCTTCTAAAGTGTCTTCTTCTTTGGAGCTTGATATTGACTCATCTCCATGTTATTTATGTTCCTTTTCAAAACCAAGTCCTATCTTGTTTGATGAAGATCTTTGTACCTTGATAATCTTATCCAAGGTCTTTGAGCTTCTCCCAAACCTGTGTAGCTTGTATTTAGACTCTCTCACTTCCTTCCTTAATGAAGCTACCTCAAGATCTAATATTTCACATTCTAAAACCTTTGCCTCTAACTTCTCTATAAATATCCTTGTCTTAGCTATTGAGTTTGTTAGATCTTGTATAATTTTTCCTTTCTCTTCATCACATTCTCGAAATTGAAGATTGATTTTGAGTTCTACTTTCTTACCTTTCTTGATTCATTAAGAGTAGAAATAATCTCACCTTCAATATCAACTTCTCCTTCCTCTTCATTTTTTTATTCTTCTTCAATAGGAGCACTTCCTTCTTCTTCTATTGTCAAAAGAAGACTTTCTTCTTCTAGAACTTCAAGAGCATATTCATATTCATCTTCACTCAAAATGAACCTATTCCTTGTGCAATGTCAAGATGGCCAAATTCACCACACCTAAAACACTTGAGAATTATTGGTTCCCTTTTTACCTTTTTCTTAACATATTATTTTTCGACTGTTAGAAATATAATTTCTTCTTCTTAATTATCTAAGGACCTTCCATTACTATCACTTGAACTCTTACCTATCTTATCTGCATAAAAACTCTTTTTATACCTTTAGAAAAACTTATTTCCTTGCTTGCCTTGTCCATCCCTACCTTTTTTTTATACCTATATTTTCCTATTTCCCTGTTCTTATGACCCTGTTTCCCTTCACCACTGCTATTTCTAGCTTCTAGAAAATCAGGTACATAGTGACCATATTTACCACATTTGAACACTTAACTATTTTTGTACCTTTATATTTTCTTGTTTCCTTGTTCCTTCTACCATAGTTTGCTTCTTCATCATTGGATAACTCATTACTTGAATCGGGATTCTTATCCTTTGTCTTCGTTCTTACTTTTAAGGCTACTTCTTTCTGGGGAATAGGATCATTTTTAATTCTCATATCGAAAGCTATGAGAGTACCATGTAGCTCATACCTAGTTAGAGTTTCAATATATTTTGTTTCCTCTATGGTTGAAACATTTTCACTATACCTCTTAGGAAGTGACCTTATAATATTTTGACAAACATCTAATTCTTCAACTTTAAACCTAAGTCCTTGCATGGATTTAACAACCTCATCAACATAAATTAAGTAGGTAGCAATGTCTTCCTCATACTTCATTTTTAGGTCTTCAAATGTTTTCTTGTGATTTTGCAATTTTGCCATCTTGACCTTTTTGTCTCCCTCATATATTTTCTTCAACTTTTCCTTGATCTCTTTTGTTGATGTGCAATGCATAACCTTTATAAAATATGATTCACGTAAACCACTTAATATTCCATTAATTTCCTTTGAATTATTTAGTTGTAGTACATTACCATATTTATCTGTAGGTGGAGTAGCAGGTGGTGTGTACCCATCCTCAACTGCTTGCCATATATCATTTCCTTGTACCATTAGGTAAATCTTCATTATTACACTCCAAAATACATAATTATTCCCATAAAACAATGGTGCATTATTTCCTGAAGATCCACTCTAATAATTCATCTGTGTTCCTGTAATATTTTCCTTCAAGTTGTTAAACTTTTTTGAAGTAACCCGCTTTGATACCAATTTAAGAACATGAGCTTATACTAAGACGAGGGCTGAACAGTATAAGATCAAATTTTACTTTTATTTCTCAAACAATATTATCCAATATATCAATGGCAATATCAACTATAGTAATCAAATAAATGCACAAATCATCACACACAATAGAGACACCAATTTAATGTGGTTCACCCAATGTGGGCTACTCTATGAAGAAAATATTTCACTAAATTTTTCTCAAAAAATATCTTGGGAATCCTTCCCTATTACAATATTTATGGACCTCTGCCCAAAGTAGAAACCAATCCCCTAATCAAGTTAATGGACACCAATCCAGAGGAGAACTATTTCCCCTTTTTTGGCTCGTGGATCTCTATCCATAGGAGAACTCTTTCTCCTTTACTCTGGTTAGTGATATTCTAGAAGACTATTGCCTCCACTACACTGGCTTGTGGATCTCTCTCCACTGAAGACCTTTATTCTCACTTAGAAGACCTCTATTATCACTACCCTATCTAATGAATCTCTATCCACTGGAGACTATTGTCCTCTAATCTATCACCTCCAAATATTTCTCTCGGCTCTGCTTAATATCTATCTTAAATTTGCACTAAACATTATCCTCAATATAACACAAATCTTCTCACAAGTCTATATATTGTCGAGCATAAATATGCCCTCAAATATGTACCAAAATTTATCCTCAAATATATATTCAAGCCTTAACACAAAGCTTGATCCAATCACAAAAAAACTTTGCTTAGATCTACCACAAGCCTTATCATAAAGCTTGAACTAATCAGTAAATAATACTCTCAAGTCTTCTCAAATACTTACCTTAGATATGTCCACAAGTCCTCTCAATAACTTGCTCAATATTCTCTCAAGTCTCCACTAAGACTTATCTCAAATCTTTCCACAAGTCCTCTCAAAAATTTGCTCAATCTTCTCTCAAATATTTGCCAAGACTTACCTCAAATCTACTCAACAAGTATTCACCAAGACTTTTCTCAAATATGCTCAACAAGTCTTCACCAAGACTTTTCTCAAATCTATACACAAGTCCTCTCAATAACTTGCTCAATATTCTCTCAAGACTTCACCAAGACTTACCTTAAATCTACTCAACAAGTCTTCACCAAGACTTGCCTCAAATCTACTTGTAAGATTTAAAAAATCCTACACAAATCTATCCTTAAGTACCCTCTAGGACTTACTCAAATCTTCTCATAATATTTCACAAAAGCTTGCTCATATATGTCCTTAAGTCCCCTCTAGGACTTACTCAAATCTGGTCACAAGATTTCACAAAATCTTACTCAAATATGTCCTTAAGATTTCATAAAAGCTTACTCAAGCTTTCACAAAAGCTTACTCAAACCTGTTATTAAGCTTTCACAAAAGTTTACTCAAACAATTGCAAAACTTGCATACATAACTCACCTTAATCTCTTTCAGAAAACCTCTTAAATATCACAAACAAGTTTCACTCTAATTCTTTTTTAACCACAGAAACATATAGAGAATGATCAAGGACTCAATATGTTTCACACTCACAATGTTTTGTACTCAACAAAACAATCTTCCACTTTCAAACTCTCTTTCAAATCAATTCAAAAATAAAGTATAATTTGTTTCACAAAAACTTGAAGTATCACTCCAATGATTTCAATCAATAATGTTCAATCAAATTGAATCGAACATTCTCTCAATGAAACACAACTTTCTTACAAACCCTGACCAATATAGTTCTCAATATCAAATTAATTCAAATAACTCATCAACAAGATGTACTCAAACTTGCTCATAAATTTCCAACAATCCTTTTCATTCTTTGCATTTCACAACATTCAATCCAACAATATTTGTGCCTATACATTTTGTTTTGATAGAGATATGTCTTCAAAACCTGTCTTAATCACAATCAAATCCTCTTTGCCAATTTCAAGGTTAGATAACTACAATCTATCTCACAATCTCTACACAAATATTCTCCCCAATAATTATTTCACCATACAAAAATAACAAGTCTCAAATAAACCTTATAATCTTCAAACTCTCAAAATAATATTCAATCCACAAAAACCAAGTTCCTTTACTAAAACCTTATAAACTCCAACCTTTTCAATAACATCCAACATATAAAAATCAAATTCTTTTATTAACCCTTATAACTCCAAACCTTTATTTATTTTTCTAGGCAACAAAATATAAAATAATTTTAATCAACCTTATAACTCCCTATGCATTCCACTATGCAAAAATATCACATGGCCTTTATAAACTTGTACCTTCCAACTTCAAAAAATTTAAATATTAATAAAAAATACTTACCTTAGTCTTTGGCCCACATCTAAAAATATTATGCACGTCTTGACTACTCTCAAACTTGAACCCGCAACCAACTGCCACCACAATGCCTTAGCCCAAGGCTAGGCTGCCATTGAGCTACACGTCTACACATGAACCTTATTTCATGCACACCATCTTATGCTTCCACAAAATTCGATGAACAACCAAAATGTCTTCCTCCTTCACCAAAACAAGTCGTGTAGGTATTTGAAACCACAACCTCTGCTATACGAGCACCTTAGAAATTCTTTTGTCACCAGCTGCACTACTCAGTGCTATGGAACTTCCTAGCTACTTAACTTACACTTCAATCACCGTCTACCTCCTTAAAAATTTAGAACCATGAATTCTCTTTTGTCACTTAGCAAAGCAGCACACAAAACATACATAGCATAGCATAGAATATCATAGGTGAGGGAAGAAATGAAAAATTGTTTTCCCCTTTTTTATACACATTTTCCTTTGCACTTACACATTGGCCCAAATTCGAATTTGAATTTCGAATTTAAATTATAATATTAAACTTTGAAAATTTTGACACCCTTTATTCATTTAAAATAAAATTTTAACCATAGGTTAAAATATTTTAATTTAAATAATAATATTAAATCCTTTGCAAACTGTTGAATGGGTTTTTTTCAAGGAAATATTATTTAAATGATTCCTTAGACCTTGTTTTCTTCACTTCATATTTTTCCCGAAATATTATAATATTAAATATTATAATATTATTATTTCTTTTTAAACTTGCTTCTCCTTCCTTGGGTCTTCAATATTTTAGGCCTCTTTAGGCATATAATATTTAAAATAAATATTATATCCTATTTCTTTTAATCACTTCCTTGCCTTTTGGAAAAACAACCTGATAACATTACTGACAACAAAACTTGAACATTAAATTCTTGACATCAATGACAAAAAAACTTGCTAAAATTTCCAATATTGATGGTATTCATGTACCGTCATACTTTCTTACCTCAAATTTGAGAAATCTCCAAATTTCTTGACATAATATTTCTTTGTCAAGAATCTATCCCCGAATTCCTTGATAAAATCCTCCCATTTAAGGTTAGAAGCTTCTACTCGCTGCAGCCAATCACCCAAGTGGATGATATTGGCCTTATCTTGTTAAATAGTCATTTTGTCAATTCGATCATCCTCATTTATCGTCCATATTTTCTAGCATGAGGTTTCAACCATAGCTAGGGTTATCCTCTAGGACCCATAACACCTAGAGGGGGGACACTTTCTTCCCTTTTCTATTCATACCGAACCTTCGACAATAGTTGACTTTGTTTATTTAGCATGAAAGAGGTCAACGTATTTATGTCTCTATGACTAACTAATGTCTCCCATAATATTGGAGGTAATTAGAACTATGTCAATTCCCTGAACTTGGACCTCATTGCCTATAATCATTGTAAATCATAGTGGTTTGTCCCATACCAAACCCTATGGTTGTTCTTAGAAAATTTTAATGAGTATGTAATGAACATTATGCTATTCGAGTCCAACCCAAAAAAGATGTTCCATAACACCCTTTTTCAATCTCATCTTGACCAAGTTTGTTTGACCAAATATATCAGAACTAGGTTGTCTCAAAGCTCGTTGCATGCATTTTCGCACCTCAATATGCTTAGATGTTCTTTTGTTTAGTTTTTATCAATTCTAACCTTTCTAAGGGTCTTTTATAAATTATTATATTAACAAGCAATTCCCAAAGGTGACAAATGCTTTACCCTTAAGTCAACATATTTTAAATGCATAATAGAAGAATACCATGACAATATCTTACTATTAGACTATTTAAACTATGTCAAGTTCTAATCCTTTCAAAAACATAGTTTCCCTTTCTAACAACTATTGGTCTATTGTTATCATAAGTTTTTGAACCTCTCTAATATTTATGTATTAGGAACAATATTCACCAATTTCCCTCCTCTAGAGTCAATTTTTGGTTGCATCACGCTAGCAAGGTACTGTTTATATTATCAATAAAGTATTTATCTTTAGCTTATACACATCAAACATTAAATTGATTATAACTCAATTACTTATCCGGTTAATCCATGATGCATCACAATTAATATGACTTTGCTTAATATCTATCACACACAAGTGATCCAATATAGTAGCATACAAAAGGAGAATTAAAAAACAATAAATTTTTTTATTAAATAGAGATATAAAGTCTTAATACAAGCATATGCTTCATTTGATAATACAAAGAACATATGAAGCCATTTCCAAATAAATTTACACCTTTTGTAAATACAAAATTACATAAGGCTTTCCCTTTATTCTAGGCCCTAAACTTCACACACTTACTATCTATGTCTAAACCATTCTCATTTCAATATTTGGTTCAACCATAACAAGTTTTCAAGTATTCATTCCCTACGATTCTACTCAACTGCTCAAGCTCAGACTAGACAAGGCAATATTTGTACACTAACATGGATTATAGTATCCTTTTTCTAGCAGCTATGGGATAACATTTCTTATCATGAGCTTTAGGTAAAATGTTTCCCACATCTGCTCAACATTACACCATTTTCCTCCACACGATCAATAGTCCATTTAGTGAAAATATAGGAGTCATCGCTAGGGATCAGATACGACTCCAATAATATGAACATGCAAATTTAATATGCATAAATGCTACTACACTAACATATAAAGAAAACAAAGAAAACCACTAATCTTCCTTTCCTGAGATTTATCCTAGGATTTTATCAAAAAAAAGATCCTCTATTGTAAAATTACCTACTTACACGAGGTAAAACTTCATGAAACCTACCTCCTTCATTCATAGGTGTTTCCCAGTTCCTAGAGAGGTTCAAGTTCTAAATTTTTTCTTTTATTTTGTTCTATAGAGGAGTGCTGCTCACACACAACACACATCACTTCGTTGCTTTCAATACAAGCCATAGCAATATGACAACATATTGTTTCAGAATAATGTATTGATTCTAACATTGTCAACACAACATAGCATAATTTTTTTTTTAACACTATAATACTTTTTGTAATACAAAATAATTATTTATCATAATAGGGTTACACCTAAAGTTTCGTTGTTTTTATTTTGTATTTGTTAAAACAGCTACATGGTTATATTTTACACAATAATATATTTACTAATATAGTAGTGTTACACCAACAATTCCACTATTTTTATTTGTCATTTATTCACATAGTAGCATAGTAGAAAATTACACAACAAAATATCTACAAATATGGTAATGAAATACCAACAATCTCATTACTTATGTTTACCATTTATTCACATAGCAACATGGCAATTATTTACATACCAAAACAAACATGTTAAACATATCAAGAAAACATGGAGAACACGTATGTTACATGAGAAGCTATCGAAAAACTAACCTATTTTTTCACACTTTCCAAAATCACTATTTGTTATTTTCTCCAATATCTCCTGCCTTGTCTCACCTGCTCTCCCTTATCCTCTCTCCTTCCTCCTTTTTTTAAAACAAATTTTTTCTTTCTTTTATTTTACTTCAATATAGTCTTCAAAATATAATGAGACACATTCCTTAGGTTCATTAATAATGTTCATCCTTAAATCAAATCATACTGAAAAGACAAGTCCTTAATAATTTGAACCTATTGTATTGTGTCCTATAATATTCTATCTATTTTTTATTCATAGGCTAAAGCCTCAAAAGAATTAGTATTTATTCCAATATCATTCCTTATTGGTTTTCATTATTACTTTCATCTATATAGATCTATTTTTTTTAATTTGAAAACCATCGTCATTCGTATCCATTTGTAAGTTTTTCTTATAATTTTCTACATATTTTTCTGTTCAACTCTTCTAAGGGCATGATGTTTCAATATGCCCCACCTCATGGAATATTATACATCTAAAAGATATATTTTCATAATCTATGGTTTGCATCCACAACTTACGCCCATACTTAAGAATGATTGATTCTCGTAAAAGTTTACTTATATCAATCATGACCAATATCCAAGCATAAATGGCCAAAAATATATTAGAGTGGATGTTTAGACTCTAGCTCATGCTCACCTAGGTGATTTATTTTTATATTATTTTAGTTTATTTTTCCCCACCCACTTTATGTGTGGATATTTATTTTTATCTTATTTAGATATTATGGGGATATTGGCATTCCTAGGGAGTTACACTCATTGATTACATTTGGAGGGTTGACATATTTTTTCCACAGATTATATCACACCTTATTATTTGTATGGTGGATATTTATCCTTATCTCTTTATCAATCCTATGACTGTGGTGGATCTTCCTTAAGGCTTCTCTATTGTATTCATAATAAAATTCAGACATATGATATGATATTATACTTTTTGTGTTAGCTTCCATTATCTTGTTTTTGTTTTGTAGTCTCTCTATTTTGGTTAATGTGGTCTTGCTTCAACCCTTGTCCTTGTGGCTTGGTTAAATATTTTGAAGTTTCCATCATTCCTTTCATGGTATTAGAGTTTGAGGACTATTGGAAACATCCATTGTTGAGGTTCTTACAACCATATCATGTTGAAGGTTTTGAGTTAGATATTAGAGGTTTCAAAATGCTAAAAGGTGAAAATTAATTTGTTTTGCTCTTCTATTGTTTTGCAAAGATCATATATATATATTTTAGGCCTTCATTACATCTTGGTTGACTCCTTAGACCACGGGTATTGATCAGAAAGGTTCTACTTTTTGGAACTTTTTTTGGAAGTTGTTTTAATAGTTGTAGAACCATTAATGAGCCTATTCACCTAACCATCATCGATCCAGAACCGCTATTGATCACTTTTTATTGCTATAAACTACCATCGTATCAATTCTTTTTTTATATGTGGGTTTTTTTTTACAAACTACCCATAAAACATTTGGTTTTCTACAATATCTAAAATTGCTTGTTGCAGATCTAGCTTTTGAGATATACAACCTATCTTATTCACTTCTGAGTTCTTTCTAAACTATCAAACTCAGATTTACATTTATGTTACTAACAAGGTTTGCTATAAATAAAAAAACGTAGTTTTTTGGTAGTTCTGTGTATTTGAAAATAACTTTGTAAAATATTTGTTTTGTGAAGTTGTTACTCAATTTTTTTATTTTCAGATCTACAAAATTTTAGTGATTATAAAAATAAAAAATGATCATATAAAGGCATTTTATTTTTTGAGTCACTCTTATTTTTAGAAGCATTAATTAAAAATATTTTGGGTGGGGTGTTTTGGTGTAGATTTGAACACTATATTTGTGGATCTTGCATTTTATTTCATGCATTAAAAAATGGGTTTAGAGGATTTTGAGTTATTTAAATTACATAATTATTACATGTGGAAGCCATGCACAATGACACTTATTCAATCTAAAGGATTATCAAAATTAATGCAATAAGAGCTACCTTAAGTTATAAAATAGTATCATAAGTTTGTTCATGATTGCAGATTGGATGAATGTAATGGATTAATTGGGATGCATGTGAGTGACAATTTGTTGTTTCATCTTAATGATTGTGACACTTCTTTTCAAATTTTGGAGTAGCTTGAGAAGCTATTTGTGTAAGTGGACACTTTGAAAGTTTTACATCTTGATGCTGAACTTAGTGCTCTCAATCCAGATGATTTCCCATCTATGGATGAATTTCTCACTAAGTTTCAATCCGTGGTCACACTTTTAAAGGGCAGTTGAAAAACTAAAAAATATGAAGAATGTATTTTCATGATCTTGTTAAAACTTAGGGGTCCATTCCATATGTATGCCTTTTGTATTTTTTTCAATATGGATTCCATGGGTTTTGATCACAAAATGCCTACTTTTGAGAAGTTTTATGTCAATATTTTGAAGGAAGAATCCAAAGTTCTTAACTTTAAGCATTACATCTCCTCACATAAGGCATTTGTTGCATCCACCACTTCCACTTCCAAAGGTAAGGTAAAATCCAAGTCTAAATCCCAATCTAATACTTCCTCTTCTCCTTCATTTCATCAAAATATCAAAGATTCACATAAAAAGGAGTCATCCTCCAAAGATTCCAATCATAAACCTAAGCATTCTAGAAGCAAAAATAGGTCAAATATTACTTGTTCATATTGTGGAGTCAATGGTTATTCTAACGATAAGTGTTGGAAAGAGTTACAAGACTTAAAGGAAGCCTTTAGGAATAAAAAATTATTCTTCAAGGGCAAGGATTTGAATTCTTTTGGTAAATCATCTAAGGCTATTTTTGAGGATTGAATTTTAGATTCTGGAGTGACTCATCACATGACCTCATCCAGGGAGTCATTTGCCACCTTGTGTTCTACTTCTACATATTGCATTGAGGTTGAATATTATTCTTCCACTTTAGTTAAGGAAAAATGTGATATACAGGTTGATGGTGTATGAATTAAGAATGTTCTTTATATTTTGAACAATTCCACCAATTTTCTCTCTATGTACCAAATTTATCATTTTGGGTGGGGGTAATTATGTTGTTTACACCTCAATGAACTGAGATTAGAGATTTGAGTGATCCATAGTCTATTATTGCATGAGTTGCTGATCATCGATCACATATTTATCACTTTGAGGGTTTTCATTCTTTACATGGAGGTACTTTCTTGGTGACCCATGCATATTTAAAAAGCAATATTTGGCATGAGAGATTTGGTCATCTCAATTATAGATATTTTAAGGATTTGAGCACTTATGATATGGTCATTGAATTATCTAAGGTCTCTTGTATTGATGAAGTTTGTCTAAGTTGTGTACTTAGTAAACAACATCAAGATCTTTTTCCCAAAGGTAAGTCCAAGAGAGCTTCTTCTCATCTTGAGTTGGTGCATAGTGACTTGATGGTTTTTTCCACTCCCTTTTTGGGAGGTAAGTATGCACTCACATTTATTGATGATTTCACAAGGAGAACTTGGGTATATTTTCTCAAGTTCAAGAGTGAAGTGTTTTCTACATTCAAAGTCTTTAAGGATTTTTTTGCAAATCAATATTTGAGTTGCATCAAGAAGATTTATATTGATAATGGGGGAGAGTATTTCAGTAAGGATTTTTTAGATTTTTTGGCCCATCATGGGATTCTACATTGACACTATGCCCCACATATATCACAATATAATGATATAGCTAAGAAAAAATAGAACACTTAAGGAAATGGGAAATTGTATGATGCACTCATAGGTTTTACCTCCCAAGGTTTGGGTTGAGGTAGTAAATTATGTGAATTTACTTTCAAAATCACACACCTCATTGAGATCTTGATAATATGACTCTATAGGAGGCTTGGACAAGAACCAATCCTAATGTTTCTCATTTCCAAGTTTTTGGGAGTCAAGCATGGGCTCATGTTTCAAATAAGAAAATGATAAATTTGGATAGAAAGAGCAAGCCAATCATTTTTGTTGGATATTATGAAAATATGATGGCTTATATATTACTAGATCTAGATACACATGAAGTTCCTTTTTGAACTCATGTCCAGTTTGATGAGCATTATTATCCAATTCAGCCCACTCTTTCTACTCCTTCTTCATCCTAATCTATTTTTTACTTTAAAGATGATTGTTTTGATAATGATCACAATGAGGATGAGGATATTTTTGATATAGTTGTAGAGGTTCTTACACATGTTTCCTCCATGCCTATATGGGCTTAGACTATAGTTTAGAAGGCAATATCTTTCATTTAAGGTCCCCCACATTCAGGGTATACTTCTACTTCCAACATGGGTCTTCTTTGTCAAGAAATTTCTATTGATCCACAAATATTTGATGAGGCCCATGAAATTCGTGAGTGGGATAATGCCATGAATGATGAGTATTATTCCTTAATGAAGAATCATGATTGGGATTTTATTCCTTCCAAAAGGAATAAAAATTATGAGATGCAAATGGGTGTATCACACCAAATATACAACATATGGGTCCATTCATAACTACAAGGCTTGAAATGTGGCGAAGGATTTTTCACATGTTGAGGGGGTTGATAGTCTAATAATTTTACCCTTGTTGTCAAGTTATATTATGTTCATCTTGTACTCTTTATTGCTACATCACAGGGTTATTCAGTTTACTAGATGGATGTGAAGAGTGCCTTTTTACATGGAGATTTGCAAGAATAGATTTATATGGAATGGCCTCCAAGATTTGTCCAAGATTCTTCATTGGTGTGCAGATTATGGAAATCACCTTATGGTCTTAAACAGTCCCCCATGGCTTGGTATGAGATTTATATGAATTCTTTTCTTTTATCTTCTAGATTTTTGAGATACCATTATGATCCTATAGTTTATACTTTGAGGGATAGAGACAACATCATCATCATTGTATTATATATTGATTATTTATTGATCATAGGAAGTTCTACTTCATGCATCTAGGTTGTGTAGCATTCTCTTTTTTAGTGTTTTGAGATGATAGATCTTGGACTTTTGCACCTTTTTATTGGGTTTCATATTCAAAGTCAAATTCAAGGATCTCATTTTATCAGCAAAAGTATACATTGGATTTACTTCAATGATTTGGAATGGCTGACTATAAACCATCTCCTACTCCTTTTTAGTCAAGTGTTATTTTGAGTGCCACATGTTCTACTCTTAGAGTTGAAGCCACCATTTGAAAATAGTTGGTTGGGAGTTTGATTTACTTAATTCACACTCATCTTGACATATCATTTGCTATTGGTTTGGTCTCTCAATTTTCACATGATCCACATGACAGTCATTGGCAGGCTACTAAGAAAATTTTACGGTATCTTCGAGAGACCACATTTTGGGCTTCACTTTTTGAGGGGTATTTATAGTTGGTTAGGTATATATATTCTAATTGGGTAGGTTGTGTTGATACTCAACGATCTACGTTTGGTTATGTCTTCTGCCTTGGTTCTTCACCTATTGCTTAGGCATGTAAAAAATAGATAATTATTGTTATTTCATCAAAAAATGTAGAATATCAGGCAACAATATTGGCTAGTCAAGAGATTCTTTGGATTCAATAATTTTTGATAGAGCTTGGCTTCTCACAAGATCAGTGTAAAAATTCATTTTGGTATGACAAGCAAAGTACCATACACATTTCTTGCAATCCTATTGAGCATCATAGGACCAAGCACATTGATATTCATAAGTAATTCATTCGATAGCTTATCAAATATGTAGTGATTAGCTTGGATTACATTGCCACTCAGTAGTAAATTATCAACATCTTCACTAAACCCTTCTCATCTCCTCATTTTCATTTGTTGCAAGCGATTCTTGGGATGAAGGAAGTTGTCCTTGGGGGCTATGGATGAGGCCACCTTCCTTTCTTCTTCTTCTCTCTTTCTAGTTGCATGATTTTTCCCATGTGGCTTTTCCTCTTGGTTTGAAAGTTTTTGGATACACATTGTACATGAGTACCTGATCAAGCTCTATTGTCGAGACTCATATTGTGAATATGCCACTTATTTTTTATCCCTAGATTCATTTTAAGGGGGGTGTTAGAGTAGGTTTTTAGACTCTAGCTCATGCTCACTTACGTACTTTAATTTCATATTAGTTTAATTTATTTTTCCCCACCCAATTTATGTGTGGACATTTATTTTCATCTTATTTATATATTATGGGGATATTTGGCATTTCGAGGGAGTTACACTCATTGATTACATTTGAAAGGTTGAGATATTTTCTCCATGGATCATATCACACCTTCCTATTTGTACAATGGATATTGATTCTCATATCTTTGTTGATCCTACAATTGTGGTGGACCTTCATTGCCTATTTAAGAAAAAATTCTCCATTGTATTCACAATACAATTTTAACATATGATATGATATTGTAGTTTTTGTGTTAGCTTCCATTATATTATTTATATTTTTATTAATGTGGTGTTGCTTCAATCCATTGATCCTTGTGGCTTGGTTCAGTGTTTTGCATTTTTCTATTTTGTAGTTTTTGAAATCTTAAGGAATTCTCTCAAAGTGGTTCCTATTGTCTTAAAGGTTTATATTTACCAAAATTCAATGAGTAATCCATACATCCTAACCCAAACTGATATTAGAGATAAATTTATATTTTTAGGTACAAAACCTTCATACTGGTGGGTAAGGAAGAGTCTTGCTCTTTCCATAAACCAATGATCCCCTTTTAGGATTTTATCTCTTTCATCCCTAGAACAAAATATGGCTAGAAAAAAACCTTTGGGAAGAAAAGATATATTCATTTCTATATATTTCCAACTCCTACCAATACACTTTCTCGAGGAATTAAATTTACCAAAAATTACCCTATCTTTGAGATACGAGGATCGATCCTTTGTGAAGAATTCACTAACCTGTACTACTAGAGATGATTCTAGGGATTTAGCTATAAATTGATCCATGGGAAGGAAACTAAAATTCAAAATCTACTAAAAAATAGTAAAATATCCTATAATAATTATAATTTGCAAAAAAACCTAAAATAATTCGCATGTAAAATTTCTATGAAAAAAAGGAGAAAAATACTTACCTAAAAAATTTATGCTTAGCCAAAATATCTTGCCTCACTAAAACCCTAGCCCTCCATTGCTCCTCCCAAAAGATAACTCTAATTTCATTTTTCACGACTTGAAAAGTCATCACTGCCCTTGTTCTAGATGACTAATATCTCTCTCAATATTGCTCAAATTTTTTTATATGACCATTCATTTTAAATTTCTTCAAATTCCATAGAAATGATCTAATAATTATCTTAATCAAAAAAACCATCACAACAATAAGGCTTCTAAACAAGTTATTTAGAAAAAAATTGCCCTAACCCTATTCACATGGTCATATCTCTCTCTCTCTCTCTCTCTCTATATATATATATATATATATATATAGAGAGAGAGAGAGAGAGAGATAGATAGACAATTGTATTAATATCATTATATTGCTTATTAAAATATTATAATAACATGGTGTCTCACTTCAATAAGCATTTCAAATTTATATAACAATTCAATAAGAATACAAATACCTCTAAAAATATCACTACGTTAAAAAAATATAATTTAAAATAATAAATGGCCCAACTATATGTAATCAATTAAATAAAAATAATATAATAAATAAATATTAGTATTATCAAAAAAAATTTAGTAATTTAATCTCAATATATATAAAATAAATTCATTACATGGGATTGAATATTTTTGTAATCTAGGAACCTTATTTAATTTATTGAGTTTATGCCATATCATGTTTTACATATTAATTTATTATATAATAAATAGTAAAAAAAAATTGACTTCCAAAGATAAGACTTAACTTTAAATTTTTAAAAAATATATATATTTTTTAAATAAGGAAATGGAAATGTTTTTTTTATGTAAAGTTAACTTGTATTAAATTAAAATACATAACAATACAACAAAAATGTTTGGGTCGACACGACCCATAATGTCAAACCAACTCTTCAAGAGTTGGGATCAAACCACAAGTCTCAAAATAAGTACATCCTAGAGATCACAAAATTACATCAAAGCATAGAAAATAAAAAAACTAATTCGCCTATGGAGAGAGTGATTGGTGGTTTTCCTCATCCACCAGGTTCTGCCAAGTATTTGTAGGTATCGGAATGATGCCCCAGCCCGAGTCATCAATGAGCTCAGTGGACTTAGGCGCATCACCCCAACCTCCAGCAATGTCTGCATTATCTGGTGGATCAGGCTGAGCATCCCAACCTCTAGTAGCTCAAATTACTGCAACCACCTCAGGACGAGGCCCCCAATCATCAGCTTGACGAGAGGACTCTCCTAAAGAAGAAGCTTTGTGACCCTAGGGTGGGGCACTTCAGTCATGACGAGGAAGAGGGTTATGAGCCCTAACATGTGGCAGGGGAGACGACATGGCTGAGACTTGGAACGAGACTGCTCACGTGTAGGTGGTTTAGGAGAAATCCTACTTACTGCACACAAATAATTGCCCCAGAACTCCAAGAGGTCACAAAGGTGATTGACCTCCATCTACACTTTGTCCACCTGAACACAAATCTGCAACCATACGTCATGAAACACCGTCAACTTATCAGAAATAAAAAAATAACAAAAGGCTCAAGCTAGTCAAACATCGTTATGTTTCTGTATTTCCAGATATGGAACAAAATAGTGGTACAAAAAATGGACCAGACTTCATCAAGAAACAAAGAAAACTGAGGAGGATCACCTGGCAAAATATGGTACCAAGCAAAATACTGGGACATATAGGGTCGAAAAAAAGACTCAACCCAGGTCCAAGCCGACCTGGATTTTGGGCATTCCCAGAATAAATGGAAGCAAGACTCAGGAGCATTACAGAACACACAACGAGGGTCAACTACACCCAAGTGGACCAAACGAGGACCAAATGGTAGGCTTTGAGAAAGCAGACACCAAGCAAAGAAAGAAATCTTAGGGTCAAGGTATGATGCCCAAACTAACTGAAACCTTGTTCTCCATTTCATTCTGGTATAAAGTAAATCCCACTTAGCATTGAGCTTATCATGCATAGGAAGGCTAGGAGAGAGCCATAAATACCCCATTCTAGCTTTGTAATTACAGAATGGAGTAACTTTATACCACTGCCACTCTGACCACCAAGATTTCTGAACATGGGTATGAAGCTTGAGCAAAATAGTCAAAGGAACACAATCCAAAATTGCCTCATAAGTGCCCCTATCAGCAGGGCGAAGATCATACTTAGCTTTAAACTGGGGCCAAGGAAGCCAACCTCTGTCATGAAAAGAGTAAAAGTCCATCAAAGTAGAGATACCCTTTTTATAAAATCTCTGAGCATAAATCCATGGGTGAGATGCTAAGGGTGAACCTTGAATAGTAAAAATTGAAGACCACCAAACATTTAAATGTTTGGCATAGAAAATCTTACGAGGTTCATGCCCTTTCCACCAAAGCCAGGGTTTGAGTTGCTCCCAAGCTTTCCAAATACTTTTTATAACAAAGGAACCATAAATGGTCACAAGAACCGGAGCAGTCAAGAGGGAGGCAAAACTCATACCTCTCCAAGCTCGACGGTTAAGAGGAAGACCTATTGAAACAAAATATCTGATCAAAATTTTCCAAGCCTCATTCCCTGACACACTGCTCTAATAAGCCATATAGCACATAAAGCAATACCCTATGGGTGACAAGTCAAAAATTCTCATTCCTCATGAAAATCGAGGAAGGCAACAATTCTCCCAAGCTACTTTGTGAGTCCTTGGAGTTTGACCATAGAAAATCCTTGAGCAACCCCTTAAGCTTGAGATAACAGTTTTTATAGGGGATCCACCAATAGAAATGATTATTGCATATATCATTTTAAGCATATACATCCCATTAATATATCTTACTTGCAAGATAAAAACTTCTTATTATTACTAAAAATTGTTCCAGAGAGTCTAACTAAAATAACTGACGAATAAAGTCCAATATTTTTAAAGTTTAATATCATTAAAGTTTCAATGAGAATAAAATTGAATAAAAAATAAATTATTTAAGTGAATTTATTCAACAACTAAATCCATTCAGACAAGATATCGTGCTAGATGCAATTTGTTTTTCACATATTATATTTACAATTATCATTTTTGCATTTTAAATTTATAAATATCGTGTTTCATATTAAATTTTATAGTAGCAAATAGAACTTTGAAAATATATAAACAAATTATATGTACTTTTTTAAATATGGGAAAAATATTTTAAAGAATTTCATGAATTAAGTTACCTTAATTTCTATGGATTAGGTTAGTATGGTACCTACCTAGCTGTGCTTTATGTCAACTCAGATTTTCCATACCGTCTGTAATCCTATCGTTCTGAATGGACCTACACTAGCTCTGCCCTGGCTCATCACATGACGATGAACAGTTCTCGTAAGGTCCTCCTGACCATGACTGTAAGATGACATGGGTACGGAGAGTGGGATGTGGAACGATGGCCCTGCTTCTTAAAAACAAAATTCAGCATCATTTTTACTTAAATATATAAATTTATAATTTAGGTTAAATGAACCACTTTTTCATAAATTAGGTTACCTAATTTTTAAGGATTAGATTATCTAATTTCTATGAATTGGGTGCCATAAATTAGGTTACCTAATTTTTAGATTAAGTGATCTAATTTTTATAGATTAGGCTATTTAATTTTTTTTTAAGTTGTAATTTTATATTAAGTGAATATGAAATTACATTTTCCAATGTTTTTATATTTTTTAAAATTTTAATAATAACTTAAAAATCAAGCCACTAAGTTCTATCCTTAAACACCTTTCAATTTGATCTAATTCCGAAAATATTCTATGTAAGTTATGAATTAGGTTATCAAAATTTTATAAATTATAAAATATTCTATGTAAGTTATAAATTAGGTTATCAAAATTTTATAAATTATAAATTAGAATATTTCATAAAATATTTTTGAAAATGGATTTAATATTGAAGATGAAATTTTTATTATCCGCCCATGTAGAGGAGTTGGAGAGCAAGTGGGTAGTTAAACCTCTCTAGTTGCTGAGAGGCCCAAGTTCAAATCTCTCGCCTCACATGTTGCGGATATGTTATGTAATGGTTCCCTCGTGGTCACAGTCTGTTTACCCCTTGTGGCCACCACAAAAAAAAAAAAAAAAAAATGAAATTTTTATTTATTACAACAATAATCAAAACCAAATTTTTACCTTTAATTAAGAGGTCTAGTTATTTTTAGACCATAAATTTATTTTAGAAAGGACTCCAACATTTCACAAGAGCTTGTTTTAATTCAATATGGCAATAATTACACCGAAGTTATAATCTTTTATCTATATATATAATTTTGAAACCTAGCAGCTAGGTAAAGATGATGTGAACCAAATCCTTTGTTCATCATAGTGTCCTTTCCTTGTTTATTCTAATAGTCGATTTCAGGGAATGACATTCACCATCTAATGATACAAAGGTGCTTCTTTTTGTCAATTTTTGTAAGAGTGGAAAATTTTGATCTAATCAAAATTCTACTATTATATGGTTTCCTTGTTTCATCTTAAGTTTTTCGTGTAACCAAAATTTTTCATCTTCTCATAACATTTAAGACATCAAAATATAATGTTTTTATAATTCACTTGTTGATTGATTGCCACCAACCAACCTATTCATTTTCCACACTGTTAAAATATAAATTAATTTTATTTATATTGTTAAGTTGGTACACTCTTTCAGATATTGTTAGAATATAAATTTATTTTATTCATACTGTTACGTTGGTACATTTATATACTTGACAATTAAATAAAGGTTAGATAAAATAGTAAAAAGTCACACAAATAAATAAAGGTTAGATGAAACAGTAAAAAAAAAAACAATCTATAAAAGTTAGAAGCCATGAAATATGTTTATAAATACAGGTGAAACAATTAAAAAACAACGTAAAAAAAAATGTTTAAAAACATCTACAACCATGATACAGGTTAAGATGATGCTTGCAAGTACAGAATTTAATAATTTTTAGTGTTCTCCACCAATATATGTTAAATAATTATATAAAGATACGTAAATCTGCAGTATTCTCTGTTTGTGATGTTATGCTTGTCTAAGTATTGAATTTCTGTCTTATATGTAAGCTGACCGTTTTTTATATAAATAAATTTATTTAAAGAAAAAACAACAGAATCTTTCGTAAAGAACATAATTGAAAATAAATAAATAAACCGACTCAACAAAGATGGGAAAACACACTCTTCACATGATTGAAAATAAATAAATAAACAGTCTAAAAAATTGGGAAAACACACTCTTATTGATGAGCAAAACTATTAAATTAGCACACAATGAGTAATAAATTCACAACATATAAATATGAAACACTGGACACTACAATACACACAGCAACATATTCAACTGATTCCTTATACCCAAATATAGAAGAGTGGAGTCGACTGATTTACCTATATATAAATATTATAAAACTGTTGTTTATTCTGAATATTTTGATGAAATTCCATTCCACTGGTTTAATAGAATGATGGTCATTTGCAATTTTGCAGTATACCTCAGATTTGACTGACACTCATTGTATGCGGAGATTATGTTGTTTACACCTCAATGTGAAAGCATGAGATTCCGGAAATAAAAGAAACACTAATATGTAATAAGAACAGAACTAGTTTGATGCATGTAATAACACGGATGTAATCAAATCAATAACAGGAACACAACCCTTTTTATTAATATGATGTCGGCTCGGTTACAATACATCTCCTCAGTTACATATTTTCAGTTACAACAGATGAATAGTGATCTCCTTCCGCATGCCCACATTTGAAACGGGCAGGCCAGTGTTGCTGCCGCTTATGTTAATCGGTCCTTGCTTGCTGTTGTTTTTCCTGCGGTCAAAGAAACGATAAAAATGTTTAGTAGCACCTGTGACTAAAGGATAAAACGTTTAAAAGAAATACGTGCAAAGATTGATTAAATACGCGAATAAAATGGCTTAGGCTGTCTAAGTAATCATTAGAGAACGTAATGCAGAAAAACATTCGAAATACAGCGTATTGCGTGATATGTTCTAACATAAGGTTTATTTAAACAACGTAAAACATAAGTTGTTTAAATACTGTTAATTTGGCAGAATATATAAAAAAGAACAGCACATATTAAATTAACAAAAAAATGTGCCAGGGGTGCCCAAACGGGCTACCCCGTTAAAGTTTAGTTTCGACGCCAATCCACTGGGAATGGGCTTGAAATATAAGACTATGGAGTGTCGGCAAATGGTTGGATTCTTGTGATCCAAGGTCGGGTCTGAAAGTCAGACTCACACTTCTGAAAACCACCCAGCACCCTCTCTTGTGAAAGAGATTCTGGATGTGAAGAAAGTAAAGTCTAAACTGGTGCAGTCGGGTATCGAATTCAACAGCACTTCGTTGTGTTTTTAAAATGCTTCGTCCTCCTTTGAAAATGCTTTGAGCTAGTTTTTTTATAGAGGAATTCTGCCTCTGAAACATTAATGTCAAAACCCTAAGTCCGCAGGCGCCGCTGAGATTTGACCATTGTCAGATGATTATGAGGCATGGCTCGTACTAAGATTGTCGCTAGGAACTCACATCCGTAATTACGAAGCATGGCCTCGGGTCGGATTTGTTGTTGAGATTGCTCGTCTCATTACTGTAGTTGGTGAAGTCCGTCGTTCTTTGAAAATGGCATGCAGTGATGCCACGTGGCGGTCATACCTTACTAGGAAGTAGAAAAGTCTTCCGCGACTTGGGCTGCCACCTGTCATTAAGTCGTTCTTTTTAAGGCCTCCGATTGGTCAACGCTTTTGACGCCGAAGTGTCGCGATATCGCGACACTTCGGCCAGGTCTTGGCTTGCGGCCGAAAGTGTCGCGATATCGCGACACTTCGGCCGGGTGGAGGCTTTCGGCCGAAAGTGTCGCGATATCGCGACACTTCGACCGGGTGTTGGTTTTTGGATAAAGGCTTTGCTTTTGATGAGGGTTTGGCTTTTGATGAAGGTTTGAAGTTTTGAAGTTTGTTAAAGGCTTTGATAAAACGACCAACTCTGCTCACTTATTTTTCGACCTTCCAAACTGCTGTGCAAGTGGCTAGGACCACTGTTTGACCTCTAAAGGCTGCCCTGAAAGCTGTGTGTGTCAATGCGATCAGTGTTTGTAGTCACTTAATCGGATTGGTGCTGTTTTGGTGTCTACAGATGCCCCTTTTTGGGAAGCGCTGCGGGTGACGCAGTGCTGAGCAAAAATATACGACCAAAGCACTAATGATTAGGGTTTCTTGGTAACCTAACCAACTTTTGATGCCCCAAGCATGGAAAGGGCGTGCATTCTTGAATCCTTGCTTCTGACGAGCTAAGGAATTTGATTTCAAGTGTTAACCCATTTTGGTGAGGTGTGACTTGAGCTTGGACATTGATCAGTCATGATTAGGCAAAGGGCGTAACCTTTTGTCCACAGGGGAAACCTTGTGTTCATGCTTCGGGAATGCCAAGTGTTTGATCAATTTAATGATTGCTTGTTTACTGCCCCAAGCAGGAGCGTGATTGTCTTTGTCAATGATTCTTTGAATGCATGTCATTGCCCCGATTGGGTGTGTGCTTGTTGATTGGTGACTAAGTGTGACTACCCCCTCAAGCGACGAATCGATGAGGGAATGACCTTCGTGAGAAAAGCGACGAGTCGCTTGACCCAAGATGACTTAGGTTAGGGTGCCTTTAGATGTTTTACCTTTTTAAGCACGTGCAATTTCTCGACATTTGGATCTATTTTTGGTGGGTGTTAACCCTTTTGGTGATGCCATAATGAGGTGAAATCATCAAAAACCCATCTTCCCGTGGAGCGGTCCAGCTATGGTAGCCTTCTTGGGGAAGTGAGAAAGTGACAATTTGAGCCCCGACATCGATTTTCTTTATGCCAAGAGGTTAAGTGCAAGAGCACTTGTGTCCGGCAACTTATTGCTATGGTTTTTGTGGTGCAATTTTGTGATGTTTTTGTTGTTTTGATTTTCTTTCTTTGTGTATATGTCATGATTTTATGCACAATGATTGATGTTGATGGATGCATGCTACGTTATATTGATGGATGCATATGTTGTGATGAATGCAAATGTATGTGATATGCAGAGATGAAATGGATGGATGGACTTTGTGATGTGTGGCCATGGCACCATAGACTGTTTAGAACTCCATTATTTTGTTTTGAGGCGATTACTGTGATACATGACTTTGTATGTATACATGTGGTTTTTCTTTTCTGATGGTAGTGTAAGGATGAAAAGTAGCACAGTCGGTTTAGAAATGTAGCTAAGGTTTTCTGAGACTCAGACGGTTTTAACTTACTAGCCATGACTGTACTTTATCTTACAAGACTTTTGAACAAGGTATGAATCGGACTTGTTTTTGACCAAGTTATTTCACATCCCCGTGTGTGCAATTGAGTTCATTTATGTGGTATTTGTCAGGATACCGCCAGTGCCAGATGGGCTTTCAACATAACCTGTATTGAGGATCACCTAATTAGCTCCACTAACTCCTTTGTTGTATTTAGTTAGATTAATATGCAGTGTTATCCAAGATGCCATAAGCTAGCTCATCCTTATGCAAACATTGGTCTGTACACTCGCAAAGTGAATGTGGCAGACATATCGTCATGCGGGTAGGATACCACCATTGCCAGATAGGCTATCAACCAAACCTGTAATGAGGATCACCTAGATGGTTTTTTGAATGCTGAGAATTCCAGGGATTCAAGTTTAGGATGTTTGTGGGCTGAATGATTTAGAGAGTTGCTCTTCTATATAGTGATGAAAATCACTGTTTATTTTCTATTAATTCTTTTTGAGCAAGGATTCTGAATAGTGGTGAGAACCACTGTTATTTGATTTTGTGTTTTGAGTATTGTGAATTGCTTTGATCCTTGTGGCCTTGGGGATGACTACCCATCCTGGTTAGGGGCGGATAGTACGAATCCTTACAACTTTGGGGACCAAGGGACTGATGGAGGTTATGGAGTAAGGGCATTGATCTGTTAGGCCTTGGGGATGACTATCCATCCTGGTTAGGGGCGGATAGTACGAATCCTTACAACTTGGAGACCAAAGGTGAATGGAAAATGTTAGGATGATGATTTGTTGGAATGTTGTTTGTGAATGGTGTTGATCCTTTAGGTCTTGGGGATGACTACCCATCCTTGGCAGGGATGTGTAGTACAAATCCTTACAACTTTGGGAACCAACTATGATTGGGATTTGGGAGTGGTGAAAACCATTGTACATGGAGGGGAATGGATAAGAAAGAGCTTGGCCTTTTGTGAATTCTCAGCATTCTAGAACCATTCGCACGGGGGGATGAGCAAGATAACCGTTTCGCTTATGGTGACCTGGATTACTGTGCAGGTTTCATCTTTCTTTCACACAACTTGGGAATTTTTATGTGTTTTAATTTGTGTTGGGATGTTACGTAACAAGGTGTATTTCAAGTATGACTCTACCTTCGTAAAATCTGTCTGACTTGATACATGACATAGCTAAAGAGCAAAATGATGATTGAATCACGAAAACCCTTGGTACATTAAAAGACCACTGACTGTAGTGTGGAAAAAGAAATGCATGGTGTTTTTGTTGTTTTTGTAAAATGGAATAGTGTGGAACAAGAAGGACTAGTAGAACTATGACAGCCTATGGTGCCGTTGACCTATACGACCACAAATATGCAATGTATGGATGCAATGCTTTAATGCAGCTATGTATTTTTGTATTTTTGATGGATTGATTTTTGTGAATATGAAAATGAAGTGCGAGAATAACTCTCTTATTGATGAATTTGAGTATGCCTAGAAATGAGATGCAAATTTTTGTTGTTTTTGATGATTTTTGTTGTTTTTGAATTTTCTTGATTTTTGACCAAGCGATTGTGGAAATCCTTGGAGCATTTTGGGATTGACCAAGCGATTGCAAGAATCCTTGGAGCCTTTTTGGGATTTGACCAAGCGATTGCAAGAATCCTTGGAGCCTTTTTGGGATTTGACCAAGCGATTGCAAGAATCCTTGGAGCATTTGGGGATTGACCAAGCGATTGCAAGAATCCTTGGAGCCTTTTGGGATTGACCAAGCGATTGCAAGAATCCTTGGAGCATTTTTGGGTTTTGACCAAGCGATTGCAAGAATCCTTGGAGCCTTTTTGGGGTTTGACCAAGCGATTGCAAGAATCCTTGGAGCATTTGGGGATTGACCAAGCGATTGCAAGAATCCTTGGAGCATTTTGGGATTTGACCAAGCGATTGCAAGAATCCTTGGAGCATTTTGGGGATTTGGCTCTCTTAGATATGAAATGGTCGCAAATGACTGATATTCAAGGGTTCTGTTTCCTTGATACCATCAAGAGAAGCTAGCCGGTATGTCCCGGGTCCTATTTTGCTATCAATGATATATGGACCTAACCAATTTGCCGCAAACTTGTCCCTTAGGTGGGATGGCAAACTGGAATTTTGTTGGTTTTCCTTCAAAACCAAATCACCAACCCGAAAGTCCCTTAGGTGAACTTTCATGTTGTAAGCTTTCTTAAGTCGCTCTTGATAAATACGTAAATGCTCGAGAGCATTAACGCGTCGTTCGTCAAGCAACGTAAGCTGGTCTAACCGAGCTTGCCACGCAGAATCATCATCGATGAACTCCTGCATTGATATGCGTAGGGAAGGAATCTCCAACTCTAGAGGCATGACTGCCTCGGAACCATACATAAGCAAAAATGGAGTGGCCCCGGTGGGTGTCCGAATGCTAGTGCGATAGGCCCATAGGGCAAGTGGGATTTGAATGTGCCAATCCTTATGACTGTCTGCGACGGTCTTTTTAAGGATGGCAACTAGCATTTTGTTTGACGCCTCCGCTTGCCCATTCGCCTACTGGATAATAGGGTGTTGAAAAGTTGTCGTTGAATCTTGTACTTTGTGGTCAAAGCACGCACGTCTTTGTTCTTGAAAGGCGTTCCATTATCCGAGACTATTTTGGATGGAATACCAAAATGACATATGATGTTATGCAAAATGAACTCCACAATGCGGGGTCCTGTCGTAGAGGTAAGCGGAATTGCTTCCACCCACTTGGTAAAATACTCTATGGCCGTTATGATAAATGTGTGATGGCCTGACGATGCGGGGAGATCTTTCCAATTAGATCGAAGCCCCACTGCGAGAACGGCCAATCAGACTAGACTGTCTGCAAGGCTTGAGAAGGTATGTGCATCAAATTGGCATGATGTTGACACTTCATGCACTTCTTGACATAGGTGCAACAATCTCGCTCTAAAGATGGCCAATAATAGCCCATGCAAAGAATGCGCTTTGCAATGGCCATACCACTAAAGTGGCCACCACATGTACCATCGTGCGCTTGGGCGACTGCCCAAGTGGACTCTTGTTGGTCCAAGCAACGAAGGAGGATTCCTTCATAGCTGCGACGATACAAAATGTCTCCTATCAAGACATACTTAGCCGCTTTCTGCTTGAGTGCTCGTTTTGCGGCATGAGTCAATCCAAGTGGGAGATTACCTAGCTTGAGGTAGTCTCTGATGGGTAAATACCAGTCCTGTTGATCAGAAACCTCGACAGTATGAACAACCAATCTCTCTTGAAGTTCCTCCCTAGCAAACGCTGAATGGGATAGAACTTGCAAGAATAGCGTTGTGTTGCTATTAATGGGAGTAGGGGAAAACAAAGACCCCCAGTTGGCACGTTTTAGACGATCTTGGATTCGAGAGAACTTATCCGAGGATGGTTCAATCTGGATCATGTGGATTCTTGGCGTCAAGTCTGAGCTTGCACGCTCCATCGTGGATTGCGATAAGGTTTTGACTTGAATGGTTGTCATATCACCGGAAAGGTCCTGCGGAATTAGTGACCCCAAGGAGGCCATTGTGTCCGCAAAATGATTCGATGATCGAGGGAGGGCCTCGATGTCATACCACTCAAGTTTTGCCAAGAATTTGTCCACGAGGGCTTTATAAGCCTTCAGAACTGGGCATTTGCATTGATATACCCCTTTGACTTGATTGACTATTAACAGTGAATCACCAAAGATATTCAGTCATTTGATGTTCATGGTGATTGTTGTCTGAAGACCTAGGAGCAAGGCTTCATACTCTGCATTATTGTTGGTGCATGGGAAGTTTAATTTAAATGACAGGGGCATTGGGGCACCCTGCGGTGTGAAGAATACAATTCCCGTGCCACCACCTTGCTCACATTTAGAACCATCGAAGAATAGGGTTATGTCGGCTTGTGACTCAGGCTCATCGGAATCTGGCGATTCTGAGACATGGAAGACCCCATCATCGGGTAGTTCTATGACCGGAGGCTGATCGTCTTCAAGAGGAGCCTCTGCTAGTTGATCGGCTATGACTTGTCCTTTGATAGATTTTTGTCCAATAAACTCTATGTCAAATTCCATCAACAACATGATCCATTTCGCCGTGCGACTACTATGATAAGTACGACTCATCATGTATCGCAATGGATTCTCCTTAGACACAACATACGTAGTGTTGCTTCGAGCATGTAGTGGCGTAGCTTTTTGGTAGCAAACACCACTTCCAAGCAGAGTTTCTCAACGTATGCATAGTTAAGTTCATAACTAACCAGGGTGCGGCTAAGATAGTATGTAGCCTGTTCTTTGTGAAGTTCATTCTTCTGGGCTAGCATGGCACCCAGTGCCACCTCATAGCTGAGATGTATAAGTAGAACGGCACTCCTGGTCTAGGTGGTGCCAATACTGGCGACGAAACTAGGTATTGTTTGATCTCGTCAAAGGTTGACTGGCACTCGTCATCCCAATGAAATGTAACTCCCTTGTGCAATAATTTGTTCATGGGTCGGCACTTGTCAGATAATTGCGCTATGAAGCGTTTAATCGATGCGACCTTTCCCAGCAGACTTCCGAGCTGCTTGATTGTAGTTGGGGGAACCATTTCAAGGATTGCCTTGACTTTCTTTGGGTCCACCTCGATTCCTCGCTTTGAGACTATGAAACCCAAGAGTTTTCCAGATGTGACGCCAAAGACGCACTTCTTGGGGTTTAGTCTAACTTTATGCTCCATGAGGCGATCGAGGATCTGGCTTAAGTCAGCGATATGATTTGAGCGCAAAAGAGATTTGGCTAACAAATCATCCATGTAATCTTCCAAAGTTTTGTGCATGTAATCGTGGAAGATATATGTCATGGCACGTTGGTAGGTGGCACCAAGCATTTTTAAGGCCAAAAGGCATGACCTTATAACAAAATGTCCCCCAAGGCGTTGTGAACGCCGTTTTTAGTTGGTCTTCAGGATTGATACGAATCTGATTGTATCCTGAGAAACCATCCATGAGGGAGAGCATTTTGTGACCTTATGTAGCGTCTACCAACGCGTCGATGCTCGGTAAGGGGAAATCATCCTTAGGACTCGCTTTGTTTAGATCTCAAAAATCGGTGCATATGCGAATCCTCCCGTCGGGCTTCTTGACGGGAACCATGTTGGACAACCATGGCGGATAATCCACACAGATGACAAACTGTGCATCCAATAGCTTTTGCAATTCATCTTTGACCATCAAGGCCACTGTTGGGTGCATCTTACGTAGTTTTTGCTTTACAAGCTTGATTGTCGGATCAAGCATTAAATTATGCATGACTAGTTGCGGGTCTAGTCCTGGCATATCCTTGTATGACCATGCAAAAACCTCCTTCTTCTCTTTGAGAAGGGTAATGTAGTCGGCTTGCTCTTCGGGGGAAAGGCTTACCCCCGACTTGAGAATCTATGGATTCATTGGATCTGTGCTGATATCTACATCAGTCGTTTCCTCGATCGACATGTGGGATCCGTCCTCCAACTGATGTGGAGTCGGGATCAAATGGATATCATTAGCTGAATTTAGATCTACGTTTGGAACCTCGGGTTCCTCTTCAGCCTGAAAAATATCCGAAGTTGTCCCTGGGGTAAAATGATGTATTTCACCGAAAGGCCGATACTCTGATGGTGATAAAGGTGAATTGACGCGATCCCAGTCGATGGCATCTATGTCTAGATGCAATGACCGTGCTGGATCGGTCGGATTGCGGATGGGTGCGGTCAAATCAATGGAGATCATGTGGATGGAATGAATTTGGTCTCCATTACCGTGGGTATGAGAACTTGATTCTTCTAGATGCTCCCTATACTCTGGATCTGGCTCTAGGGGAACGGGCACGAACGGATCGGCCCTATGTGCTAAATGGAGGACAGGGTCTTCCCTCGGCACTGTTGTCATGATAGGGTCTCGGGGTGGACGGTGCTCATCGTGAATTTGGAGCCATGGATCCAAGATTAGGGCCCACCCCGCTGGGTCTACCCACCATTCATGCCCTAACCTTATGCCCATCTGTCCCATTAGATCTTCATGAGTTAAAGGGCGGTGATGCCGTCGCGCATGTCTGAGATAGTCCATCTCAGTCTCATCTTCCGAATCACTTTCGGAGATCCAAAAATGTTCATTCTCTTCAACAACTGTTACTTGCGATGTTGAGGGTTCTCCTTGTTCCGATGAAGTTAATCTGGTCCCATTGCGGTTGTTCCACTTTTGGTGGAGGGACCTGATTCTCTTGACATTGTATTGATTCAACTGGAACCTCTAAGGGGAACAGCTTCAAAAAGATGTCCGGACATCGTTGATGTTCTCTTTGGGGATTAATGTCTGAACTTTCACCTCTCTCTAGCAAAGGAGAGGGATTACTGCTGTTGCCAAGGGTGTTTGTTGACCATGGGAGGTAGTCTCCCAATGTATATTCCGTATTCGGGTTGGCATAAAGATCTGGTGCCAATCCCCCCTTGTTGCCTATTTCTAGGCCTTGCATATTTTCTACCAAGATGTCTAAGGGCAGGGGGTGGTTGAACCCTACTCCTGACTTATCATATGGCATCTGATATCTTGGTTGGCAAAGGACCCGCATCCCTTGTTCATATCTCGCTCAGCTCGTATCCATGCCAATTGCATTGGCCGAGATATTTGAGGGCGAAGTTTGGGTTTGACAGATAGTTGATGTTTTCAACAAAAGGTTCTCCGTCTGCTTCCTTTTGTTTGCATGGTTCAAGACCATGATCAAGGCCCCCATACACAAAGTTTGTCTGGTTGGGTGGGTGACCTAGAGGAACAACTGTTCCTATGGGAAGGCGAGGTCTCCCCATATCTTGTACTGATTCTACTGTAGGCGTTGCCACAACATTCTGCACTAAGTATTCCCCCAGGCCTGTACTTGCCATTTCAATAGTGATTGTTGATTCTTGGGAGGGAGGGAACGGCAGTCCTTCCTGAGTCCATTCCATGTTTGGTGGTTTAGGAATCTCAACTTCCGTAGTGCTAGGTGTTTCCTCTGTTGATACCATTGATATTGTGGGCAAACCCTCTTCTAGGGGCTGAGCCTCTTCCATGATCTATTTTCCCTTGTCCTTCTGTTTAGCCATGACAGGTGGCGTTGGTAATGAAGGAGCAGATGATGAGGATTCACCTGGCTAGGATTTTGGTGATTTGGTCACCAGTGGTGCCTGCGGTATTGGACCCTGTTTAGATGGATTTAACTGGAAATCCAAATGCGTTGAAGGGAGGGTCGATTGAGGCATTAGTTGTACCACATTGCAATACTTGAAGGGTTCCAAGTCCATCGGGACTACATGTATTTCTCCTTCAAAAGCATACTTTAAGCATTGGTGAGCGATGGAAGGGACACACTTCATGTCCCTGATCCAAGGCCGCCCTAGCAGTATATTGTAAGCCATCTCGCCTTCCAACACATGGCACAATGTTGGTATTGTCTTTTGTCCTACCTGGATAGGTAGAACAACTGTGTCGACTGTCGAGCATATTGCATCATTGAACGCTCGCAGTGTGTACGTGGAGGTCGTGATATGAGAGGCTGGCAGCTTTAAATGTTTTAGCGCTGCGGTGGTGATGATGTTATCGGACGAGCCAGTATCTACCAGCACTCTCTTGTATGGGATCCCGTTGACCCGTGCGATGACGTGCAGGGGTGGATCTACCGTGTCATTCGATATTGCTTTGACTTCATCCTCTCTGAAGGTGATGACCGGCTCCGTACATCGCTGCACATGTCCTACGAAGTTGTTGAAAGAATTTGCTTCGTGAGGCTGTAATTCGATGGCTTTTAATATTTCCATAAGAGCTTCTCTATGAGGTGTTGACTGTTGAATAAGCTCGTAAATGGAAAGCCTAGCCGATGTGGTCCGCAAACTCTGCGTGAGTTTGGTCCGTATCGTGACCTCGGGTCTAGGCGGAGGTACTTGCACAGGGCATTGCTGAGGCTACGACGTCGTTGGAACTTCCCTCGTAGCTACCGCAGGGGCAGCTGCTGGGTACTTTTTGTTCCTTGTCACTATGCTGATCATTCCCACAAATCCTTGCATGGGAAGATTCTCTCGCACCTCGTTAATCTGGAGAGGTTTTGCCTGTTCCTCATGGGCAGGCAAAGGGTCCTTGAATACCCCCATTTGTTGGTTATTTGGCGCTATGGGGTTGTCCACGGCCAATGTTTTATTGTCGATTAAATCTTGGATTAATCCTTTGAATTTCCAGCATCCATTTAAATCATGTCCCCTGCGCCTATGGAATCTACAATACAATTCCTCTCTGTATCCCTTAGGCTTGGGGGCGTTAGGGTCGATAGTTTGGATTTCTTGCAAGGTGACTAAATTTGCCGCTGACAAGCGGTCAAATAGGGAGTCCCTGGACTCCGTGTAAGGGGTGAATTGTCGCCTAGGGCGACACTGCTGATTCTGCTCCTGTTTCTTATTGTCTTTTCCATAACTAGGAGGCACTGCCTAGTAATTAGCCTTTTGGGGCTGCATTTCTTACACAGGCTTGGGAGCATTTATCGTAACTTGGTTAACTGCAGCGGGTTGTGATTGCGTATTCCCAGTCTTAGTGGTTTTATTCCACTCTTTCTTTTTAGGCTTGGCAATTGCGCCTTCGCCTATCTTAATCTCTTCTATAACTCTGGCTTGCGCCAAAGCTTCTTCTAAGTTGTCGTATTGCTACAGCAGCAATAGACCAGAGATTGATTTTAAGCAACTCCATGCAAACATCTGCGTAAGATCAGACATAGGGGGACGGTAGGGTAACCTAGAAAGCAAAGCCCTCCAGCGATTCCCGTATGCTGTCATTGTTTCTTCCTCATATTGCTTGAGGCTGGCCAGATCACTCAGTGATGCCTTCTTCTTTGTGTTGAAAGCAAAGCGTTCAAGAAACGCATCTACTAATTGATCGAGATTGTTTATGTTGTGTTTGGGTAATTGTGTGAACCAATCCGAGGCGGGGCCTGCGAATGTGGTTATGAAAGTTCGAAGCAACAATGCATCATTATCTTGGATGCCGAAGCATTGACTTAGGAACCTTGTGACATGTTCTTGTGCGTCCTCTTCACCTTTAAAGACTGCCAATTGAGGCAACTTGAAGTGTTCGGGGTAAAGAGGTGTAGGCACTGAGGGATGCACTGGATGACTGCGGAGTTGACGTAATGTGGGTTTTTGATGCCCGAAAGCTTTTGTCTCCATAGACTCCAAACGCTCTAATAGCGCTTTGTATGCATCGGAAGATTTTATTTCTTCCTCTTTTGTTTGCTCCCGTTGTGAGTCATGGGAGACTGGAGGCCTATGGGGGGGTGGCCGATTGGCAGCCCTCCCGCCTTGATGGGGCATTTTGGCCCATTCTATTTCTGGTTCGTACTCTTCATAAACTTCTTGAGGAGTCTCTGGGCGAGACCTATGACCTTGATTGAGTCCCCGTTGGGGGTACCCATCATTGTTTCGGGGAGTGGCCTCCCTCTCGGGTCTATAAGGTCTCGGAGGCAAAGCTTGATGAGGTCGTGGAGACCTGTCCGGCATCAAAGGGTTGTGCCTCTCATATTGTTCCTCTCTGTGGGTGCGAGGGGTTGGCACCCTCTCAGGTAGCTTATAGCGCAACTCATCCGCTTCGCGCTGCATGCGCTCTTTATTCAAGCGGTATAAGTACTCTAACTCCTGATGACCCCTGCTCAAGCTGCGTGATTCGAGCTTGGCGAGCGGCATGTCCGGCGACTCGCGGGTCGACTGGGTCTCCCCTCTTTTGTTGAGGAGGCTTGAATGTTTTGCCTATGTGTTTGCCTCGATCTTGATGGTCTAAAATTTCAATGGGTTGCTTCCCTTTGTCGGGGTAGGCGACATTTGCTTGAGGCTCTAGCCTTGATGTGTGATCATGATATCTGGTAGGCGTAGAAACACACGGTTCCTGCATTGTATGTTGTTCCCGAGGAATGCGATGATCTTCCTCGTACTCCCTTTCATGGGTGTGAAAGGGGCGGGCGGAGTTAGCTTGCCCTGTGTAAAGAGCCTTGCGCTCTGGATGTTGTCTTTCTGTTCTGATGGGAGGTAAAGAAGAGATGCCATATCCACGTTGTCTCTCCAAATGGACAGTATGCCTCTCTAGCACTTCACCGCGTTGTGGCCATTCAAATCTAGCCTCAAGAGGCGGTTGTCTACCTACATTGAGATCTACGTGTAAAGCGTCTTCCCGAAAGGGGCTATGTTGGATGGGCATACCCCAATGAGGAGGCTCCCAATAATTTCTTTTTGATGGGGTCTGATATGGACTCTCTTGTAGGCTAGACCGCCAAGGCGGTATGGCCAAGTCCTCAGGGCTAAAGCGAAGGCGACTAGCGCCCTCTCTTTGTGCACCTTCCGCAGCGTCCGCCCTTGATTGGGCTTGGCTACGGGTGTACACCATTGTGGTGCTTCTCTACTATCTAAGCAGATTTTATCTCGTTTATGGTGATTTGTCTTTTTGTCTACACTAAGCGTAAATGAACACACTCATACACAAAATCGTGATTATCTCTTTTAAGGATTTGATAGTGTGTCCTAAACTGGTTTAGTGCATTTTGATGTTTTGTTTTGTTTTTGCAATTTTGGAAGAACGTTTAAATGCATAATGTTGGCTCATATGACTCCCATAAATGGTCGCCCCTTCAATATACCATTGTCGGACCGATATACCAACCTCTCTATATACCCGCCCTTACGAGAGGGAAACTATAGGTACGTGAGAGCAGATGGTACGTGGAACATAGGCGGTACGAAAGGGGGATTGTCCTGTTAATGACACCTACCATAGAAGACTTATCCTCGCGTGCATGGGAATCACCCCAACGACACTCGGTCAGCTTTCGTCAGGATTTACGTCTAACAACAGTGACAATCGGGGAAATGGATGCAAAGCTAAGCCAAGGTGGTGATGAACCCACCGTTGGTCTTGCTCAAGGGTTGGGGTTTTACGACCAGCTCCTTGGTTCAAATTTACCGCGTGCAGTGTGTGGAGTTCATTTTTTATTTAATAAAAATGAAACGAGCAGCAAAAAGAAACTTTCCCTATGCAAACCGGAAGACAGCAAGAAACACTACAAACCGGAAAAACAGCAAGTAAAAATTAAAAAAAATTTTTTTTTTTTTTTTATAAGCAAGAAAAATTTACGGAAAATTTCTCTACCTTTCTTTAATAATTAAAAAATTAATTATTAAATAAATAATTACATAAAATAAAAAAATAATTAAATAAAGCAAGAAAAATTTATGAAAAATTTCTCTACCTTTCTTTAATAATTAAAAAGAATGAAAGTAAAAGATTAAACAAGTAAAATAAACAGAAATTTCACAGAAAATGACATGGACAGTTAAAAACCGTTACCTCTTTCTGCCCGGATTTGCTGTTTCTGACCTTCGGCTTTAAAAAAAAAAGTACCTGTTAAAACACAGCAAATCTGATTAGTTTCTGTGATTTAAAAATTTGGGAACGGTCCCACCGTGATCGCCACTGAAAGCATGAGATTCCGGAAATAAAAGAAACACTAATATGTAATAAGAACAGAACTAGTTTGATGCATGTAATAACACGGATGTAATCAAATCAATAACAGGAACACAGCCCTTTTTATTAATATGATGTCGGCTCGGTTACAATACATCTCCTCAGTTACATATTTTCGGTTACAACAGATGAATAGTGATCTCCTTCCGCATGCCCACATTTGAAACGAGGCGAGCAGTGTTGTTGCCGCTTATGTTAATCGGTCCTTGCTTGCTCGCTGTTTTTCCTGCGGTCAAAGAAATGATAAAAATGTTCAGTAGCACCTGTGACTAAAGGAAAAAACGTTTAAAAGAAATACGTGCAAAGATTGATTAAATACGCGAATAAAATGGCTTAGGCTGTCTAAGTAATCATTAGAGAACGTAATGTAGAAAAACATTCGAAATACAGCGTATTGCGTGATATGTTCTAACATAAGGTTTATTTAAACAACGTAAAACATAAGCTGTTTAAATACTGTTAATCTGGCAGAATATATAAAAAGGAACAGCACATATTAAATTAACAAAAAAATGTGCCAGGGGTGCCCAAACGGGCTGCCCCGTTAAAGTTTAGTTTCGACGCCAATCCACTGGGAATGGGCTCGAAATCTAAGACTGTGGAGTGTCGGAAAATGGTTGGATTCTTGTGATCCAAGGTCGGGTCTGAAAGTCAGACTCACACTTCTGAAAACCACCCAGCACCCTCTCTTGTGAAAGAGATTCTGGATGTGAAGAAAGTAAAGTCTAAACTGGTGCAGTCGGGTATCGAATTCAACAGCACTTCGTTGTGTTTTTAAAATGCTTCGTCCTCCTTTGAAAATGCTTTGAGCTAGTTTTTTTATAGAGGAATTCTGCCTCTGAAACATTAATGTCAAAACCCTAAGTCCGCAGGCGCCGCTGAGATTTGACCGTTGTCAGATGATTATGAGGCATGGCTCGTACTGAGATTGTCGCTAGGAACTCACATCCGTAATTACGAAGCATGGCCTCGGGTCGGATTTGTTGTTGAGATTGCTCGTCTCATTACTGCAGTTGGTGAAGTCCGCCGTTCTTTGAAAATGGCATGCAGTGATGCCACGTGGCGGTCATACCTTACTAGGAAGTAGAAAAGTCTTCCGCGACTTGGGCTGCCACCTGTCATTAAGTCGTTCTTTTTAAGGCCTCCGATTGGTCAACGCTTTTGACGTCGAAGTGTCGCGATATCGCGACACTTCGGCCAGGTCTTGGCTTGCGGCCGAAAGTGTCGCGATATCGCGACACTTCGGTCGGGTGAAGGCTTTTGGCCGGAAGTGTCGCGATATCGCGACACTTTCGACCGGGTGTTGGTTTTTGGGTAAAGGCTTTGCTTTTGATGAGGGTTTGGCTTTTGATGAAGGTTTGAAGTTTTGAAGTTTGTTAAAGGCTTTGATAAAACGACCAACTCTGCTCACTTATTTTTTGACCTTCCAAACTGTTGTGCAAGTGGCTAGGACCACTGTTTGACCTCTAAAGGCTGCCCTGAAAGCTGTGTGTGTCAATGCGATCAGTGTTTGTAGTCACTTAATCGGATTGGTGCTATTTTGGTATCTACACAATGAACTGAGATTAGATATTTGAGTGAACCATAGTCTATTATTGCACGAGTTGTTGATCATCAATCACATATTTATCACTTTGAGCGTTTTGATTCTTTACATGGAGGTACTTTCTTGGTGGCCCATGCAGATTTAAAAAGCAATATTTGGCATGAGAGATTTGGTCATCTCAATTATAGATATTTTAAGGATTTGAGCACTTATGATATGGTCATTGAATTATCTAAGGTCTCCTGTATTGATGAAGTTTGTCTAAGTTGTGTACTTAGTAAACAACATCAAGATCTTTTTCCCAAAGGTAAGTCCAAGAGAGCTTCTTCTCATCTTGAGTTGGTGCACAATGACTTGATGGTTTTTTCCACTCCTTTTTTGGGAGCTAAGTATGCACTCACATTTATTGATGATTTCACAAGGAGAAATTGGGTATATTTTCTCAAGTTCAAGAGTGAAGTGTTTTCTACATTCAAAGTCTTTAAGGATTTTTTTGCAAATCAATATTTGAGTTGCATCAAGAAGATTTATATTGATAATGGAGGAGAGTATTTCAGTAAGGATTTTTTAGATTTTTTGGCCCATCATGGGATTCTACATCAACACTATGCCCCACATATATCACAATATAATGATATAGCTGAGAAAAAATAGAACACTTAAGGAAATGGGAAATTGTATGATGCACTCATAGGTTTTACCTCCCAAGGTTTGGGTTGAGGTAGTAAATTATGTGAATTTACTTTCAAAATCGCACGCCTCATTGAGATCTTGATAATATGACTCTATAGGAGGCTTGGACAAGAACCAATCCTAATGTTTCTCATTTCCAAGTTTTTGGGAGTCAAGCATGGGCTCATGTTTCAAATAAGAAAATGACAAATTTGGATAGAAAGAGCAAACCAATCATTTTTGATGGATATTATGAAAATATGATGGCTTATATATTACTAGATCCTAGATACACATGAAGTTCCTTTTTGAACTCATGTCCAGTTTGATGAGCATTATTATCCACTTGAGCCCACTCTTTCTACTCCTCCTTCTCCATCCTAATCTATTTTTTACTTTAAAGATGATTGTTTTGATAATGATCACAATGAGGATGAGGATATTTTTGATATAGTTGTAGAGGTTCTTACACATGTTGCCCCCATGTAGTTTAGAAGGAAATATCTTTCATTTAAGGTCTCCCACCTTCAGGATATACTTCTACTTCCAACATGGGTCTTCTTTGTCAAGAAATTTCTATTGATCCACAAATATTTGATGAGGCCCGTGACATTCGTGAGTGGGATAATGCCATGAATGATGAGTATTATTCCTTAATTAAGAATCATTCTTGGGATTTTATTCCTTCCAAAAGGAATAAAAATTATGAGATGCAAATGGGTGTATCATACCAAATATGCAACATATGGGTCCATTCATAACTACAAGGCTTGAAATGTGGCAAAGGATTTTTCACATGTTGAAGGGTTTGATAGTCTAATAATTTTACCCTTGTTTTCAAGTTAGATTATGTTCATCTTGTACTCTTTATTGCTACATCACAGGGTTATTCAGTTTACTAGATGGATGTGAAGAGTGCCTTTTACATGAAGATTTGCAAGAATAGATTTATATGGAATGGCCTCCAGGATTTGTCCAAGATTCTTCATTGGTGTGCAGATTATGGAAATCACCTTATGGTCTCAAATAGTCCCCCATGGCTTGGTATGAGAATATGAATTCTTTTCTTTTATCTTCTAGATTTTTGAGATACCATTATGATCCTATAGTTTATATTTTTAGGGATAGAGACGACATCATCATCATTGTATTATATATTAATGATTTATTGATCATAGGAAGTTCTACTTCATGCATCTAGGTTGTGTAGCATTCTCTTTTTTAGTGTTTTGAGATGACAGATCTTGGAATTTTGCACCTTTTTATTGGGTTTCATATTCAAATTCAAATTCAAGGATCTCATTTTATCAGCAAAAGTATATATTGGGTTTACTTCAGTGATTTGGAATGGCTGACTATAAACCATCTCCTACTCCTTTTTAGTCAAGTGTTATTTTGAGTGCCACATGTTCTACTCTTAGAGTTGAAGCCACCATTTGCAAATAGTTGGTTGGGAGTTTGAATTACTTAATTCACACTCGTCTTGACATATCATTTGCTATTGGTTTGGTCTCTCGATTTTCACATGATCCACATGATAGTCATTGGCAGGCTACTAAGAAAATTTTATGGTAGCTTCGAGAGACCACATTTTGGGCTTCACTTTTTGAGGGGTATTTATAGTTGTTTAGGTATATATATTCTAATTGGGTAGGTTGTGTTGATACTCAATGATCTACTTTTGGTTATGTCTTCTACCTTGGTTCTTCACCTATTGCTTGGGCATGTAAAAAATAGATAATTATTGTTATTTCATCAAAAAAGGTAGAATATCAGGCAACAATATTGGCTAGTCAAGAGATTCTTTGGATTCAATAATTTTTGATAGAGCTTGGCTTCTCACAAGATCAGTGTAAAAATTCATTTTGGTATGACAACCGAAGTACCATACACATTTCTTGCAATCCTATTGAGCATCATAGGACCAAGCACATTGATATTCATATGTAATTCGTTCGATATCTTATCGAAGATGTAGTGATTATCTTGGATTACATTCCCACTCAGCAGTAAATTATCAACATCTTCACTAAACCCTTCTCATATCCTCATTTTCATTTGTTGCAAGATATGCTTTGGGTGAAGGAAGTCGTCCTTGGGGGCTATGGATGAGGCCACCTTCCTTTCTTCTTCTTCTTTCTTTCTAGTTGGATGATTTTTCCCACGTGGCTTTTCCTCTTGGTTTGAAAGTTTTTGGATACACATTGTACATGAGTACCTGATCAAGCTTTGTTGTCAAGACTCATATTGTGAATATGCCACTTATTTTTTATCCCTAGCTTCATTTGAAGGGGGGTGTTAGAGTAGGTTTTTAGACTCTAGCTCATGCTCACTTAGGTACTTTAATTTTATATTAGTTTAATTTATTTTTCCCCACCCACTTTATGTGTGGATATTTATTTTCATCTTATTTATATATTATGGGGATATTTGGCATTCCGAGGGAGTTACACTCATTGATTACATTTGAAAGGTTGAGATATTTCTCCATGGATCATATCACACCTTCCTATTTGTACAATGGATATTGATTCTCATATCTTTGTTGATCCTACAATTGTGGTGGACCTTCATTGCCTATTTAAGCAAGAATTCTCCATTGTATTCACAATACAATTTTAACATATGATATGATATTGTAGTTTTTGTGTTAGCTTCCATTATATTATTTATATTTTTGTTAATGTGGTGTTGCTTCAATCCCTTGATCCTTGTGGCTTGGTTCAGTGTTTTGCATTTTTCTATTTTGTAGTTTTTGAAATCTTAAGGAATTCTCTCAAAGTGTTTCCTATTGTCTTAAAGGTTTATATTTACCAAAATTCAATGAGTAATCCATACATCCTAACCCAAACTGATATTAGGGATACATTTATATTTTTAGGTACAAAACCTTCATACTGGTGGGTAAGGAAGAGTCTTGCTCTTTCCATAAACCAATGATCCCCTTTTAGGATTTTATCTCTTTCATCCCTAGAACAAAATATGGCTAGAAAAAAACCTTTGGGAAGAAAATATATATTCATTTCTATATATTTCCAACTCCTACCAATACACTTTCTCGAGGAATTAAATTTACCAAAAATTACCCTATCTTTGAGATATGAGGATCAATCCTTTGTGAGGAATTCACTAACCTCTACTACTAGAGATGATTCTAAGGATTTAGCTATAAATTGATCCATGGGAAGGAAACTAAAATTCAAAATCTACTAAAAAATAGTAGAATATCCTATAATAATTATAATATGCAAAAAAACCTAAAATAATTCGCATGTAAAATTTCTATGAAAAAAAGAAGAAAAATACTTACCTAAAAATTTTATGCTTAGCCAAAATATCTTGCCTCACTAAAACCCTAGCCCTCCATTCCTCCTCCCAAAAGATAAGTCTAATTTCATTTTTAATTATCTTAATCAAACAACCCATCACAATTTTTTATATGACCATTCGTTTTAAATTTCATCAAATTCCATAGAAATCTCTCTCTCTCTCTCTCTCTCTCTCTCTCTCTCTCTCTCTCTTTAAAAAAATATAATTTAAAATAATAAATGGCCCAACTATATGTTATCAATTAAATAAAAATAATATAATAAATAAATATTAGGATTATAAAAAAAAATTAGTAATTTAATCTCAATATATATAAAATAAATTCATTACATGGGATTGAATATTTTTGTAATCTAGGAACCTTATTTAATTTATTGAGTTTATGCCATCTCATGGTTTACATATTAATTTATTATATAATAAATAATAATAAAAATTTGACTTCCAAAGATAAGACTTAACTTTAAATTTTTAAAAAATATATATTTTTTTAAAATAAGGAAATGGAAATGATTTTTTTTAGGTAAAGTTAACTTCTATTAAATTAAAATACATAACAATACAACAAAAATGTTTGGGTCGACCCATAATGTCAAACCAACTCTTGAAGAGTTGGGATCAAACCACAAGTCTTAAAATAAGTACATCATAGAGATCACAAAATTACATCAAAGCATAGAAAATAAAAAAATTAATGTGCCTATGGAGAGAGTGATTGGTGGTTTTCCTCATCCACCAGGTTCTGCCAAGTATTTGTAGGTATCAGAATGATGCCCCAACCCGAGTCATCAATGATCTCAGTGGACTTAGGTGCATCACCCCAACCTCTAGTAATGTATGCATTATCTAGTGGATCAGGCTGAGCATCCCAACCTCTAGTAGCTCGAATTACTGCAACCACCTCAGGACGAGGCCCCCAATAATCAGCTTGATGAGAGGACTCTCCTAAAGAAGAAGCTTTGTGACCCTAGGGTGGGGCACTTCTATCATGATGAGGAAGAGGGTTCTGAGCCCTAACATGTGGCAAGGGAGACGATGTGGTTGAGACTTGGAACGAGACTGCTCACGTGTAGGTGGTTTATGAGAAATCCTACTTACTGCACACAAATAATTGCCCCAGAATTCCAAGAGGTCACGAAGGTGATTGACCTCCATCTACACTTTGTCCACCTGAACACAAATCTGCAACCATACGTCATGAAACATCGTCAACTTATCAGAAATAAAAAAATAACAAAAGGCTCAAGCTGGTCAAACATCGTTATGTTTGTCTTTCTAGATATGGAACAAAATAGTGGTATAAAAAATGGACCAGACTTCATCAAGAAACAGAGAAAACTGAGGAGGATCACCCAGCAGAATATGGTACCAAGCAAAATACTGGGACATATAGGGTCGAAAAAAGACTCAACCCAGGTCCAAGTTGACCTGGCTTTAGGGCATTCCTAGAATAAATGGAAGCAAGACTCAGGAGCATTACAGAACACACAATGAGGGTCAACTACACCCAAGTGGACCAAACGAGGACCAACTGGTAGACTTTGAGAAAGTAGACACCAAGAAAAGAAAGAAAGCTTAGGGTCAAGGTATGATGCCCAAACTAATTGAAACCTTGTTCTCCATTTCATTCTGGTAGAAAGTAAATCCCACTTAGCATTGAGCTTATCATGCATAGGAAGGCTAGGAGAGAGCCATAAATACCCCATTCTAGCTTTGTAATTACAGAATGGAGTAGCTTTATACCACTGCCACTCTGACCACCAAGATTTCTGAACATGGGTATGAAGCTTGAGCAAAATAGTCAAAGGAACACAATCCAAAACTGCCTCATAAGTGCCCCTATCAGTAGGGCGAAGATCATACTTGGATTTAAATTAAGGCCAAGGAAGCCAACCTCTGTCATGAAAAGAGTAAAAGTCCATCAAAATAGAGATGCCCTTTTTATAAAATCTCTCAGCATAAATCCATGGGTGAGATGCTAAGGGTGAACCCTGAATAGTAAAAATTGAAGACCACCAAACATTTAAATGTTTGGCATAGAAAATCTTACGGGGTTCATGCCCTTTCCACCAAAGCCAGGGTTTGAGTTGCTCCCAAGCTTTCCAAATACTTTTTATAACAAAGGAACCATAAATGGTCACAGGAACCGGAGCAGTCAAGAGGGAGGCAAAACTCATACCTCTCCAAGCTCGACGGTTAAGAGGAAGACCTATTGAAACAAAATATCTGATCAAAATTTTCCAAGCCTCATTCCCTGACACACTGCTCTAATGAGCCATATAGCACATAAAGCAATACACTATGGGTGACAAGTCAAAAATTCTCATTCCTCATTAAAATCGAGGAAGGCAACAATTCTCCCAAGCTACTTTATGAGTCCTTGGAGTTTGACCATAGAAAATCCTTGAGCAACCCCTTAAGCTTGAGATAACAGTTCTTATAGGGGATCCACCAATAAAAATGATTATTGTATATATCATTTTAAGCATATACATCCCATTAATATATCTTACTTGCAAGATAAAAACTTCTTATTATTACTAAAAATTGTTCCAAGAGTCTAACTAAAATAACTGACGAATAAAGTCCAATATTTTTAAAGTTTAATATCATTAAAGTTTCAATGAGCATAGAATTGAATAAAAAATAAATTATTTAAGTGAATTTATTCAACAACTAAATCCATTCAGACAAGATATGGTGCTAGCTGCAATTTTTTTTTCACATATTATATTTACAATTATCATTTTTTCATTTTAAATTTATAAATATCGTGTTTCATATTAAATTTTATGGTAGCAAATAGAACTTTGAAAAGATATAATCAAATTAAATGTACTTTTTTTAAATATGGGAAAAATATTTTAAAGAATTTCATGAATTAAGTTACCTTAATTTCTATGGATTAGGTTAGTATGGTACCTACCTAGCTGTGCTTTATGTCAACTCAGATTTTCCATACCGTCTGTAATCCTATCGTTCTGAATGGACCTACACTAGCTCTGCCCTGGCTCATCACATGACGATGAACAGTTCTCTTAAGGTCCTCCTGACCATGACTGTAAGATGACATGGGTACGGAGAGTGGGATGTGGAACGATGGCCCTGCTTTTTAAAAACAAAATTCAGCATCATTTTTACTTAAATATATAAATTTATAATTTAGGTTAAATGAACCACTTTTTCATAAATTAGGTTACCTAATTTTTAAGGATTAGATTATCTAATTTCTATGAATTGGGTGCCATAAATTAGGTTACCTAATTTTTAGATTAAGTGATCTAATTTTTATAGATTAGGTTATTTAATTTTTTTTTTAAGTTGTAATTTTATATTAAGTGAATATGAAATTACATTTTCCAATGTTTTTGTATTTTTCAAAATTTTAATAGTAATTTAAAAATCAAGACACTAAGTTCTATCCTTAAACATCTTTCAATTTGACCTAATTCCGAAAATATTCTATGTAAGTTATGAATTAGGTTATCAAAAATTTATAAATTATAAAATATTCTATGTGAGTTATAAATTAGGTTATCAAAATTTTATAAATTATAAATTAGAATATTTCATAAAATATTTTTGAAAATGGATTTAATATTGAAGATAGAACTTTTTATTTATTACAACAATAATCAAAACCAAATTATCACCTTTAATTAAGAGGTCTAGTTATTGTTAAAACATAAATTTATTTTAGAAGGGACTCCAACATTTCACAAGAGCTTGTTTTAATTCAATATGGCAATAATTACACCAAAGTTATAATCTTTTATCTATATATATAATTTTGAAACCTAGCAGCTAGGTAAAGATGATGTGAACCAAATCCTTTGTTCACCATAGTGTCCTTTCCTTGTTTATTCTAATAGTCGATTTTAGGGAATGACATTCACCATCTAATGATACAAAGGTGCTTTTTTTTGTCAATTTTTTTAAGAGTGGAAAATTTTGATCTAATCAAAATTCTACTATTATATGGTCTCCTTGTTTCATCTTAAGTTTGACGCGTAACCAAAATTTTTCATCGTCTCATAATATTTAAGACATCAAAATATAATGTTTTTATAATTCACTTGTTGATTGATTGCCACCAACCAACCTATTCATTTTCCACACTGTTAAAATATAAATTAATTTTATTTATATTGTTAAGTTGGTACACTCTTTCAGATATTGTTAGAATATAAATTTATTTTATTCATACTGTTACATTGATACATTTATACACTTGACAATTAAATAAAGGTTAGATAAAATAGTAAAAAGTCACACAAATAAATAAAGGTTAGATGAAACAGTAAAAAAAAAAAAAACAATCTCTAAAAGTTAGAAGCCATGAGATATGTTTATAAATACAGGTGAAACAATTAAAAAACAACGTAAAAAAAAATGTTTAAAAACATCTACAACCATGATACAGGTTAAGATGATGCTTGCAAGTGTACAGAAATTTATTAATTTAAAGTGTTTTTTTTTTTTTTTTTTTGGTGGTGGCCACAAGGGGTAAACAGACTGTGACCACGAGGGAACCATTACATAACATATCCGCAACATGTGAGGCGAGAGATTTGAACCTGGGCCTCTCAGCAACTAGAGAGGTTTAACTACCCACTTGCTCTCCAACTCCTCTACATAGACGGATAATAATTTTTAGTGTAAATAATTATATAAAAATACGTAAATATGCAGTATTCTCTGTTTGTGATGTTATGCTTGTCTAAGTATTGAATTTCTGTCTTATATGTAAGCTGACCGTTTTTTATATAAATAAATTTATTTAAAGAAAAAACAACAGAATCTTTGGTAAAGAACATAATTGAAAATAAATAAATAAACTGACTCAACAAAGATGGGAAAACACACTCTTCACATAATTGAAAATAAATAAATAAACAGTCTAAAAATTTGGGAAAACACACTCTTATTGATGAGCAAAACTATTAAATCAGCACACAATGAGTAATAAATTCACAACATATAAATATGAAACACTGGACACTACAATACACACATCAACATATTCAATTGATTCCTTATACCCAAATATAGAAGAGTGGAGTCGACTGATTTACCTATATATAAATATTATAAAACTGTTGTTTATTCTGAATATTTTGATGAAATTCCATTCCACTGGTTTAATAGAATGATGGTCATTTGCAATTTTGCAGTATACCTCAGATTTGACTCACTCATTCAATATGGGGGATTATGTTGTTTACACCTCAATGAACTGAGATTAGAGATTTGAGTGACCCATAGTCTATTATTGCACGAGTTGCTGATCATCGATCACATATTTATCACTTTGAGGGTTTTGATTTTTTACATGGAGGTACTTTCTTGGTGGCCCATGGAGATTTAAAAAGCAATATTTGGCATGAGAGATTTGGTCATCTCAATTATAGATATTTTAAGGATTTGAGCACTTATGATATGGTCATTGAATTATCTAAGGTCTCCTGTATTGATGAAGTTTGTCTAAGTTGTGTACTTAGTAAACAACATCAAGATCTTTTTGCCAAAGGTAAGTCCAAGAGAGCTTCTTCTCATCTTGAGTTGGTGCATAGTGACTTGATGGTTTTTTCCACTCCCTTTTTGGGAGGTAAGTATGCATTCACCTTTATTGATGATTTCACAAGGAGAACTTGGGTATATTTTCTCAAGTTCAAGAGTGAAGTGTTTTCTACATTCAAAGTCTTTAAGGATTTTTTTGCAAATCAATATTTGAGTTGCATCAAGAAGATTTATATTGATAATGGAGGAGAGTATTTCAGTAAGGATTTTTTAGATTTTTTGGCCCATCATGGGATTCTACATCAACACTATGCCCCACATATATCACAATATAATGATATAGCTGAGAAAAAATAGAACACTTAAGGAAATGGGAAATTGTATGATGCACTCATAGGTTTTACCTCCCAAGGTTTGGGTTGAGGTAGTAAATTATGTGAATTTACTTTCAAAATCGCATGCCTCATTAAGATCTTGATAATATGACTCTATAGGAGGCTTGGACAAGAACCAATCCTAATGTTTCTCATTCCCAAGTTTTTGGGAGTCAAGCATGGGCTCATGTTTCAAATAAGAAAATGATAAATTTGGATAGAAAAAGCAAGCCAATCATTTTTGTTGGATATTATGAAAATATGATGGCTTATATATTTCTAGATCTAGATACACATGAAGTTCCTTTTTGAACTCATGGTTTGATGAGCATTATTATCCAATTGAGCCCACTCTTTCTACTCCTTCTTCTCCATCCTAATCTATTTTTTACTTTAAAGATGATTGTTTTGATAATGATCACAATGAGGATGAGGATATTTTTGATATAGTTGTAGAGGTTCTTACACATGTTGCCCCCATGCCTATATGGGCTTAGACTATAGTTTAGATGGCAATATCTTTCATTTAAGGTCTCCCACCTTCAGGGTATACTTCTACTTCCAACATGGGTGTTCTTTGTCAAGAAATTTCTATTGATCCACAAATATTTGATGAGGCCCATGACATTCGTGAGTGGGATAATGCCATGAATGATGAGTATTATTCCTTAATGAAGAATCATGCTTGGGATTTTGTTCCTTCCAAAAGGATTAAAAATTATGAGATGCAAATGGGTGTATCACACCAAATATACAACATATGGGTCCATTCATAACTACAAGGCTTGAAATGTGGCGAAGGATTTTTCACATGTTGAGGGGGTTGATAGTCTAATAATTTTACCCTTGTTGTCAAGTTAGATTATGTTCATCTTGTACTCTTTATTGCTACATCACAGGGTTATTTAGTTTACAATATGGATGTGAAGAGTGCCTTTTTACATTGAGATTTGCAAGAATAGATTTATATGGAATGGCCTCCAGGATTTTTCCAAGATTCTTCATTAGTGTGTAGATTATGGAAATCACCTTATGGTCTCAAACAGTCCCCCATGGCTTGGTATGAGAATATGAATTCTTTTCTTTTATCTTCTAGATTTTTGAGATACCATTATGATCCTATAGTTTATACTTTGAGGGATAGAGACGACATCATCATCATTATATTATATATTGATGATTTATTGATCATAGGAAGTTCTACTTCATGCATCTAGGTTGTGTAGCATTCTTTTTTTTAGTGTTTTGAGATGACAGATCTTGGACTTTTGCACCTTTTTATTGGGTTTCATATTCAAAATCAAATTCAAGGATCTCATTTTATCAAAAAAAGTATATATTGGATTTACTTCAGTGTTTTGGAATGGTTGACTATAAACCATCTCCTACTCCTTTTTAGTCAAGTGTTATTTTGAGTGCCACATGTTCTACTCTTAGAGTTGAAGCCACCATTTGCAAATAGTTGGTTGGGAGTTTGATTTACTTAATTCACACTCGTCTTGACATATCATTTGCTATTGGTTTGGTCTCTTGATTTTCACATGATCCACATGACAGTCATTGGCAGGCTACCAAGAAAATTTTACGGTATATTCGAGAGACCACATTTTGGGCTTCACTTTTTGAGGGGTATTTATAGTTGGTTAGGTATATATATTCTAATTGGGTAGGTTGTGTTGATACTCAACGATCTGCATTTGGTTATTTCTTCTACCTTGGTTCTTCACCTATTGCTTGGGCATGTAAAAAATAGATAATTATTGTTATTTCATCAAAAAAGGTAGAATATCAGGCAACAATATTGGCTAGTCAAGAGATTCTTTGGATTCAATAATTTTTTATAGAACTTGGTTTCTCACAAGATCAGTGTAAAAATTCATTTTGGTATGACAACCAAAGTACCATACACATTTCTTTCAATCCTATTGAGCATCATAGGACCAAGCACATTGATATTCATATGTAATTAATTCGATAGCTTATCGAAGATGTAGTGATTAGCTTGGATTAGATTCCCACTCAGCAGTAAATTATCAACATCTTCACTAAACCCTTCTCATCTCCTCATTTTCATTTGTTGCATGAGATGCTTGGGGTGAAGGAAGTTGTCCTTAGGGGCTATGGATGAGGCCACCTTCCTTTCTTCTTCTTCTCTCTTTCTAGTTGGATGATTTTTCCCACGTGGCTTTTCCTCTTGGTTTGAGAGTTTTTGGATACACATTGTACATGAGTACCTGATCAAGATTTGTTGTCGAGACTCATATTGTGAATATGCCACTTATTTTTTATCCCTAGCTTCATTTGAAGGGGGGTATTAGAGTAGGTTTTTAGACTCTAGCTCATGCTCACTTAGGTACTTTAATTTCATATTAGTTTAATTTATTTTTCCCCACCCACTTTATGTGTGGATATTTATTTTCATCTTATTTATATATTATGGGGATATTTGGCATTCCGGAGGAGTTACACTCATTGATTACATTTTAAAGGTTGAGATATTTTCTCCATGGATCATATCACACCTTCCTATTTGTACAATGGATATTGATTCTCATATCTTTGTTGATCCTACAATTGTGGTGGACCTTCATTGCCTATTTAAGCAAGAATTATCCATTGTATTCACAATACAATTTTAACATATGATATGATATTGTAGTTTTTGTGTTAGCTTCCATTATATTATTTATATTTTTTTTAATGTGGTGTTGCTTCAATCGTTTGATCCTTGTGGCTTGGTTCAGTGTTTTGCATTTTTCTATTTTGCAGTTTTTGAAATCTTAAGGAATTCTCTCAAAGTGGTTCCTATTGTCTTAAAGGTTTATATTTACCAAAATTCAATGAGTAATCCATACATCCTAACCCAAACTGATATTAGGGATAAATTTATATTTTTAGGTACAAAACCTTCATACTGGTGGGTAAGGAAGAGTCTTGCTCTTTCCATAAACCAATGATCCCCTTTTAGGATTTTATCTCTTTCATCCCTAGAACAAAATATGGCTAGAAAAAAACCTTTGGGAAGAAAAGATATATTCATTTCTATATATTTCCAACTCCTACCAATGCACTTTCTCGAGGAATTAAATTTACCAAAAATTACCCTATCTTTGAGATACGAGGATCAATCCTTTGTGAAGAATTCACTAACCTCTACTACTAGAGATGATTCTAGGGATTTAGCTATAAATTGATCCATGGGAAGGAAACTAAAATTCAAAATCTACTAAAAAATAGTAGAATATCCTATAATAATTATAATATGCAAAAAAACCTAAAATAATTCGCATGTAAAATTTCTATGAAAAAAAGGAGAAAATTTACTTACCTAAAAATTTTATAATTAGCCAAAATATCTTGCCTCACTAAAACCCTAGCCCTCCATTGCTCCTCCCAAAAGATAACTCTAATTTCATTTTTCACGACTTGAAAAGTCATCACTGCCCTTGTTCTAGATGACTAATATCTCTCAATATTGCTCAAATTTTTTTATATGACCATTCATTTTAAATTTCTTCAAATTCCATAGAAATTTATCTAATAATTATCTTAATCAAACAACCCATCACAAAGATAAGGCTTCTAAACAAGTTATTTAGAAAAAAATTGCCCTAACCCTATTCACATGGTCATCTCTCTCTCTCTCTCTCTCTCTCTCTCTTATATATATATATATATATATATATATATATATATATATATATAGACAATTGTATTAATATAATTATATTGCTTATTAAAATATTATAATAACATGGTGTCTCACTTCAATAAGCGTTTCAAATTTATATAACAATTCAATAAGAATACAAATACCTCTAAAAATATTACTACGTTAAAAAAATATAATTTAAAATAATAAATGGCCCAACTATATGTTATCAATTAACTAAAAATAATATAATAAATAAATATTAGTATTATCAAAAAAATTTAGTAATTTAATCTCAATATGGGATTGAATATTTTTGTAATATGGGAACCTTATTTAATTTATTAAATTTATGCCATCTCATGTTTTACATATTAATTTATTATATAATAAATAATAAAAACAATTTGACTTCCAAAGATAAGACTTAACTTTAAATTTTTAAAATATATATTTTTTTTTAAAATAAGGAAATGGAAATGATTTTTTTCTTTATGTAAAGTTAACTTGTATTAAATTAAAATACATAACAATACAACAAAAATGTTTGGGTCGGCACGACCCATAATGTCAAACCAACTCTTCAACCACAAGTCTCAAAATAAGTACATCATAGAGATCACAAAATTACATCAAAGCATAGAAAATAAAAAAATTAATGTGCCTATGGAGAGAGTGATTGGTGGTTTTCCTCATCCACCAGGTTCTGCCAAGTATTTGTAGGTATCGGAATGATGCCCCAGCCCGAGTCATCAATGAGCTCAGTGGACTTAGGCGCATTGATTATATTTTAAAGAAAACGATGGCCCTGCTTCTTAAAAACAAAATTCAGCATCATTTTTACTTAAATATATAAATTTATAATTTAGGTTAAATGAACCACTTTTTCATAAATTAGGTTACCTAATTTTTAAGGATTAGATTATCTAATTTCTATGAATTGGGTGCCATAAATTAGGTTACCTAATTTTTAGATTAAGTGATCTAATTTTTATAGATTAGGTTATTTATTTATTTTTTTAAGTTGTAATTTTATATTAAGTGAATATGAAATTACATTTTTCAATGTTTTTGTATTTTTCAAAATTTTAATAGTAACTTAAAAATCAAGTCACTAAGTTCTATCCTTAAACACCTTTCAATTTGACCTAATTCCGAAAATATTCTATGTAAGTTATGAATTAGGTTATCAAAATTTTATAAATTATAAAATATTCTATGTAAGTTATAAATTAGGTTATCAAAATTTTATAAATTATAAATTAGAATATTTCATAAAATATTTTTGAAAATGGATTTAATATTGAAGATGAACTTTTTATTTATTACAACAATAATCAAAACCAAATTATCACCTTTAATTAAGAGGTCTAGTTATTGTTAAAACATAAATTTATTTTAGAAAGGACTCCAACATTTCACAAGAGCTTGTTTTAATTCAATATGGCAATAATTACACCAAAGTTATAATCTTTTATCTATATATATAATTTTGAAACCTAGCAGCTAGGTAAAGATGATGTGAACCAAATCCTTTGTTCATCATAGTGTCCTTTCCTTGTTTATTCTAATAGTCGATTTTAGGGAATGACATTCACCATCTAATGATACAAAGGTGCTTTTTTTTGTCAATTTTTTTAAGAGTGAAAAATTTTGATCTAATCAAAATTCTACTATTGGTCTCCTTGTTTCATCTTAAGTTTGTCGCGTAACCAAAATTTTTTATCGTCTCATGACATTTAAGACATCAAAATATAATGTTTTTATAATTCACTTGTTGATTGATTGCCACCAACCAACCTATTCATTTTCCACATTGTTAAAATATAAATTAATTTTATTTATATTGTTAAGTTGGTACACTCTTTCAGATATTGTTAGAATATAAATTTATTTGATTCATACTGTTAGGTTGATACATTTATACACTTGACAATTAAATAAAGGTTAGATAAAATAGTAAAAAGTCACACAAATAAATAAAGGTTAGATGAAACAGTAAAAAAAAAAAGAACAATATATAAAAGTTAGAAGCCATGAGATATGTTTATAAATACAGGTGAAACAATTAAAAAACAACGTAAAAAAAAAAAAAATGTTTAAAAACATCTACAACCATGATACAGGTTAAGATGATGCTTGCAAGTGTACAGAATTTAATAATTTTTAGTGTTCTCCACCAATATATGTTAAATAATTATATAAAGATACGTAAATCTGCAGTATTCTCTGTTTGTGATGCTATGCTTGTCTAAGTATTGAATTTCTGTCTTATATGTAAGCTGACCGTTTTTTATATAAATAAATTTATTTAAAGAAAAAACAACAGAATCTTTGGTAAAGAACATAATTGAAAATAAATAAATAAACTGACTCAACAAAGATGGGAAAACACACTCTTCACATAATTGAAAATAAATAAATAAAGACTCTAAAAAAATATGGGAAAACACACTCTTATTGATGAGCAAAACTATTAAATCAGCACACAATGAGTAATAAATTCACAACATATAAATATGAAACACTGGACACTACAATACACACAGCAACATATTCAATTGATTCCTTATACCCAAATATAGAAGAGTGGAGTCGACTGATTTACCTATATAAATATTATAAAACTGTTGTTTATTCTGAATATTTTGATGAAATTCCATTCCACTGGTTTAATAGAATGATGGTCATTTGCAATTTTACAGTATACCTCAGATTTGACTGACACTCATTTTGTTAGAATCAAGCTGTCTTAAGGAAAAAAAATTATAAAATTAAAAGATATTAAAGAATTCAAATACAACTTAAAACTGTTCCTTATTGTATATAATCGCATATCTCTGTATGAACTTAGCATTTAAAAAACACTCAACCGATCCATCAATTAGTCCCAGATTTAACTCTAATATTTCTTTGAACATGTAAGACTGTTTTAATTAAACTTACATGTATATTTAAAACAAAATAAAGAGGGACTGATCATTAAAATTTCATATTTGTTAACTGAATGTCAAAAACAATAATTTGCAAGATATCTTTTAGTAGGGATATGCCGCGAGGAAGAGGGATGAGAGGGAGAAGGAGCTGGAGCGGACTTGGATTGGGCCCAGATTTTTTTTGGATCATTTGGTTTCTGCAGTGCTGGGAGGAAAAGCGTTCGCAAGCTGGACTTGATGGGGTAGGCTAAGTGAAAGCAGTTGGGTGAGATGTCTGGCTGTTGGTTGGATGGATTTTGGATGAGTGTGGAAGGGTTTTTTTTTTTCCACTTAGGGAGATCATATTCTGCAGTTGTGCTCTCGTCCTATCCTTGGTTTTGTTTTTGGTGTACCTGTTTCTTCGGAATTTTTTTTCTGATTTTTTTTAGAAAGAAAATTTGACTTGGGTAGGTTTGGCTTTGGAGGGGATTTCTTTAAAAATTGTTGACCAAAACTTGTCATTGATGAACCTATGAGCGAACCTATGAGCCTACTGTGCAAATTTAGATCCATAAACAAGGTTCTTGATTGAGCGGTAACTTCTATTCTATTTTTTGACATTTGAAATAAATGTTTTTGGTTTAGTCTGGGTAGGAACTGAATGTTCCCACCCCTGATTCTGTTTTTGAAATTTCTTTTTGGTCTGTCTTAAAATGTTTTTGGTTTAGTTTGGGTAAGAACTGAATGTTTCCACCCCTGATCCTGCTTTTCAACTTTTTTTTTGGTTTGTTTTTGCTTTAGGCAGATTCACCTTTTTGGATCTTTTGGTTCACAAATATCCTTTCTTGGCTTGGTACGTGTCTGGTTTCTTTTACCATTTTTGTGTTTCGTGTTGGTTTTTCATTGAAAAATTTTGTTGTTTTGTAAGAGGTTTGGGGACCCTTTCAAAACCCCTTCTGTAAAAGAATTGGAAACCCTTTCAAAACCCCTTCTTGTAAAAAAAAAAAACAATAATAAAATTTAACATGGATTTACACTCACTATTAGAAAAACCTTTTTAATTATTTTGGTAAATTTAAAAATATAGTTTTATTTTACTTAAATGAAAAAATTAATAATAGAACATAACTGTTCATAAATATATTTTCACTACTATTATTATTCCTATTAACATAGTGGAGGTCCAGATTATGTCTTATGTTTTAAAGGAAGACATACCAATAATTATATGGAAGCCCTTGCTTTTTTTATGCATTGGAGCAAGAATATGCTTTGGGTTGGAGCAGAATCAAGCTATCTTAAGAAAAAAAATTATAAAATTAAAAAATATTAAAAAATTCAAATACAACTTAAAACTGTTCCTTATTGTATATAATTGCATATCTCTATATGAACTTAGCATCTAAAAAACCTCAACCGATCCATCAATTGGTCCCAGATTTAACTATAATATTTCTTTGAACATGTAAGTTTGTTTTTAATTAAATTTACATGTATGTTTAAAACAAAATAAAGAGGAACTAATCATTAAAATTTCATATTTGTTAAGTGAATGTCAAAAAAAATAATTGGCAAGATATATTCTAGTAGGGAGATACCTGGAGGAAGAGAGATGAGAGAGAGAAGTAGCTGAAGCGGAGTTGGATTGGGTATGCTGAATGGTTTGGTTCTTATTAGGATTGGGGTGGATCCAGATCCCTTGGATCTTTTGGTTTTGGTTTTTGCCGTGCTGGGAGGAATGGCGGTAAGAAGGTGGAGTTGTTGTGGTAGGCTAAGTGGAAGCAGTTGGGTGAGATGCCATGGTTGGCTGGATAGGTGCTAGATGAGTGTGGTAGGTTGTGTTGTAGTGGAAGGGGTTTTTTTTCCAGTGAGGGAGACCATATTCTACAGTAGTGGTTTGGCCTTGTCTTTTTTTTTGTGTTTGGTGTACCTATTTCTCCAGGGTTTTCTTTCTGGTTTTCTTGGAGAGAAAATCTGGATTGGGTAGGTTTGGCTTTGGAGGGGTTTTTTAAAAATTGTTGGCCAAAACTTGTCATTGATGAACCTATGAACCTAGTGTAGGAAGTTAGATCCATAAACAAGGTTATTGTTTGAGCAGTAACTTCTATTTTTTTATATTTGAAATAAATGTTTTTGGTTTAGTTAGGATAGGAATAGAATGTTTCCACTCCTCATTCTATTTTTCAAATTTATTTTTGGTTTGTTCTAAACTGTTTTTGGTTTAGTTTAGGTAGGAACTGAATGTTCCCACCCCTAATCATGTTTTTCAAATTTCTTTTTGGTTTTTCCTTGCTTTAGGTAGATTCACCTCTTTGGATTTTTTGGTTCATAGATATCCTCTCTTGGCTTGGTAGGTGCTTGGTTTCTTTTGGTTTCTTTTACCTTGGAATGGAATGTCAGACATTTTTGTGTTTAATTTTTGTTTCTAGTTGAAAATTTCTATTTTTTTCTAAGAGGTTTGGGAACCCTTTCAAAACCCCCAAAAAAGAGCAACAATACAATTGAACATGGATTTGCACTTACAAAAACCTTTTTAATTATTTTGACAAATTTGAAAATACAGTTTTATTTTACCTAAATCTAAATAATAATAATAGAACATAAGTGTCTATAAATATATTTTCATTTATTGCAATTTTTAGTAATCAAATAACAATTGATTAGCTCCAAGGGATAGGTGGATTGGTAATTGCCTTTTGCCTAGACATTTACCTAGAAGAGACCTGGGTTCAAACCTTGGGGGTATGCTTGTTTCAACACTTACCTAGAAGAGACCTAGGTTCAAACCTTGGGGTATGCTTATTTGCAAAGGTAGTATTCTACCCCAAATCCTTTGAGTGTGAGTGTGTGTTAGATCAACGATGATACAAAACCTGGATTGGTGGTCCTTTTCATGTCGTGTTATAAAATAACGAAGTGATATAGGCTTGTTGGGGGTAGCCTCTATGGTTTGAACTTAGCACTTGATATTACTAAAAATAGTGTGGATGGAACCAAATCCGTTGTGTCCCAAATATATATATATATATGATTTGAACCTTGCACTTGATAATTACTAAAAATAATGTGGCCCAAATAAATAAATATATATATATATATATATATATATATATATATGAAAAAAACAATGAATCTATTTTAAGTTAAAAATAATCTTTAATTCTAATAAAATATGGATGTACCAGAGTTCCAAGATATTTGCATGTAGTACATGAAAGTAGTATAAACAAATTTTATATGTAGAAATTTTTAGATTTATTTTTATATAGATTTTATGTTTCGTAAAAAATTTAAAAATATAATTTAATTTTATATATTACTAATATTTAATTTTTTGAAAAATAATTTTTTTTGAGTAAATACTTCTTATACACATCCACCATGGAGATTGAACCACACTCAGTAAAAATTTTAAAAATATAATTTAATTTTATATATTACTAATATTTAATTTTTTGAAAAATAAGTTTTAATAAAAGTAATTGGATACATATAGGAAAAACTGATTAAAGTCTTCTAATTTATAAATCAAATTATTTAATCAAATTGATAAATTTTAAAAATATTTAAATTTATGTATTAGTTAAGATATTTATAAAATGAACATTTGATATTATCACATATACCATAATAATATAATTATGCAGTTTGTAGAAATACCTCCATGGCATGGTCATGATGTAATCAAATAGGTGGTGACCCAATTTAATCCCATATAACCAATTAGAATTAATAAAAATGTATAAAAATTATTCAATGCATTCAAACAAATCTAATATCATATAAAAACTACTATATCTTTGTGAAAACTTAGCTTCATTACCTCCTACACTTCATAACCAATTCCATGTTTCAGTATTTATTTTTAAAATATTATTTTGGAAAAGGTTATAGTTTGGTAAAGCTCACATTTGAGAATTTTTTTTCTTAAAATTGATTAAGAATACCTATGATAAAAATGAATGCTTATATACGTCCAAATATTAGGAATTAGTTTTTCTGTTTAAGGTAGTTCAAACACTTTTTATTTATTCATGCATTTATCTCACTATTAATAGACTAAAATGCTTCCTGCTTTGTCTATCTTAGTTTATAAAAATATGACATCTTCATTCCACTTTTCCATATATAATGATTGTAAGCACTTGTCTATCCAGTGATAGTCAATGTTGCATAGAATCTTATTCAAGTGATTATTCTCTTAATAGAGTTAGATGAATTATTAATGGGCATATAATTCCTTTTCCTCGTTATAAATATTAAGAAATTAGTGGTAACTCTTATAAAATGTTTGGACATTTTCTATATAACTTCTAATTATCAAGTGTAATGACATATGAATAAATATTCGTAAAAGATTCATTTTCATTATTCTTGGATTTATTAAAATGAGATATTAAAATTTTGAGGATTTTCATTTTTCTCATTTGCATTATTATTTTATGGCAATACATAATCTTCAAAGGGTAAAACAAAAAAAATGTTATATTGGACATTAGAGTTTCATTATAAAAAAGTTTAAAATATGTTTTTATGTGTTATTAGATACACTTATTTATTATATTTCATCAATTTTCTTTAATGAATTCTATGATAAATTGATTAAAATTCCAAAAGACTTTTCATGGATCATTTGTAAAATTTCAAGGATTTCACAATTTTGCCTAAGATATTTATTATCTTCCATTGAGGGGGTATGAACCTTATCAATTTGTTGAGAATATTATGACCCATATACTCAATATGCAGTGCATGCAATTGAAGATGCTAAGACCAAAATATTATATCATACATTTTATTGAGTTTACTCTTGTATAGAAAAATGTCATTGCCATTGATTAAGGTTTTTCATTATAAAAACAAAATGTAAATCCTAGAAAAGGGTTAAATACAATCTAATTTTTCAAAAGGTATTTTTATGAACTGTTATTTTATGGTGTTATTTCATAATACTTATTACCAATTTACCTCTACCATAAATGCTAATATTTAGATTTATCATATTGGTTAGTAAGGATAATAATTTACTATAAAACTTACCCTTTTATTAAGATTATCATTTTAATTAAATTAATTATTCAAATCTAACCAATAAATTGTCCAAATATTTAGTCAACCTAAGAAATCATGTCTAATATTTCATTTCATAAAGTTGAACTATACCTCCAATATTTTTATGGAGAAATTGGATGAATGGTAAATACTTTTTGTTAATGCTACATGTCAACATTAGTTTATAAATTTTACCATCTATTTATATCCTTGACTAAAAATAGGGTGTTTGTGGGTGTCATACCATCTCCTTCTGTTTAAACTTAAACATTCTTAAATAATTTTATAGTCTACACTTGAAACTAGGAGAGCTTACTTTCCTTAATATAGTTTATATTTAAGTTTGTTCAATGGGAGAAAATACAATATAGGGAAATTCATCTACAATTATATATAATGTATCATGGGTATAAGACTCCAAAGTATCTCCTCTAATTTTTCTTTTAACCAAAATTAGATACAAGGGATTCACCCATTATTTTAACCATACCATCTGATACTTATAATGTTGAATCTTATTTTGTTTAGAACATACGTTTAATTCATTAATATATTATCATTATGTGAAATAAATTTTAAATTAATATTATGTTACATCTTTAAAAAGAAAAAATAATCTAATTTTTAATGTGAATGCATAGAGTTGATGTGTTATTTGATGTTTTTTTCCAAGTTTAGATCTAATCCAATAAAGTCACCTTGGAATTCTAATATCTATATAGGTACTTATTGTTTGTTAGGACCACATTTTCTATATTGTTAATAGGGATCGTATTGAGTAGGTCATAACTTTAAACACTTAATAGGATTAATGATATTATAATTGTGATTATAGCATTTCATGCAATAAACCTTACCTTTGTTGAAGTCCATTCATTTATTCATGCACCTAATCAAGTATTGAAAAAACAATATCAAACCTTACCACTATAGGTAAAATAAAATATTTTGCATAAAAATTAATAAATTATTGTTATTAATTAAGGATATTTTTAAGATTGAGCATATATGCAAATAATGGGACTTCATCTATTGTTAATATCAACCAACAATAGTGGTCTATATTATACAATTAATAATGTGAATAGATGATAGTAGATAATGTAATAAATTAAATTCTAGAAAAATAGTAATTTCAATAATTAAATTATGAATAAAAGCAACAAGAACAACATACATCATAATATTTGGAATATATTTTGATTATAAAATAGTAAATTAAATAAAGTATCATAGTTCCATATTCAAGTCCTTGAAACAATCCAATCCATTCAAAGAGGGAAAATTCTCTTAGCCACTAGAGAGGGTGAAGTATATTATTCATACCAAATATGATAGAAGTTCATGACCATGTCCACCACATAAATTGATTTTTATAGTCTAATAAAGTAACAAAACTTAACTGTAATGCTTTAGTGTTGACTATCCTATCCTTACAATATGATCCAATCAAATTAAATGTAATTTATGTGGCTACATACTGCCTCCCCCCAAACAACAAAAAAAAAATCTTTGTTCTTAAAACTAAAAATAACTAGATAATGATTTTTGGTTCCCACATCATGTCCTATTTAGGAAGATCCTATGATTTGATGAGTAGCTCTATACTTGGTGAGAGCAAATATTATATATTCAAGACTACGATGTCACTTCTAGTTTTCGTTCAACCTAGCCTTCTTCATATAATCATAGAAACACTATCTATACTTACACATTTTAACCATATACCTAGTTAAAACAATCAACATGAAAAACAAGGTGTATTTTAGAGGGAATTGGGAGTTCCAATTGATATGCCACATTCCTAATCCTATAGACCACATTGTAAGAACCATAAATTCTAAGAGTAAGATTTTGGATTGACTTTGTTTTGAGTGAAATATTTTTATATAGCTAGAGCTAAAAAAAACCAAATCACTATTCTCATAATGATATTTTGAGTGGTGTAGATCTTCTTGTTACTTCATATAATTTTAAGCCTAAAAATTATTGTACTTGAGGAGTTAGAGAATAACCTATCATTATTATAGGATATTGTCTGCTAGAGAATGGGAGGATTTCACAAAATATTTTTGCAATAATGGTGGTTTGTGATCATACAAAACCTTAATAAGGGATATTTTAGTTGAGGTTCAAAAAGATATACTGTACCATCATTCTACTACCAAAATCTATTTAGTCCACTAATCCTATCATGGGAAAATCATATTTTATATGTGTCAAGGCACTTAATCATAATATGTTTTTAGCCATCATTTTGAGGTAGATAAAGTCAACTCATATTGATTACTATTGAAATAATCAATCAACCTATTGTAGGATAAAATAATGAACTGGAGCGGTGGAGGAAGCAGAGGAGGAGCAAAAGCGACAGGCAAGAATTTTGAACCAAAGAAAGGAGAATATCCAGAGACAGGGTAGAATTCTATAGCTAGAAAGGAAAAGGATTCCCTGTCATCTCAGTTTGAAAATGCTAAAGGTACATATCCTCCAGATAAACCCTCAAAAAAAGGGTCCCACTGGGGTTCGAAAGTTGGCAACAAGGGACCAACCTTTTTGGAAATGCTGAAAGGGAAAAAGAAGGAGCTAGTTAGTGAACTACCACCCCTAATACCAAACAATAACAGGTTAACTGCGCTAGTGGAGATTATGGAAATATTCTTGGATATGGAGGCATCATCCTTAGTTGGAAAGTTTTTGGGAGGAAGGCCGAACATTGAGACTAATCGCTCATGGACCGCAGAAAAGTATAAAACTTCAGGAAGCTTAGAAATCGTAGCCATGTCAAGGGGTTTTATTATGATAAGACTCAACAACAAAGATGATGTAGAGCGCATATTGACAGGAGGACCCTAGTTTCTAGGAATGCATAGCCTCTTTTTGAGGAAGTGGGGGGAGGATTTCAACACTGAGAAGCAGAACATTAATATAGCACCCATTTGGGTCTGCTTACCAAACCTCCTAGCCTAGTTTTTTAATGAGTACTAGCTTAGTGGCATAGCAAAGATGATAGGAGAGCTCGTGGCAATAGACCATTCAACATAGGCAAAGACTAGACTAACGCATGCTAGGATTTGTGTAAATGCAAACTTGGATTCTGATCTACCTTCTCAGGTGGAATTAGCATTTGGAGAGTTTCTAAGGATTTAGCCTATGGAGTATGAGAACAAGCCGACAATTTGTAGCGTGTGCAAAACCCAGGGCCACATTCAAGCCCAATGTCTGACAATAACTGAAAACAAGGAAGCCACGAGCGAAGGTTTTCTAGGGAAAGCTAATGGGAGAAGGATCCCAAAGTTTTAAGGACCGCATCTTAACTTGGAAGGATACAGACAATTTAAGAATAACCAGGCTGACCAAGCCAATACAGAACTAGAAAAAATCTAGGAGAAAGGAAAGCAACATAATGAGGGAGGAAAAAATCATAAGGTATGTAATAAAGATCCCAGCTTGAACATGTTTGATATCTAGCAAATATAGAAGTTGAAAAAGAAAATAGTAAGGATGATACCATCAGTTTCAAGTTTCCTGAAACCCTAGATTCCCCATCCAAATTGGGACCATCCATAGTTATGACAAAAAGCCCCAAAAGCTATGCTCAAAATGAAGAAAAATTTCCAAGTCATTTCAGTTTAAACATGGAAAAAATAGAGTCAAGAGATGAAGTTGTGGAAACAAGATGCAAGAATGTAGCTTCTAATATGGTAGTGGAGCAAATTATCCCTTATCAGACGATCCCAACGATAAAAGGTTCCTTGAAGGAAAGACCTCTGTTTTGGGAACCAGATAGGAGAGGTGAACCAAAAAAATACTGAGGATGAAGAGGGAATTGAAAACCCACAAAATGAGGAAGAAGGTTCAAGCCGTAGACTATCACAGTATATGCCCCCTCATTTCAGTCCAAAACAGACTAGAAGCACCACCAAGCCTCCGATAGATTATGGAAGTGAAAGAAAGAAATGGAGAATATCTACAACAGAGCACTATAGAATGAGAATCAATGAAGAAATTGCAAACAAAAAGAAAAGAACATTGTTACAGCAAGCTATTCCTGGCCAGGATAATAGCAAAATTGACAAACCCCCTTTGGCTCAGGGAAGGGGGCAGGGAAAAATTTTCAAACAGTCTAAATGAAGGTTCTCTCATGAAATGTGAGAGGCCTAAACGGCCCACCAAAACAAAGGATGGTGAAGTATATAAGGAAGGATTGGAATCCTACTATCATTTTTCTTCTAGAAACCAAAATAGATGCGACACAATCAACACTTATAGCTAGAAGGATTTGGAAGCAAGGGGAAGTGGCATTTTAACAGGTGAGAGGAGCATCTGGGGGCCTCATGATCTTATGGGATCCTATTAAAGTAGAAGGAAGTATTATTCAAGAAAATGAGAGAGTCTTAAGCGTATTATTTCATGATTTTGATACTAATAAGAATTGGATTATGTCAAATGTTTATGCCCCCACCTTTGTCCAAGTGCGGTCTGAATTATGGGAGTTTTGGGGGCATTTAAGCCAAGCTTTTAAAGACATTCCTTGGGTTATTGGGGGAGATTTAAATACCCCCCTTTACCCATATGATAAGAAGGGAGGATCTGGGTTACCCTCAAGGAGAATGGAGGACTTCAATGAATTCATTAACACAAATGAATTGATGGATGTAAGACTAAAAGGAGCCAACTTTACATGAAGTAAAAATAGGATAGGAAGTCATTGTGATTCAAGAAAGGTTGGATAGTTTTTTTAATCCAAGGAAGCTACAACAATGTTTGGTGATTCAGCATTACAAGCCCTTCCTAAATGCGCTTCAGACCATAATATTATTCTATGGGAGGCATTTCAGGCTAACTCCTTTAAAAATCCATTCATATTTCTGTCAATGTGGGTTAAACATCCAAACTTCAAAAACGAATAAAGGAATGGTGGCAGCAGCCTATCCAGGGAAGTGCTTCCTTCAAACTATCTCAAAAACTTAAGATGGTGAAAAACAACCTTAGAATATGGAATAAAGAAGTCTTTGGAAATATTTTTGAGAATAAGAGAGTAGTGGGGAAAAACTAAGAATAATAGAAAGAAAAATCCAAAATGGAACCTATGATGAGGTGACAAGGACTGCAGAGAAGGAAACCCTTTGCGAGTTTTATAATATTTTAGCTTGTGAGGAGATGTATTGGAGGCAGAAATCAAGGGCATTATGGCTAAAGGAAGGGGACTCTAATTCAAATTTTTTCCATGTTACCACATTGAACAATAGAAGCAACAATAATATTAAAAATTTAACTAAGGTGGATGGATCCTCAACTCAAAACATTCAGGAGATCAGGGACGAGGCTGTTAATTTTTTCAGTTCATTATTGGGTGAAGAACGAGCCTGTAATGCCCAAGAAAAGGACTCTCTCCTTCAATTCATTCTATAACTCATTTATGAAACAATTAACGAGTCTCTTACAATGATGAAGAGATCAAGGAGGCTTTATTTAACATGGATCTTGACAAAGCTCCTAGGTCGGATGGGTTTTCACTGCGGTTTTTCCAATTTTGTTGGGATATTGTTGGAGCAAAAGTTATTGTTGCAATCAAGGAGTTCCAAAGTTCAAATCATATTCCAAGGGGTTTTAATTCAACTTTCATTGCTTTGATCCCTAAAGGCCCCAACCCCAAGAATATGGTTGACTTTAGGCCAGTTAGTTTGTGTAATATATCCTATAAAATTTTGTCCAAATTTTTAGCCAACCATTTGAAGAAAGTTCTACCAGTTATCATTGATCCAAGTCAAGGAAGTTTTGTACAAGGAAGATCAATCTTATATGGAGTTATTATTATTCATGAGGCTCTTTATACAACCGCTCAGACAAAAAAATCAGTCATGGCTTTAAAGTTAGACATGAACAAAGCTTATGACAAGGTAAATTGAGAATTCCTGGAGGCAATTTTATTAAAATTTGGCTTCAACATGAAATGGGTCAAGTTAATAAGAGAGTGTATTTTTAAGCCTTGGTTTTCAGTTTTGGTTAATGGGTCTACTACAGGTTTTTTTCAAAGCAAATGTGGTCTAATACAAGGAGATCCCATAAGTCCTATGTTATTCATCATCATAGTTGAGGCCTTGGGAAGAACCATTAAGGTAGCAGCGATGGCTGGACTCATATCAGGTATCAAGGCCACGTCGCTAACTACCCCAGTGACACATTAGAAATTTGTTGATGATACATTGCTACTGAATTTGGCTTTTGTGGTTGAGGCAAGAAGGATTAAAAATATTCTCATAATGTATGAAGAAGCGGCTAGACAGAAAGTGAATTTTGATAAGAGCAAACTTTATTTCATAAATACCCCCATTCCTAGGCAAAACAACATAGCAAGGATCATGGAATGTTAGATTGCATCCCTTCCCACCTCCTATTTAGGTCTTCCCTTATTTACGGGGAAACTTGAAGGATCAATGTGGAACATAGTTTTGGAGAGGATCTAAAAAAAACTAGCAGGTTGGAAAGGACATCTGTTATCTCAAGCAGGCAAAGCAGTTTTAACTATGGCTTCACTTCAAAGTATACCCGTTTACTTCCTATCAGTGTTCAGAGCTCCTAGCAAGGTGTATCACAAAATTGAGAAGCTTCAAAAAAAATTCTCTGGTCAAGGACTAAGGATAAGAAAAGGATCCATTTAGTAGGTTGGAACAAGGTTTGCAAACCTAAATATGATGGGGGGTTAGGATTGATGAGAGTTTTTCATCTCAATATAGCTCTGTTAGACAAACAAGCATGGCATTTATTGACTAAGGTTGATAATGAATGGACTGTCATATTTAGGAGGAAATACCTCCAAGGTGTGAACTTCCTTAATGACAACTTAGCAAGTAGGGGTCTGCTTTTTGGAAGGCAATCCTCACGAGCAGGGATCTTATCAAGAAAGGTCTTAGATGGATTCTAGGAAATGGGCAAACAATAGACTTTTGGAAGGATTAGTGGGTGAGAGCTGAGGAGTTATCCCAGAATCATCGTTTGGCTAGGATTCAAGAGCATATGGAGTAGCATATTGGGAAGAAGGTTGCAAATTATATGTGGTAGGATATAAATATCAACAGGTGGAAACACATTAGAGTACAGGGTTTTGAAGTGAAGTCTAAAGAGCTTTATAACATTTTAACTCAGCAAATTATTCCCTCTGGAGAGGAGGAAGATCACATTGTTTGGGCTGAGACTGAAAGTGGTGACTTCACAGTTAAGTCTACCTATAATTTGCTTCTCAATGTGGAAGGTCAATAATTTCAACCAAGTTTGGTTTGGATCAAAGGCTTAATTCCTAAAATATCCTTTTTTTCATGGCTGGTGATTCAAGTAAAAATCCTCACTATGGATAATATGTTATCCAAAGGTATGGTTATTGCTAACCATTGCTACATGTGCAGGGCAGGATGGGAGACAACCCAACACTTGTTTCTGGAGTGTATGGTAGTAGAGTCCATCTTGAATGAATTTTTCCAAGCCTTTAGGATCTCATGGGTTAAGCTTGCTCTTATATCCGAAGTGTTCCATCAATGGCCTCAACCCTTTGTTAGCCTAAAACTTAAGCACCTATGGAAAATTTGTTGGCATCATTTTCTCTGGCAGATTTGGCTAGAAAGGAACCATAGAGCCTTTAAGGATACTATTCACAACCCAAAAACCATCCTCAACAGGATTATTGTCTTTGTGAAATAAAACCTTAGCACCTTAGTGGATGAGAACCACTCAATTCCTCCCCAAGAAAAACAATTAGCTTGGGCCTTAGGTATTGAGGACAAACCTTCTATTCCTTTGCCCAATTCCAGAAATGGGATTTTTTGGGAGCCACCCCCTAGGGTTGGTTTAAACTAAATTTTGATGGTGCAACCAAGGAGAACCTGAGAAGAGCTAGAGCTGGAGGAATAAATAGGGATCATCAAGGAAATCTGGTCAAGGCCTTCACTGAACCATTGGGAATCAGAACTAATAATGAAGAAAAAGCTAGAGCTTTTTGGATAGGGTTGCAAGTAGCCCAATAAACTCAAGGTAACTTGATGATTGAAGGTGATTCGATGAACATCATCAACCTATTAACCAATCACAAAAAACCTCCATGGAGAATCGAGGGAGTCATCCATGAAGTGAGGATCCTTTTTGTGGCAAGATAGAATAGGAGGGCTTGTCACATGTACCGTGAGGCCAATAGGTCAGCTGACAAATTATCCAACATAGGTGTTGATGTTGGTAGTTTGGTGACATGGACACAAGGTGTGCCACATGAAGTGGAAAACATTATTAGTCATGAAAAGAAACCTACCCATTAAGGAGAAAGATGAATGGGTGTTCTTTCCCCATGGAGCTAGTAATAACTATGGGGTTTCCCTATAAATCAGACCAAATTGGAAATGAAGGTAATAGGGTGTAAGCCTTGGAGGATTCCAAAAGAGAATAGGAAATGGGCAAGCAATAGGTTTCACAAGTGCAAAGTTCCAAACTTCAATTTCCTTTCAATGTAAGTAATGTTTACAGTTATGTTTAGGTATAGGTGTGCCTTGTTAGTAAGGTGTTGTGGGGTATTCAACACAAGTTCTAGTAAGAAAGTTTCAAGGATGACTAGGATCTACAATATCAACAAAAGGCTGGATATTGTAATAGGTTTTGGGTTAACCTGCAAAACCCGCTAATTATTGAAGACTTTTATTTACCAAAAAAATATTGAGTACTATTGACAACAAATAATTACTTCCAAAATTCATTAGTGAAAATATGATCTTGATCACACACAATAGACATGGGAGTTCCATGTAGTTTTAAATAGAGTCAATAAATACCTTAGCCACCTTGTTGGTAATGAATGAGTATTATAAGGTGCATAAATGAGCATACTTGGAGAGGTAATTCGTAACCATAAAAATTACTATATTTTTCTTAGGTTTTGGAACACCCTCAATGAAATCAATAGATATATGTTCTAATTGATAATATGGAATAGGAAGGGATATCAACTATTCTTGATATTTACATAATTTTACCCTTATTTCTTTAAAACACTTCATATTCTTCCATAAACCATTTGATATCAACCTTTGTTTCTTTACAAGAAAAAAATTCTTGACCCTCTAATATATTTTGATAAACCTATAATTTCCTTCCAAATGAGAAGTATGTAATTCTTAAAGGATAGGGTTCCTAAACTAAGAGGACTAAATGAGTTTAAAATAATCATCTTCACCAAAATCCCATTAGAATGATAGAAGAATATATTTGTAAAACTTCTTGCCTCAATATCATCAATTAGAATAACAATTTTAGGATTTCAATGGCATTTCTCATTAAATTGAAAGAAAAATGGAAAAGGATAGGATAAAGCATGAATAGTGGCATAATTTTCATCTTTGTGTCAAAAGATAATTTGAAATTACATTCTCCTTCCCTTTATTATACTCAATTTCAAATTCATAGCCCATAATCTTGACCAACCATTTGTTCTATTCTAGAAAAAAAAGAGGATGCTCTAAAAAGTTTGTGAGACTATTGTAATTAGATTTTATGATCAAATATTAGCCCAACAAGTAAGAAAATTCCATTTCTCCACTACATGCAATATGGTTAACATATTTTTTCTCATAATTAGATTGATCTAAATTTGTGTAGAATAGTTGTTTGCTTTCATAAGTTAAGGGATCACACTTTTGCATTAATACAACACCAATACCTATTACCAAAGTATACATTCAATGACAAAGGAATTAATAAATTCTAGTGTGTCCAAAATAGGAGTGGTATACGAGGTTTAATTAATCTTTATTGGTAACATTCATTAAGGGAGATATATTTTTCCCATAATTTTGACAAATTTATTATAATACATAGTAAAACATTGAAAACCCTAAGACTCTTGATAGGTTTAGCCACTAGCCAATATTACACAACCTTAATATTATTTGGATAAAAATTGATATCTTCATGAGATATAATATGACCAAGATTCTCTACTTTGGATAAACCAAAGGAACACGTAGAAATTTAATATATATATTTATTTCAATTTAAAAAGTTTAAGAATTTATCTAAAATAATGTAAATGGTATTCTCAAGAGTTGGTATAGACTAACATGTCATCAAAAAATGCCAATACAATTTTTTGGTTGAGGGGATGCACGATAAATTTCATTAGACTTTTAAAAGTAGAATGGGGTATTTCTAAGACCAAAAGGCATGACTAGTATATCATAATGAACCGAATGAGTATGAAATCCATATAAATTTAGAATAAAATTCAAGCTTGGTAAAAAATTTGTGCAATGAAATTCACCCAATAAATCATCGATAATAAGAATAGAAAATTTATCATTGACAATGATTCTATTAGTAGCTTTGAAGCTTAGACACATCCACCAAGATTAATTTTTGTGCTTGATCAAGATTATTAGGGATGAATAGGGATTGGTACAATGGTGGAAAATATATTTCTCCAACATATTTTGAACTAACTTCTTAATTTTTACCCTACGAGGTTGAAGAGAGCAGTTGAATAGCATGATCACATTCCCATTTGGGTTCTATAAATACATTGTCATATTTATCAAGGAGTAACTATATTTTTAAAGGAAGAGTAAGAGATGTCATTTAGTCGATAAGACTTCCATACTATGCAAATATACACTTCCTACACTTTAACAAATTTTTCATCTAGTGAGAATTGGCCACCTTAGATGGTGGGGTTTGTAATACTTGAAGGTAGAAACACTTTATATTTTTGTCCATTGCATACATAAATACCTTAGGTTTAGAGTAATATATTTTGATTTAGATAGTCACTATGCTCCAAGGATAACACATGCACTAGAAAAATCCACCACATAAATATTATTAATCCAAGTATAAGGTCTCATATTGAGTTGGAAATTAGAAACATGATCCAAACATGGAGAATTTACACCATTAGAAATAAGAACATTAAATATATCTTTAATATTAGTATGGATAAACATCCCCAATGCTTTTTCCATATCACAACTGATGAAATTATGACTGCTACTTGAATCAATCAAAATAGTGATCCAATGCTTCTATGTAAAACCCTATTCTTTGATGTTGGGATGGCCTTGCATTCCCATTAGGAAAATACTTAGAAGAATCATTTAAAATCATCTAAAATTCATCTAGGCTCTTTTAATTCCATAAGTTCCTCTTATTATTAGGATGTGGGGACTTCCACATCTTTATAACTTTCATCCTCAACTTTCATGTATATATTTCATAGTTTATCACATACTTGATCTCTTAGATGCCTCGATATACATTTATAATAGAACAATACTTATGTGTGATTCTTATTGAAATTATTGAAGAAAGTGTAGGAGGATTTAAATTGTATCATGGATGAAGTTTAGAAAATCAAAGCTTCTTTTTAGCTATTCAGGCTACCCACTTGATGAGCACCAAAAATGCTCATATTTTTGTATGGATTCATAACATGTTGTGCGACATTATTTTGATAGAATGTACTTTTTATGAAGGTTTTATATATATTCAATAGGAAATTGTGTATATTCTCTAATATGCGTTTTAAGTGTGATTTGTGTGTAGATTCGATGATTTTACTACTTTTTTGCATATTTACGTCAAGGTCCCATTTGGACCTGGCACTTCATGTCTTATGGTGGAGGACTAAAGACAAATATGACCACAACAAGGAGTTACGTATGCTAAGTTAGGCACCTAACTTTCGGCTAAAGGTTGGAAGGCGCCTAACTCCTATCTTCCAAAAGAGCGATGCCTAACTCCCAAATTCGGGGTCAATGACGCCTGACTTCCAATGATAGGTTGAGTAGTGCTTGACTCCTAACTTTGGGATCAATGGTGCTCGAATTCTAGTGATAGGCTAGATAATGCCTGACTCCCATTGAAGCAGAGTACAATAAGGACCTTATTTTTAGATGAAATAGAGTAGCAATTTCCAATGATAGATGTGGATGAAGGACAACGTAATGAACTAAAAAATTATCCATTTCTCATCAATGGCTAAGCAAACATGCAAATCGAGCAAACACCTATACGAAACTATTGATATCGATTGAGGTGTAATTTTAGACATATTCTGTTCGGATAAATAGAACACGCCTAATTTATCCTACGAAGGATAAATTTAGCGTGTGTTCATTCTGATCAAACGTCTATGATTATTTTTTGTGTATTTGTTATAACTACAAGTCTAAAATAGACTTGCCTAAATTTGTAATAGGGGATGGTTGTACACTATATAAATACACATGCCACCCCTAAGAAAGGGATCTCGAAACATTTTTTATAAATCATTTCTAAAGCTACAAATAAAATTCATTCGAGTGTTCATATATATATTTTTAAGCGTTCGGTGTGCGTGAATTGATCTAGGCGGAGTCTGTTGGAGCCTGGGCCCACTCTCAATAGTATTCCTCCCCTTTTCCTATTTTTTTATAATTAGTTTATTCACTATTTATTTTCCTATTTTCTTTCTTTTCTATAGTTTATTTAATTTATGTAATTTCCTTTTTTTTGTATTTTCCTGCAAGTGTGTGTTTTTACTTTCCATAGTTTATTTTTAGTCATGTGTTTGATAATGTAGGCTAGATTAATGGTTTGGACAAGAAATAGAACTACACCACAAACCACCCCCAAACCTTAGGACATAGTGGACTCATCTCGTTGGTTTTACAAGCATAAACTATGCATGGTACTTCACAAGTTTATGAGCTTTCCCAGGTTTGACAATTTAAATGGAGGTAATAAATTAGCTATATTTGTAACCAATGTTTTGCCCAACATTTTTGCATCATTGTTGGGGAAGTACCAACTGTAATACCCTATTCTGTAGCAAGTGTATCTAAAAATTTTAGGTTAACTTATCTACAGAATTTTTCCACCTAATCTTGTATGAGTCCACCAAGAACCAGAGGACCGGACGATCATTTTCTCAAGAGTAAAGACATTGTTTCACAAGAAGCCCCTGAATCAGTTGTACCAAATTCTGAATTTGAAATTTCATCACCCCCATCACCTCCACCAGTGCATTGGAGTCTACATCCAATTTTTGCATAGAGTTCTTCTTTACCAAAATAGCCAAATCTTGATGAAGAATTAATGGTAGATAATCAACAACTAAATTAGATATTCTTGTGCAGAATACTCAAAATGATAGAAGAGCCTTAGAGACTGCTTTAAGGGAAGCAGGTGTAGAGACCCCATTTTCTGAAAATATGGCTGAAATTGAAGAGACATCCACTAGTTTTAACTTTCCAATAGAAGAGGCAATATGAGACACAAAAATGAAACACATCTCTCCTACCCACCTTCCTATTTTTAGAGGATTTTAAACTTAAGATCCTGACTTGTTCCTTTTTAAGTATGATGTTCTATGCAGGTTAGTAGATTACAAGATTGATGCCCAAAAGTTGAAATTATTTCCCTCAACTTTAGATGATTCAGCCCTGCATTGGTTCATTAGTTTGGGAAATAAATAGATTACTACCTGGGAAGATATGAAAAGACTCTTCCTAGAACAATACCAAAACTTTGGTAGGGCATGAGATTCTAGAGAGGAAGTCTTTGATATGACTCAGAAGGAAGATGAATCATTGGAAGAATACTGGGATAGATTTAGCTTTAACCTACAAAGATCTCCCCATGCAAAATTGAGTGATAGGTCCTTAAGAAGTATCTTCTTAAAAGGACTCACCAATGAGTCTCTTGAAGCACTGAACATGATATCTAGAGGAGATATTTACCAACATCAAATGTCAGATATCCGATGGTTATGTCAGAATTATTTAAGAAGGAAAGGTAAACCAACCTCTCGAAATATCAAACCAATAACCATAATCACCAAAACTAAAATAGGTAACATGCTAGAAGACCTAAAAAGTGAGATGTTGTCATCCCTTGCACTTCATATGGATACTCTTCTACTTCAAAAAAATAAGTAGGAGAATGAGGTAACATTAGCCTATTTCTATCCCAAATGTAGAGGGAAGCACCCCAAAAATGCATGTCCAAAAAACAATATTAGAGTATGTGTTGTTTGTTAGAAAGACCATAAGATAAAGTTGTGCCCACAATTACCAAAATCTAGAGAAGATCCTGAAGTAATGGAAGCATATTTCATGGGAAATAGGAGAAACTAGCAATAGTCTCCTATGGGAAACAACATGCCAGCTGGAATGCCACCCTATGGGGGAGGTAATTACATGAATCAAGGTCAAGTTCAGCCACCCAATATGGGTTGGTGGGGACAACCACCTTGGACAAACACCCCCCAAGGAACCACTCCTTATAATCCATACCCATGGATGCCATATCAGCATCCTAGACCTTAGTGGAGAAACTATAATGCATGGAATCCAACTCCATAGAATGCAACACAAGTCCCACTGCAATAGAGTTTGCCAGCTCCCCCTGCTTTGAGACCTACTCAACTTCCTGCACAACCCACATCAAATCCCAACAACAACAAATCAAATCAGCCAACATACCAAGTGGAAAATGAGATGTTTCCAATGTATAATATCAGAGTAGGTTGTAATCATGTATAGTTAAGATCAGGAAGACAAGTAGGAGTAGAAATAGCTCCTTTGGTAGAAGAGGAGGAAAATGTAGAAGTAGAAATTGAGGAATCACCTCTTGTAGAAGAGGTAGAGGAAGAACCAATTACTGAAAATGATAGAGAAGAGGTTCCACATTTTCCTAAAAGGTTATAGGAACCAAGGAAGCTAGTACAACTAGAGTTTGACATTTTATCCAGTCTAAAAAATTTAATAGTCACAATTCCTCTTTTCCAAGCTATAAGAGACATTCCAATTTACACAAAAGCCATACGAGAATTATGTCTGAGAAAACCAGGTCAAAAGCCAGCAAAAGCAATTAGTGTGGTGGGTCAGTTAGCTGATCTCATGCTGGGAAACACCTACCACCAAAAATATTTTGACCTAGGAAGCCCTATTTTAACTATCAAAATCGAAGGCTATCCATTACCCAACACACTAGTAGATCTGGGGCAGCCATTAATGTCATGCCCAAGGATACTATGCTGAAACTTAAACTCACAAATCTGAAGCCAACTAAAACTGTTCTTCAATTGGCTGATAGATCTACAATGCTCCCTAAAGGAATGTTGGAGGACATTATAGTTACAGTAGATGCATGGGAATATCCAATAGATTTCTTGGTGTTGCAATCAAAGTCTGGATTGGGTGGTTATCCACTCATCTTAGGTAGACCCTGGCTGGCAATAGTTGATGCCTACATAAGTTGTAGGAATGGAAAAATGACCATTTCTAATGGCTAGAATGTTAAAAATATGATTATTCATCCACCTGCACAATCCATTGATTTGTTGGGAGAACCTGACTATGAAGATCAGAATACTGGTGATTTATCAATGATTCAACCCATAATGGCATTGGATGAGCTTGAGGATGAAAATTATGAGGAGAGAGTTATAACAAAATTTTTCCAAGGAGAATCCTCTTACCCTCCTCTAGAATCACCACTTGTTGGAAGTAAATATCATCACATTAAACAAATTGAGGTTGCACCTGGGATAATATTGAATGTAAATAATAAGTTGACACTCATTCAATAGGACACCCTGAAAGAGGTATTGGTCAAACACCAAAATGCTTTTGCTTGGGATTATTTAGACATGAGGGGAATTGCTCTTAAAGTCTATACTCATCACATATATCTGGAAGAACAAGTAAGATCGGTAAGACAACCACAATGTCGGATGAATCCAGCCATGAAAGAAATTGTTAAAACTGAATTACAAAAACTCTTGACAGTTGGATTTATCTACCCTATATCTGATAGTGAGTGGGTATCACCTTTGGTGGTGGTGCCCAAGAAAAATGGAAAGTGGTGTATCTGTGTTGATTATAGAATGCTCAATAAGGCAACAAAGAAAGACCACTTCCCCTTACCTTTTGTGGATCAGGTCCTCGATACCTTAGTAGGAAGAAAGTATTTTTCTTTCTTGGATGGGTTTAGTGGATACAATCAGATACAGATTGGGGAAGGGGATCAGGATAAAACAATGTTCACTTGTCCATGGGGAACCTTCACTTACCGAGTCTTACCCTTTGGTTTGTGTAATGCACCTACCACTTTTCAAAGGGTAGTATTGAGTATCTTCTCTGATATGATTAGAGAAACTATGGAAGTATACATGGATGATTTCATCGTTTATGGTGAGACTTTTGAGGAAGCCACAACAAATTTGGAAAGAGTGCTTCAATGGTGTGAGGAAACTAATCTGTCCCTGAGTCATGAAAAATATTTTATGTTAATGTAGGAGGGGATAGTATTAGGACATCATATTTCTGGAGATGGGATAAAGGTAGATAAAAAGAAAATTGAGGTAATAAAAAATCTACCCACTCCCAAAACTCAGAAATATGTCCGAAGTTTCCTTGGCTCTGCTGGATACTATAGGCGGTTTATATCAGATTTCAACAAAATTGCTAAACCCTTGAACACATTGTTGTCAAAATATGTAGAGTTTTTTTGGATAGATGAATGTGAATAAGCATTTCAAACTTTGAAAGAGAGATTGACCACTGCTCCAGTATTGAGAGGTCCAAATTGGACCATTCCCTTTCACATATATGCGGATGCATCCAATAATGTGATAGGGGTAGTACTAGGATAGAAATATGGTGAAGAATTTTATGCCATTTATTATGTCAATAAACATCTTACAAGTGTTGAGTTTAATTACACTATCATAGAGAAAGAATTTCTTGCAGTCATTCATGCTATTAATAAATTTTACCATTATATTACAGGTTACAAGGTTTTTGTGCATACTGATCATTCAACCATCAGATACCTGATGAATAAACCTGCAATTAGTGGTAGAATTATTAGATGGCTTTTACTTTTGCAAGAATTTGATATTACAATTATTGACAAACCAGGTAAAGACAATGTGGTTGCAGATTTTCTTTCCAGATTAATACCTCCAGATCATACAACCATAGAAGATCAATTTCTAGATGAGCATCTCTTTGCTCTTGATGAACAAATATCGTGGTATGCAGATATGGCTAATTACTTAGCCACTAGTAAAGTATCCCCTGCACTCTCACCACGTGAAAAATAGACATTAATAGAGAAGAGTGTGGCCTTTTCATGGATTGATGGTCACCTATTTAAAACTGGGCCTGATCAAATCATGAGAAGGTGTGTTGCTAAAAATGACATTGCAACAATTCTTAAAGCTTGCCATGATGAACCCTATGGTGGCCATTTTGTAGGTAAAAGGACTATGTTTAAAGTATTACAATCTAGATATTTCTGGCCTTCATTATTTAAGGATGCAACCAAATATGTAAGTCAATGTGACCAGTGCTAGAGGATGGGCAGACCAACTCTCCGAGATGAAATGCCACTTCAACCACATGTGCACATTGAGCCATTTGATAAATGGAGAATGGATTTTGTAGGACCCATTAATCCATAGTCAGTAGGTAAGAGATATATTTTAGTTTGTACTGACTATGTGACTAAATGGGTTGAAGTGCAAGCATTACATGATTCCAAGGAAAGGATTGTAGCAGATTTCCTATTTGCATTCATCTTCATATGATTTGGTATTCCAAGAGAAATCACTACTGATCAGGGACCCCAATTCACTTTGAAGTTGATCTAGGAAATAATGCAGTAGTACAAAATCAGGCATAATAAGACCACTCCTTACCATCCACAAGAAAATGGGCAAGTAGAAGTCACTAACCATGAATTGGAAAATATTCTCACAAAAATGGTGCAACAACATAGGAAAGACTAGGCTATGAGATTACCAGAAGTAGTCTAGGCTTACAGAACCACCTAGAAAACTACCATTGGTTTTACACCATTTCAATTGGTATATGGGAAAAATGCTATGATGCCTATAGAATTTGAAATCAGAACTCTCAAAACTATAGTAGAACTAAATTTGAATCTAGATGAAGCATAGAAAGAATGGATTCAGTAGCTTAACCAACTGGATGAGTATTAGTGTGATGCTTTGCATCGAATAAAAGTCATTCAAAAATAGAGAGCTTGGTGGCATGATCGTCACATCCAGCCAAAATAGTTCAAGGTGGGAGAATGGGCATTGTTGTATGATTCTTGGTTCCAGGAGAGAAAGGGAAAACTCATGCAACACTAGATGGGGCCATATGAGGTGATTGAACTAATCAACAATGGTGTTGTGCATGTTAGAACTATTGACTGAAGCAATCCTATGTTGATAGTCAATGGCCATCGATTGTAGCCATATCACACGCTTGAAAATTACGCGATTAAAGTTCAAAATAGGCATGGGAGATATCCCACTCGATTGAATTTTTAAAAAATTTTAGTAATATGTGGACACATGTTTGTCCACATGAACCAAAAAAATTTATTCTTTTATAAGTCCTGCATTTTATTTCTTTAGTTGTGTTTTTTTTGTAGGAATGATGCCCTGAATGCAATCTGTAGGTAGCCTAGGAAACCTAGGCCTATCAAGCATAGGATCCATGAACCTATGCATTTCTAGCTTTCTAGGAAGTTTAATTTTAGTAGAGTATACTCATCCCCATCTGGAGGGGGATAACCATGCTTGGATGCATGTGCAAGTGTTTACGTCTTCATGGAGAAAAATGCTCAAATGCTAGTTTAGATAATGGATGTTGATTATATCCTTAAAAGAATAATAAAAAGAACGTCGAAAGTCTGATCAACTAGAAGTGCTCAACTACGGACACATCAGTAGATGTTGAATTTTCAATGATGGGGAGGTGCCTGACTCCCACATATCATAAAGGTACCTATCTCCCATTATTGGAGAGTCCTCAAAAAAAATGTGTATAATGTTAGTATGTATATATGCCCTATTTAGGTAGGTGTATGACTTCCATTCTGATGAGTGCCTAATTTCTAGCAAAAAGGTGCCTAACTTCTATTCTAATGAGCACCTAATTTCTAGTGAAAAGGTGCCTGATTTTTATTCTCATGAGCGCCTGTATCCAGTATAAGAAATAAATCTTCGACATTGGGAAGCGGTCGAAGCCACATCAACATTTCATCCACGTGATCAAAGTCAAACTTCTCATGGATAAAAACATTTTTTCATTGGATATTTATGCATGTTCCAAGACAATCAATGAACAACTTCCAAGGAGGGATGTGTGTCGTCCCATGAAAAAATATTAATTTAATATTTTTCTTGCATTTTTGGCAGGGAACCTTGAATGAAAATAAAATTGCAGCACCCAAGAATAATTTGTTCAAAGAAGAATTTCTTCACATGGGAAATACGCACACCATTATTTGTTCTGGTAAACATCATCATCATGAGACAACCAATCCGTATGCACCACAAGCGTCTACACATCATGCATGCATGAAACACTATTTAGGTATGTACTCAATTTTTTGTATATATATATAATTTTCATAGAAATACATTCTTGTAAATAGTGTCGTCACGTTATCCATAGAATGTCCATCCAATCACCATACCCAACTCTGCATTTTTCCACGTGTCAGTAATCAGTTGGGTGAACAGTTATAACAATCATCCATTAGAAATTTGACACATAATTTCATGATATTTTGCACAGATCACTATAATTATTTCTAATTATGGTGAGGAAGCACCTGATTGCATGGATACAATTGAGTTAAAATGACATGTTAGAAAAGAACCTATGAGCAATAGTAAGTTGCAGAGAAATCCATGAAGTTAGAAAAATAATTGCAGATGAAAACCAGAGAGAAATTCACCATGGGAGGGAAATCCATGAATCATCTGCTTAAAAAGAATGAGCCCATAGATATTTTAGGGGATCAATGAGGATGTTCAGAGCTAGTTCGAAGCTATCGGATGGATGGATTACTATCGCCTAGTTAGTCAGAACCAGGATGCTGAAGCAGTCAAAGAATTTATAACATCCTTGAGAGACGGTGTCATCAGAATGTGTGGACTAGAAATTTTAGTCATAGAGACCCATATTGTTGTAGTTATTGGTCTCCCTCAAATAGGGGACCATACATATAAATATGATAGCCCTACACAATGTGCATAGAGGTTCTTCGAGCATCTGATGACACATTTGAAGTGCTCTGGACTATCGAGATAGTACCTCCTAGACCTCTGGAGTCAAGTCTTTGAGCAAGTAGCCTGATTCTTCACCTACATGGGTAGGTTTTCATGGATCAATGCAAACCATTTTCATTTTTTGAATCATTTGCTACATGGGGACAAGATCAATATCCCATATTATTTAGCATGTGCCCTAAAATATGAGGTCAACCAGTATCAGGCAGGGACAACTACTACCTTGGTGCACCATGGGCTGATTTCAACCCTAATTAGACATGTAAAAGCACATAGGGAAGCACCGGTTGAAGAAGCTAAAGAAGATGTAGCTATTCTAGAATAGTAGGAGGTGATAGAGGTGCTTAAATCCCATAGTCAGTCAACTATAGGGGCATCAGGGCCAATAGAGTCGGTGCCTACCTCCTCTCATGATCAATCAACAAGGGAGGTAGGGCAACCTCTATCCCCTATTTCTCAATATTTTAATGAGGAAGCAAGATAGAGCATGTCAAGCTCTATTCGGATGATGACCTACCCAAGGACTAGAAGTAGGACAAAGAGAGCATCCTTGGTCATCTCCAGTTCATCTAGTGATGAAGAAGTCATTGGCATGATCGAGGATGAACTTGCTACCCAAATGCTGTAGGACATGGCCAACGATGAACCTTCTCACCCAGAAATCCAAGGAGAAGATCTACAAAAATAGTTGTAGATATTAAAGGAGTAAGCCTTCATTTGGGAAGGCAAGTACAAAGTAGAGTAGACTCTCTTTTAGGATTCTAGGAAGGCTACTTTAGAAAATATGTAGGATATGTACAATAATATACGCTAGCTATAGGACATAGTGCAATGATTGAAGTTACAGATTCAACAAACAGAGGTTGGTCAACCAGCCAAAGTTGATGTTGTAGTCTAGATAGACTAGGTGATGGATGTGCCTACAACTTCTCTAGAATTTGAGGAGAGGATTGCTTCTTCTAGTTAGATTAGGTCAGATGCTAAAAAAGAGGCTAACTTAGAAGTTGAGGTAGGGGACCTCTCTGAGGCCTCTACTAAAATAATTTATGAAGAATAGGGGAGCCCAATTCTACAAATAGAACCCCCTATAGTAGATATTGAGGAGAGTGAGGTTGAATAGTCACCTCCAACTACCCAAATGGAAGGAAGGCAAGAATATGATGCTAATATGGAGGTAGAACAACCTTAGGCATCAACACACTCTATAGAAAAGGAACAGTCAGTAGGACAACCACCTGCTGACCAACCTATGATTGATCAGTCACCTAAGCAGATGCCTATTGAGCTAGTACAAGAAGTTCTTATGGACCATAATTCAAGCTCTTTTGATGATTGTGAGGTGACACCATCACTAGCAGTAGAGAAGAAGAATCCCTCTATTTCCACTACTCACATAGTCGTACAGGTACAACCAATGATGTTAAGGCCTAAGAGAAAAGCTGCAAGGGAATCACAAATAAGGTCAAGAACTAGGGCAAGGACTGCAAGACCTAAGGCTTAGCCAACCCTAAATTTATATGATGAATGGGCTGAATCTATGAAGGCTTTTGCCAAGTAGAAGGAGTAGTTTGCAAAGCTCCAAGAAAGCCTTAAAGGAGAAAAAAAGTCAAGGAAGGCCTCTAAATGAATGGCTAGAGAGCCAATGATTTCTATCAATCCTACCTGGGAAAATCAATTCTAGGATATCTATGGATCGACTGGTGACAAGCCATCCAAGATGAAAGAGTACTTTCAGAAAATGGGTGTACTAGGTCCCATACAACCTACAATTCAAATGGTAGCAAGTAAGGTACCTCTAACAGAGGTGAAAGTATAAAAATATGATTCTTATGATACTGCACTTGAGCCAGATGTGGCCAAAGTTAAGGTTGTTGATGAATCTTATTTTCCATTCTAGGATAAACCAGATGTCCCAGAAGTAGAACACCTATCCCCACACCATCAATTCTGGAAGTAGGTCAAGCCAATATTTTAGAAAGATGCCTCAACTTTCATAAGGTTTTATTTAAAGGAGGTAGCAAGGAGAAAAATATGGAGTCAAAAATAGCCAAATTTAGGAGTTGGGCCTAGTCAATCAGTTCGGAATAGTTCATGCCTGCACATACCACAACAAGGAACCAACACTCCTCAGACATAGAGTGGTCGAAATCCAAGGAACAAAGAGAGGGACAAGGCCACAACCAAAGAGAGGAAAGGGAGAAATAGAGCCTACTAGAAAGTTATTGTTGAAATTGGAGATTATCAACACTAGGTGTCATGAGGACATGCCAATCCTTAGGCATGGGGGAATGATGAGCACAAAAAATGCTCATATTTTTGTATGGATTCATAACATGTTGTGCAAAATTATTTTGATAGAATGTACTTTTTATGAAGGTTTTATATATATTCAATAGGAAATTGTGTATATTCTCTAATATGTGTTTTAAGTGTGATTTGTGTGTAGATTCGATGATTTTACTACTTTTCTACATATTTACATCAAGGTCCCATTTGGACCTGGCACTTCATGTTTTATGGTGGAGGACTAAAGATAAAGATGACCACAACAAGGAGTTACGTACGCTAAGTTAGGTGCCCAACTTCTAGCTAAAGGTTGGAAGGTGCCTAACTCCTGTCTTCCGAAAGAGCAACGCCTGACTCCCGACTTCGGGGTCAATGATGCATGACTTCCAGTGACGAGGTTAATCGATGCCTAACTCCCGAATTTGGGGTCAATGGTGCCCGACTTCTAGTGATAGGTTGGACAATGCCTGACTCCCATTGAAGTAGAGTACAATAAGGACCCTATTTTCAGATAAAACAGTGTAGCGGTTTCCAACGATAGATGCGGATGAAGGACAACGTAATGAACCAAAAAATTATCCATTTCTCATCAATGGCTAAGCAAACACGCAAATCGAAAAAACACCTGTACGAAACTATTGATATCGATTGAGGTGTAATTTTAGACATATTCTGTTTGGATAAATAGAACACGCCTAATTTATCCTGCGAAGGATAAATTTAGCACGTGTTCATTCTGATCAACCGTCTATGATTATTTTTTGCATATTTGTTATAACTACAAGTCTGAAATAGACTTGCCTAAATTTGTAATAGGGGATGGTTGTACACTATATAAATACACAGGCCACCCCTAAGAAAAGGATCCCAAACATTTTCTGTAAATCATTTCTGAAGCTGCAAATAAAATTCATTCGAGTGTTCATATATATTTTTAAGCGTCCGATGTGCGTGAATTGATCTGGGTAGAGTCTGTTGGAGCCTGGGCCCACTCTCAATAGTATTCCTCCCCTTTTCCTATTTTTTTGTAATTATTTTATTCACTATTTATTTTCCTATTTTCTTTCCTTTCTACAATTTATTTAATTTCTGTAATTTCCCTATTTTTCTATATTTTCCAGCAAGTGTGTGTTTTTACTTTCCATAGTTTATTTTTAGTCATGTGTTTGATAATGTAGGCTAGATTAATGGTTTGGACAAGAAATAGAACTACACCATAAACCACCCCCCAAACCTTAGGACATAGTGGACTCATCTCGTTGGTTTTACAGGCATAAACTATGCATGGTACTTCACAAGTTTACGAGCTTTCCCAGGTTTGACAATTTAAATGGAGGCAATAAATTAGTTGTATTTGTAACCAATATTTTTCCCAACACCACTAAACATCTCAAAGTTTGTGCAAATCATGCATATGGACCTCACACTAGATTTCACCCTTAATTCCATGCTTGAATATTGAGATCATCATTGCACAACCTAAATAATAAGTGTATATGAGGAAGATCATTAATTCCATTTAATTCTTATCCAAAGTCCTTTTTTTATTTACATGAACCTAACAACATAAGAAGTAGAATATCCTTCATAAAACTTCATAAGGAGTGTTTTCTTAAATTTTGGCTAGGAGAGATGATAACCCCAATGTTGTAAATTTCAAAGATGCCATTATTGAGCAAGGGTACCTAGCTCAAAGGTGGTGAGAGTCACCTTATCATATTTAGGAACTCTATGCAAGTGTATGAGATAGTCTATCTTGGAAATCCATCCTTGAGGATCTTTTCAAAAAAAATCTATATATCAATGGAAGGGACTAGAATGTCATATGGTTATTTCAAAAGGCAATCCACCATGTTATTTAAAGCTTCCACATTAGGAGCACCTAGGATATTTCCTAAAATATATCCTATGGAATTGGCCATCAATTTTGTTTTGATTTTAAGGAATGTAAGTCATTTCTATTGATCTTGATGCTACTTAAGTACAACTTACTATACTATTTTTGTATAGGACTCACCCAGTCTTAGGAATCTCAAACTTCTATATCTATCTAAGAAAATCTCAACCAATTTCTTAAGTTATAACTTTATTTATGTGAGATAAACCTTGATTATGCTCAACTTATGGTTATAGTTGTCATAAACCCTATTGAGAGATGAATTTTATTTGTCAAGTTTTTCTTTCATTGATTGAATAAAATTGATGGTCTTTGGATCCATGGTTGGAGGAGGATTCCTAGCAAGAGAAGTAGGGGATGAAATCATGGTGGAAATGGTCAAGTGATCATGAATATTAAAATTAATTATACCTTTTGAAGTGTTTTAATGATTTTCTTGATTTATTGGATGAGAGTTCTTATGAATCATATACTCATCCTCTACCCTATATAGATGTCCATTGATTTTTGTCTTGCCTATACAAGTTAAGGAAACAAATGTGCATGAGTAGTCAACAAAAATCCCAAAGTAGATCCAAAACTACCTTAAAAATATTTGTTACTATTATATCTTATTTTGATCAACTTGATGAGATGATTAAAATGAGAAAAGTCATCCATAAGGTCTTGGTATGCACAATAATTCTTTTATTAAGGTATGTGGGATGCATATAAATATTCCTAAATCATAATATTATAGAAGATAATGCATCAAAATATTGGTAACACAAAAATTGTTCAAAATTTATTCAATTGGTAGAGCAATTTTGTATAACAATGGCAAAGGTTGACAATGCATGATGTAATCTTGTATGGGCCTAATGGAAATCATTGTACAATAGAATTAGTTTATTGTAATATTTTATTATATAATCCCTATGGACCATGGTTAACCTTGAAATGTTTAATCCACATTATAATTAACCTTAATCTCTCTTGTTCAACTAACATGAAAAATAAAACAACTTCCTCCTTCTTACCAAATTCATGATCATAAATACCAACTTCTAATTCGTCATTAAAAATAAACTAGAAATTCTTGCTTCTGGGTAATCCTACCATTTAAGTTAACAAAGTGCTATAATTCAACCCACTATATCGAGAAACACAACCTAAGTAATCAATTTTACATATAAATCCTAGATAGAACTATAATAGGTTTATAAATTGATATCACTACTATGTAGAGCTCAAAAAACCATGCAATTTGGAGAAAATGAGCTCTAAACAATTCCATATGAAGAAGTTATGACCTCAAAAATATTTGGTATATTATCACTTACATAAAAATAAAAACATAAAACTATCAAACATTAGAAAAAAATCATTGAATTAAATTCAACCACTTGGCACAATCTCTCTATTAACACTTGCTTAATTCAATCTAGATATTACCTTCTTCAATCAACAAATCATAGATTGTCATTTTGAATAAAATGACTGGAAGAGCATCCTTATCTTTCTTTATATTAAAAAAATTTTCAAGTTTAGAGGTTTGGATCCAATGAGGATCAAATTGGCAACCTTGCCTATTCAAATGAGTAGACAAATCAAAGTGACATGTATGACCTTTAGAAATAAGAAAGGAAAAATATAATAAAAATCATATCATTTGTAGCATACCTTTTAAAAGTTAGCATACAAAGTATCAACATTGATACTTCAAATCCGTAAGTGATGTTACCAACCAATGCACCAAAGAAACTATTTGAAATGAAAAGAAGATACACTAGTACATGACTACATGTATATAGAATACTTCCAAGAAGACTCTTATGGGATTTGATATGCTAACTTATATACCATAACCAATTTGTTTAACCATTACACCCTTTTAGCTTGTTTGAACATAAGGAGAGGATAATAATGCTTTGATTACCTTTGGGTGAAATACATAACATAGAAAATAATGTTGCTATAATTTGAGCGAATTACCTTAGATAAACAAGGAGGGAACACAACCATTGTGCCATAGCATTGGATTGGTATGAGATCTACAAGATAATACTTTATGTTGAAAGGTTAAGTGTGTATGTATGCTAGCCCCAATGCTAGACATAACCAATACCATTACAAAAATTATTTCCCTTACAACATACCAAAATTGAAACTTCAAACATGTAATAATTTCCTTGAAAGTCAATGCTACTACTATCATGCTAGTATATTTGAGATGATACAAGCATGAGTTGAGAAAAAATAAATGAAGTAGATGGGAAGGGATTAAAAATTGTGACCTTCCAAAAAATAGCAAGCATTTTCATCATTGCACCATCCCTACAGACATGCCTTTACTCATTTTGGTGTCTATATTAGGGAGTGACACATAGTTTAAATAGTGCACAAAATATATGAATTTTAATATATAAGAGAATATAATTGTTGTTGAAATTTGATACCAAATCCAATTTAAATATTTTTTTTTTTCAAGCTAAAGATTTTGGAGGGAGATATTCTCATTTGGTAGTAGTATCTTCAATAATCTAGAAGAGGAGAGATATTTTCTATAATTGAGTGGTGTAGGTTTCATTCTCACTCTAATACCATGTTTGAATTTATAATACAAATCATTCCAAAAAATACATCTACCACCATCATATGAAGAAAAGAAGTAAAACCAAATTAGGAATGGCAATGGTAAAATAGAGTGAGAGAGAGAGAGAGAGAATAGAGAGAGAGAGAGAGAGAGAGAGATGACATCATTTGGAAGAAGGAATAGGTGGTGGGTTCCCATAGTCACCCTAATGTTTCACATATCACAAATTGATAAAAATAGATCATTCAATAGGGTTATTTATAATGATATTGAATCCCAATTAGTAGTTAACCTCAAGCCAAATTAATTTTATTTTGATTTTAAATTACAATAGTATAATATTAAAATACACACTTTAATCAAGGTTATCCATAAAGGTGGATTAACTAATATCACTAAGGGTGAAATACGAAACGTGCCTTTAAGCTTACATCAACATATTCATATGCTTACATAAATGATGCATGAACGTTTTATATGAATAATTTCCATAGACTTATATACACACTTACCTATAGATTACATTAATAGTGCTCACAATCACTCTTTGATACTTTTAGCCTTTTCCTAACAAGATTAGGTTATACATATTTCAACATGTTATACCAATAGAATTTGATAATTTTGCAAATGCATTATCGACCATATTTATTATGTTTGTTTAAAGACTTTTTATAATTTTGTAAAGGTTTTTGGTTGCAAGAAAGCACATTTTGGATGATTAGCATAAGGTACACCTTATGCATATGGGTTTTTTTCTAACCACGTGGTCTAATTATTTGGAAAAATTCCTATTACTTAATCTTCAATTATTTTCTTTTGAGATTGAAGGACAAATTGTAATCATAATAATGTTGAGGATATTTTCATTAAAAACTCAACATCATGAATATGGAATGTGGAATCATGACTTCATGATTGAGGAAGGGTGGACCTCGCTCATATAAATTTTGTAAAAGTAGATATCACGATTCATTTTTTTTAATCAATGAGAAAACTTGATCCAAATTATCTCCAAAATTCCATGAGATAGATTATGGAAAAATGTTGACTTTGATAACATATTCATTATAAGGAAGTTGATAGTCTTATATATGAATGCAGGGGATCACGTTTTAGCATATTGATAGTATTCTAGTTGGTGATGGAGTCTCTTTACTTGGAAACTCGATGGTCTTCTAGATTATGCATGAGACTTTATGATTCATGTATTCTTCAGTCCAATTGAGCATACATTATTATATGGGGGAGACAATAACATATTTATGTCTCCTCTTCTTGGCACCAAGCTTAGATTATATGGGGGTGTTGTAGCACCCTAAAATTGGCATAGTAAAATTGTAATAATTACATTCACCTTAGTAAATAATTTAAATTCAAAATTTAACCTCCCAAATCGCCCGTTAACCGTCGGGTAATCCGTTTCCCCCTTTTCCATGCCATTTTTAGAAGTTTTTTTGACCGTTTGATGATATCGTTGTCGATCAGAAGATATCACCCCAGATATAACGATTTCGTCTGAACAAGGATGTCCAGACAATCTTATTGCAAAACTGATTTTGCATAATTAGCTTTTGTTCCAAAGGGCCTCTAATCTGGGTAGAAGCGTGTCTGCACCGTTAGAGACCCTCCCCCATTGGATATCTCCCAAATAGGGATGATCTCCAACCTCCTAACTATTCCCCTAAGCATATTTAATCATTAGGACCTTCCCTTCCCAACCCCTGGCTGAATTTCTTTATGATTTAATTTTGCATGCATTAGAATACCTAGAACATTATTTTGCCTTTGTTATTTTAAAGTTTTCTTGTAGGGACCTCATTTATCTTCAGCTGGAGCAAGCTCAGATCATTGCAGATGATCTCGTTCAAATCTTGGACGATCCTGTCGTAATTCGAGATGATTTCATTACTTCTAGACGATTTCAACTGCAATCTGTATTAGGGGCAATCAGTGCCCAGAGTTTGCACTTTCTCTTATTCCTTTCGCTATTTTATTCTGCATTTTAATTAGTTTATCCTTATTTCTTACTATTTTGCATTTGGAGTTCACCCATATAGCTCAACTTGCATGATAAGATCATAATTTATCATTAGAACATCATAATTTGTTTGAATTTCTATTCATAATTATTTTTTTTAGTATTCATACTGTCATTTTGTGTTGTTTCCCCCTATTAGCATAGTAGTATTCTCTGTATTTTGCATCTATTCTTCTGTTTGCAGGTCTCTAATGAATTCGTTAGATCTCAGACGATTCTGTCGAATTCCAGATATTCCTGACTGCTTCAAACATCAGAATCTCCATCAAACATCCGGATCAGGTATTCTTCTTATTCTTCCTTAATTTCTCTGTTTTTCTATCTTAAATTTGTTCTCTGTATTCATTAAATCCATATTTTCATATAGATTAATTTAGACTCATTTGGCCAAACCTAGGATATGAATGCTTAAGACTAAAAACAAACACATAAAAACACATTTCAAACCTAGGCATGGAAACTACCATTAAATGTTTCCTGGTGAACCCACAATTCGTCAAAAAATCACCAATATACACATCCCTTGAGAGGCGGGACCTTCGCAAGTCCTCTCAGTCAGAGGTACCACGACATCCTTTTACCATCCTCCTTCCAGGCACGGATCCTATAGCCTGAAGGTAAGGATGCAAAAAATTTGGAGCGATACATTTTGGTGAACTCGACATGAATGCATCATAACCTTTTGAAAACAAAAAACAAAAACAAAACAAAACAAAAAAAATAGAACAACTAAAACATAGATGCATTTTAAATCATTTAAGTGTAATATCATGTTTAGATGGTAGCTCCTAAGAAAATATTAGCAGTTACTATAAATGTAGAAAACCAATTGGCAGCCATAGAAATCAACTCTATGCTTAATGTGCCTGAAACAAATAGAAATTAGTTCTTGTGGAACGAACTTGATACCAGGCTTACTGTCATTTCATCTAGGTCAACAGAACTTAAACAGATCAAGAGGCTAGTCCTAGATAGAATCCTGGATCCTCATCAACTTGTCTTTTATCATGAACTTCAAAGATCCTGCCATAGATGGTTAGCTTATAGGAGAGCTCTAGTATCTTCAGAATTGTTCACCTTCGAGGAATACCTCGAGAACGTAGCCATTGTACACTAGTTCCTAGGTTGTGTAGAAGACCAAGAGGTTGTTCTTATAGATAGGGAAATATGGAATAGAGTTCCACGAGCTGTGTTATATCAAGAGTATTGCCATGAGATTTACTTCTATCAACCAACATCTGAGACAGATAATATCACTATAGCTCTTTTCATCAAATTTTTAAAAGAAAACTTTCAATTTGAAGAAGAACACTTCATGACTCCTGAAAAACTCGAGCCTATTAATGATATTTATAAATTGTTTATATAAAACTAGATTATTACTTTCAGCATTATTTCTTGCATTTATTGTGTTGATTGTCTTTACAATATTATTTCAAAAACAAGAAAAAACTAAAAATTAAAAACTAAAAAATATAGCAAAAACTTAAACATTTCATTTCAAATATTTTAGTAGGTATATAGTAAATATATACCTCTTAATTTTGTTGCACATATATATATATATTTGCTGAAATAAAAATTTAGCACCATGCCTAAACTTAGGAATGGTAAAGAAACTGTAGGAGAAGAAGAAGATTGGTTACAATATGGAACTATAAACCCAAATGTCCTTCCTGGAGATCCAATTCCGGAATGAAAAGCTCTAGATCAATCAAAACATGACCTAGGTGAAGATAATGAACAAGAAGGAAGTGTTAAAGAGGATGGATCCTCATCCCCCAGAGTAGCTCCAGATGGAACTATTGCTTTTGACAACATAGATCATTTCAAGAACTTTCTTAATGATAACATTAATGCCATTAATGTTGCAGTTCGTATAGATAAAGGGAAAATTAGTGACACTCAGGCAGCCCTGGAACATATGTATGATGTGCGCATTAATCCCTTGTCTTTCATTTATCAAGAAAGTGATAAGGCTGGGCCATCCAATACGGATATGGTTACTATGATTCAAAACATGTCAAAACAACAGGCTATCCAACCTCCTAAGGAACCTGTTATTCAACCTGAAATCATTCCCACACAAAAGAAACCTTCCTTCACTACTTTATTCTCGCCAAACTATTGAGCAATATGCTTCAAGTAAACAAAAACCTAAAACGAAGCCAAATACCAATTTTCAACAATCTGAAATACATCATAATACAACTTCAAAATTCTTTCATAATACTTTTCCTACCAATAATTTACACAATAGTAACATGGCATCTAATATTCATGTTCCTCCATCATATGCTCACAAAACCCATGTCAATTCCCTACCAAACCAATATGGAGGGCAAACTAGTAATCTGGAAGCCATGGTGAAATAGTTAGCTTCACGTATGGACCAGATAGATCCCTATCGTCCCTCGTATAATTATCTAGAGATCTATAGTCAACCTTTGGATCCCATAGTTGTAGCTCAACCGTACCCTAAGCATTTTCCCATGCCCATATTGCCTATATATAAAGGAACCGAAGATCCCATAGAGCATCTTCGCATGTTTAGGATAGCATGTCATGACATATCGCATGATGACCTACTATTACTAAAAATGCTCCCAAAAATTTTAGGTGGAATGGCATTAGAGTGGTACTATCAATTGCCCACTCATTCTTTGAGAAACTTTGAAGAAATAGCTGAATCATTTGTCCATCAATTTAGTGCCTACATCGAGAGGCATGTAACTATTAAAGATTTATACAATTTAAAACAAGACAAAGATGAATGTTTTGCCGATTTCTTAGTTATATGGAGGCAATTGACAGGAAAACTGCACTTTGTGCTACCTTATAGGGAAATGTTGGATATTTTTATCAATAATTTGCAAGAACAAATATCTTATGATCTATCAACAGCTACTTTAACTACCTTCGATCAAGCTATAGATTTAGCTCGAAGAGTAGAAGATGGCCTCATTAGAAGAGGCCAACTTAGGAAGAAGGATGATGAGAAAATATCCAAAAATCAATATAAAAACAAACAAGTTGTCGGTGACGGAGTCACTGACAACAAAAATGTTGCTAATATCAATGCAACGAAGACAACAAAAAAATTTATATTGAAACCTCCTGATAGGCCTCCTCGAGAATTCACTAGATTAAATCAACCCTTATCAACTATTTTACCTCGATTACTTGAAAGAGGTTTGATCCAATTACCAACTATCCGGGAACCTGATCCTACTATACCCGGATACAGAGCTGACTTACATTGTGATTTCCATAGAGGACCTGGACACTCTACCAACTCTTGTAAAAGGTTGAAACATAAAATACAATATTTGATTGATAATAATGAAATGGAAGTGCAAGCCTTCCAACCTAAACAAAACCCTCCTAATAATACTCAAAATACCATTCCCCAAAATCAAAATCAAAATGCTAATCAAACATTAGACATATTTCAACACCTTTTACCAAGACATGGTAAAGAGGTAGCCAATCAAATCAAACATCATAATGTTTCTCCTCCTACCCGATATGTAGGAACCATTAGTGAACAATTACCTGTTCAGGATCCTCGAATATTTGACACAACCTTATCCCTGGTTATGACCAGGCCTTTACATAATTTTCAAGCTTCTGATTCTAGTGATATAGAATCAGATAGTGAAAGTGAACTAGACATTACTTCAAACCAATCAAATAGTTCTAAAAATGAATCAGATCCTATTCAACCCGTCACAGATGCTATGGTTCCAGAAGAACCATTTCCTAGAAGAATTACTACTCGACCTTCTTCTAATATATTCCTTTCTAATGAACAAGCCATCAATGCTAGACCGATACCAATTCAACGTCCTCATTATAACATTGTAGGTACCATTGGAGTCGTCACCCGACAACAAGCTCAAAATTCCCAACAAGAACCAAACCAGAATGATGGATCAGCTCCATTCGTTCTGAAAACCCCAATAAAGGGAATCATGCTCCTACTATTCAACCTAAACCCCCTTACAATATTAATGATCAATTGTCCAATACTATAGCCAGAATTTCCCTTTTGGATTTATTAAGATCCTCTCCCACCCATAGGGATGATTTGAAGCTTACATTAAGCCAAATGATGGTACCTCAAAACATTCAACTTGAAGCTATGGCCAATACTATCATCACTCAAGAGATTGATTGTATTGATTTCCAGGATAAAGATATCCCACAACACAGTTTACATAAGGATAATCCCTTATATATTACTGCTCTAATTGGGGATGTAGCTGTCAAACGAGTCTTGATTGATAATGGATCATCTCTAAACATTTGTACTTTTGACTTCTACCAACGATTTGGTTTTAGAAATGATGAAATGAAGAAAACTGATATGATTATCAAAGCTTTTAATGACGAAACACAAGAAACGTGTGGAGTTATTACCCTCCCATTGCAAGTTGGTCCTAGAACCCTAGAAACAATTGTTTTTATTGTACATTGCCCAACATCATACAATATACTTTTGGGTCACCCTTGGATCAATGCCATGCGAGCGGTCCCATCAACCTTACACCAATGTGTTAAATTTGAGTTTAAAAATCAGTTGGTCACTATCCATGGTGACCCTAGACCTTTTGATATGTGTGCTTTGGCAGAACCCGTTGGAGTGCAATTTTGCCCTACTCTATCATCCACACATCCTAGTTCTTATTTTTCATCTAAAACTATGAAACACACACCCATAACTTCACCTATTCCCCCTCCAGTAATTTCATCCTCCTATATAGATCAACAACCCTCTAAAAAAATCACTCTAGAACCTCAAAAAGATCTTAAATCTACAAAAAATCCTTCATGTTCTATCCCTATAAATTCAAAACCTACAGAAACATCAATCATACCTTCCACATCTCAAGATATAGGTAATAAGCCTTCCACATCTTATGCCCTTTCTGATGAACTTTTACCAGATTTATCCACAACCTTAATATCAAAAAAAACAAATGCTTTCATGCAAGATTCAATTCTTTTGAATAATTTACTGCCATCTCCTCATACTTTGGGCCTCCCACAACCTATGGGAAGTACTTACCAAGTCGGGAGTTGTGCCTTCATTTATAAAGGATATGACTAAGGAAGAATCCCTCGAAATATCAAAACTCATCATGAGGGATACGCTCGGTGTTATTTTACCAATGATTATATTAAAGCTAAACCCATGATGCTTAAAATGAGATATAAAGGGAAAGGCTTGGGACCTTTCCAAAATGGCATGAAGGAACCTTTCGAGGTAGAACCATGGCCTGCCCGCTATGGTGTGGGCCTATTTCCTAGTAAGGGTCAACCCTTTCCTTTTGAAGATGATGATCAACTCATATGTTATCAAGATTATTTGGATAGGCATGTTGACTTGCCTCTTAAAAATCAATCATTTTCATGCAACATGCTATCCATAGCTTACCCTGAAATTATTGCTGACCCCGATGACGATTTGGAAGGAGATATCTTCCATGATGTCTCTGTTGAAGATATGTTACACAATGGATTTTATTTTGATGGTTCTATATCAACTATAGCCCAACTTGAGGCCACTAATCCTCAAGATGAATTATCTAAATTAACCTTACAATAATTACAAGAATTTGGTGTTTCACCCACCCCACCTAATTTTTAAAGAGATCTACACATGGAGGTAGAAAACGTCATTAAAATTAATATTGGAACTGAGGATAATCCTCACATAATCAATATTGGATCAGAATTAAGTCAAGAAAAACAAGAACAATACATTGCATTCCTTAAATAGTATGAAGATGTCTTCGCTTGGACATATGAAGATATGCCAGGTCTAGACCCTTCTGTAGTCATGCATCATCTAGTGGTCTATCCGGATGCTAAACTTGTTAAACAAAAACTTAGAAAAATGCATCCCAAAGTGGCTCTACTAGTCAAAGGGGAGTTAGAAAAACTCTTGAATGTTATATTTATACAAGCTATTGATTATGCTGAATGGATCTCAAATGTAGTTCCAGTCACCAAGAAAGAAGCTACCAAAGTTAGGGTTTGCACAGATTTTAGAGATATTAACGTTGCATGCCCTAAAGATGACTTTCCTCTTCCAAACATGGATCAAATCATTGACTTTACTGCTGAAAGTGGGATGATTTCCTTAATGGATGGATTCTTCGGTTATAATCAGATTAGGATAGCTCCTGAAGATCAGGCTAAAATAGCCTTTATTACCCCCTGGGGTACCTTTTGCTGGAAAGTGATGCCATTTGGCTTAAAGAACACGAGTGTAACTTATCAACGAGCTATGACCTATATTTTTCATGATATGATGCATGATATCCTACATGATTATGTAGATGATATTATAGCTCGCTCTATTATTGAAGATAATCATTTAGATGATTTGAGAAAAGTTTTTAATCGATTACGAGAATATCTTATTCGATTAAATCCAACAAAATGTATATTCGAAGTTAAGTCCGGTAAACTATTAGGAGTTTTAGTTTCTTTACATGGTATCGAAATCGACCCTCTCAAAATTGTGGCCATCACTGATATGCCTGCACCTACTAATATATATGAATTACGAAGTTTACAAGGTAAACTTCAAGCTATCCATCGCTTCATTGATAAGCTGGCGGACAAAACCGGTCCCTTTCTTAAACTCCTTAAGAAGGATGTCCCTTTTAATTGGGACACAGAATGTAGAGAAGCTTTTGAAATTCTCAAAAAATACCTCCTTAATCCACCTGTGCTTTCACCGCCTAAGCCTGATCGCCCATTCCTCCTATATATTTCAGCTTCAGATTCTGCCTTAGGAGCTATGTTAGCTCAACTTGATGATGAAAAGAGAGAACGTGCTAATTATTATATTAGCCTAACCTTCATCAGTTATGAAACCCACTATACAACATTATAAAAACTATGTCTAGCAGTCGTGTTTGCTACACAAAAATTATGACACTATATGCTTAGTCAAAAAATGTATGTCATTGCCAAATACGATCCCTTAAGGTATCTCATGAGTCGACCTTATTTATCGGGTCACACAGCCAAGTGGGTTCTTGCTCTGAGCGATTTTGATCTCACATTCATAGGACATAAGTTTGTTAAGGGTCAAATCATAGCAGATCAATTAGCTGTCGCACCCTTAGAGTCTACCCATCCCCTCATCATTGAGTTTCCTGATGAATGCCTTCAATTAGAGGCAGACCATATCGAACAATGGTCCTTATACTTTGATAGAGCCCGATGCATGAGTGGGGCTGGTGCGGGTATTATTTTAATATCCCCGCAAAAATATCTTATTCCTTTGTCCTTCAAATTGACATTTGCTTGCACCAACAATACTGTTGAGTATGAAGCTCTAATCCTTGGATTACGAGCTGCCTTGGCAATAAAAATTAAACATCTGTTAGTTTTTGGTGATTCTCAACTGGTTATAAACCAAATTAATGAATTTTATCAGACCAGAGATGATAAACTATGCTCATATAAGGCCTATGTTTTACAACTAATGTCTCTATTTGATCACATTACCTTAGAAGCTATTCCTCGAACAAGCAACCGTGTAGCTGATGCTATGGCCGCAGCTGCATCTCTCCTGCCCTTGGAGTTAGATGACGAATATGCCACTATCATTATTCATTGACTCCAGGAACCCGCTTCAAATAAGTCATGCTTAGAGCCTTTGGATGTGTTTCTAATCAATGAAACTACTCCTAAACCTTGGTATACGAAAATATTTGATTTTCTCCAAAATGGGACTTTCCCTACCAATTCTAATAGAAACCAACGTCGGTTATTACGTCGACAAGCAAGTCGATTTGTAATAATTGGCAATAATTTATATAGGAAATATTTTGAAGGTATCCTATTAAGATGTTTAAACTTAGAAGAGTCTAAATTAGCCTTGAGTGAAGCCCACGATGGATCTTGTGGAGGACACTTTAGTGGTAGCGTCATTGCTAAAAAGCTCCTTCAGATAGGAGACTTTTGGCCTAAAATGGATGCACATGATTATGTGCACCATTGCGACAAGTTCCAGAAACATGCTGACCTTGTCCATGTGCCTGCACAAGAGCTGCAGGCTATTTCATCTCCTTGGCCCTTTTCCAAATGGGGCTTAGATATTATTGGCAAAATCAATCTTGTGTCATCTAATGGACACAAGTTCATCATAACCGCCATTGAGTATTTCATGAAGTGGGTCGAAGCTATGCCTTTAGCTTCCTGCACTGGCACACAAGTCTCTAAATTTATTTTTAATCAAATCATTTGCAGGTTCAGAATTCCTGCCAATCTCATCTCTGACAATGGAACTTGTTTCAAAAATAAAGATGTTAAAAAATTATGCCAAAAATATAAGATTCAACATCGCTGGTCCACTCCCTATTATCCTCAGGGTAATGGTCAAGCAGAAGCATCTAACAAAACCTTAATCAAAATTCTCAAAATATTGGTCAATAAAACTAGCCGTGACTGACACATTCAATTATATCCAGCCTTGTGGGCCTATCGAACTAGTGTTCGAACCCCCATGGGAACTTCACCATTTTTTTTGGTTTACGGTGCTGAAACAGTTTTTCCCTTTGAATTAGAAGTTCCTTCTTTGGCTCTGCTACTTCAAGATACCGAAGTAGGATATGAATATCGATCTAGCAGACTCAGTCAGCTGGAACTCCTAGATGAAAAATGCATCAATGCTTTGGAACATCTCCGTGCCTACCAAATCAAGCTTAAAATATCATATGCTAAAAAAGTTCGTCATCAATCCTTTGAGATCGGCGACCTTGTTTTAAAAGAAAATCAAAAAAATACAAATGCAACTAAGGACCTTAAAGGTAAATTTGAGCCCAACTGGCTTGGACCATATATTATTACTGCTAAATTTGAATCAGGAGCATACAAATTATCTACCTTAGATGGTAAAGAAATTAAAGAACCCATGAATATTTTGCATCTTAAACGTTACTATGTATAAATTTGGTCACTTCATCCATGTATATATTTGTTCAAAATCACTATCTTGTATTTCTTTCAAATTTATAAAAAAACACCAAAAACATTCATAATCATCAAAATCTTCAAAACTATTTGTTGCATTTATTTTTGTGTTCAAAAACAAAAATAAAACCAAAAAACAAAATAATGATAACAATATCAAAACAACAATATGCTTGACTCTTTCAAAACCGAAACAATATAAAGAAGAGAGAGAGAGTCAACATTCTCAAATATTCTCAAAGTGTTTATATATATTTTCTTACAATTATTGCAGTTATATGTTTCAAATTATTTTTGATAAATTAGCATTTATTTGGAATCCCTCACTTGCACACTCAAAAAAATAAATATCTTGATTTTATCTGGCATGATTACTAATCTCTCTTATATCAAAGTCCACAAAATTCAATTAAATAAAGTTTTAGCATAGAGAATTGATCTTGTTATTTACTTAAACCAAGCACATCTTTTCACAATAAAATGATTATATTTGTAATTTCCATGTTTTGCTACATAGTAGACATGGTTTCTTGAGCGAAAAGTTTCCCCTGCTATCCTATCATGCACATGGTCTAGAATATTTGAGAGTTGGCAAAAGGACAAGCTCACCCCTACCCAGAATAAAAATCCCTTGCTCTACAGCTAATCCGAGCAAGTATCCCTAGCAAAGAAAAAGAAAAGAAAAGTTCAAGAAAAAGAGAAAAGAAAAATGTTATTTTATATCATTACAACAATGTTTCCAGCACTATCTCAAAAATCAAGCAAAAAATACAAAAAGAAAAAGAAGCAAAGCAAAAGAAAAAAGAAAGCAAGAAAGCAATAAAATCCTTTCCCTACCCTTTGAAAAGAAAAGAAGGGTTGATGAGCTTGAATCCCTAGAATTCTCAATTATTCGAAAACTATGAGGTAAGCCCCATAACAGGTGGTTTGTGCCCAACCTGTTTGGCCTTGGGTAACTCCTAGCATGGTGATATGTCTGTCACATTAGCGACCTTCTTTTGTATAGACCTATGTCTTCTTATGGATTAGCTAGCTCTTGATAATCTGACATACATAGTAGTCTAGTATGGTTATCTACATCTACATCATGGTTAATGAACACTTATTTGGTTTATTCAAATCACCTGTATCATATTATCTTGCTCAAAACTAGTAAATGCACAAAGCAATTGCACACACATTTGTATTTGAGAGATTTTGTGTATCATTATGATAAATCAAGATCGAAAATGAATTCACATATGCACATGGGATTCCTTATAAATCTAACTTTTGTCTTCAAAATACTTTGAAATATTCTTTTTGCAACTTGTTTGGAATAAATCAAGTATGCGTTGTTTCGCATAAAGACAACTATATAATAGAAAAAACAAAAATTTCTTTCAAAAAAAAAAAAAATACAATCAAAACATATATATTTGGTTGACTTTCGTGATGATGGTATAGTTCCAAAACCAAAAGTGGAATTTTATGCCTAGCGCAAGTCCTCATTTTCATATTTTTTGTTTATTACAAAATCAATCATGCAATAAAACTATCTCTTTTTGCTTTTTGCGATGATGGTATAAGTCTATACCTACATATTCTATGCCTAGTGCAAATCATTGTAACAATTTTTATTCTCCATTTATTAAAAATCATGAAAACCATATGACTTAATTCATTATGTTACACAAATTATGTTTTTAAAAAGCAAACACATTTTTATTATTTCATGTCATTATGTCAACCTTCAATTTTGCAATAATGGTATAGTTCCTAAAGAATTATCCAAAAAATTTATCACACTTAGAAATTTATGCCTAGCAAAAATCATTTTAACATTATTTCATGCATATTATTTTCATGAAAATCTAAAAAACAAACCATCATCATCATCATTTGCAACATTGCACCAAAGCCTTAAGACAGTCTCTTAAGCACTCTTTTACTTTTAACAATATTTCTATACTGGGATTAGCTTGACGACCGAGTGAGCAGCAACTCCATGAAATGGTCTATAATAGCGACAATGTCCTTTGAAGTTATTGTTAGAAGTCTCTTTTTATTTTTTATTACATCATAAACAAACAATTTTTTACATCAAAATATTTCATTTAAAATATTACCGCATGACATCAAAATTATAAATTTTCAAAACGACATAATTTCATGAATCCTCAATCCAATTATCAAATCAACCAATCAAACATAAAAGCATCATAAGCATACACATAACACAAGTCATATGATCAAAAACATATCATATATATGTCAATAGTATATATACATCATCAAAACTGGATTGGTATGCCACAATGCGTACCTCGGCATACTCAATCCTCTATCAACAAAAAAATAATAATAATACAATGCTATCATGTCAATCTGTACAAAGTTGTACAGTCCTCTAGCCTCGAGAGCCCCTCGAGCTCTCTTCCTTATCTCCTCCCCTGCCCTGAGGTGGATGAGGTGGCCCCATCATAGTATGAGTAGTACTGTGAGTCCTAGTCCTTGATTAGGATGAGGTCCTCGACAACCCGATCCTGATTGGATCTGCGATGTTGGCTGGCATGGGTAGTCTATCCGCCTCTGGCACCAACTGATAGTACAAAGTCTGGTAGAAAGTAAGTTGGGAAATAGCCCACGTCATCTCCCCAATGCTCGCCCCTCTGCCCCGTGCCCTGAGGCGTGCAATCTCATCTCAAAGCTATGTCACCTCAGCTCAATGGTGTGTAGCCTCATCCTATAGAGTCTGTACCTATTCCTAGAAACAATCTCTCTCTGCTCGAAGAGTAGCAGTCTCGCTACTCTCCCCCATGTCAACACCCTTGCCCTTATCGGGCGATGGTGGCCTCTCCCTCTGTGGAGATGGGGGTCTCGCCTCCCTCCTCTCCCTGTGTCGCAACCTCTCCTATGCATGTGGCCTCCTTAGCTCTCTCCCGTCGTGACCCTGGGCCACCTCCATAGCCACCTGGAATAGCCTCCCTATCTGATGCACGATTGCATGTATCGGACCCTATTCCCTCGTCATCCGAGGAGTGTGGATGCCTATGTACCAGGCATCGTAGCCATCGGCTACACTTGCGTCGTCCCCATCCACTAGCTGAATGGGGGCATCATTCGTGTCATGACTCTAGAACTACTACATGTCTGGAGCCCCGCTAACTATGGTGTTATCCTAGACAGTTCGGGAAAACTCATAATCTCTCAGAGATGGGATCCCCTACTACAGACCAAACTAACGCAAAACTCGATCATAGATGGAGCTCCACCTCTCCCCTATCCATTTGAAGCCAGCACACTCGCCTGATGCGAGCCAACTCCTGTCCATCCTCAGCCCACCCTAGATGCTCCCTCCTTGGCCTCTAGGTAATCTGATCCGGGACTAGGTCATCTAGTAGTCTCTGGGACATAGGAAGGTCGATCTGCCACTGTGACCCTCTTCGGAGCCACCAGTAGAAGAATCGGGGCCTCTCCCCGTCAACCCCTGTCAGAGGAAGCCCTATCGGCCTTCGCACTACAATGTGCTCCCAGCACCAAACCTGTAGAAGCGATGTCATCACCAGACATCAACCGCCCTTGTACATGACCCCATACAGGATCCTATACAACCGGCATAGTACAAAACTACCCCAAGAGAACCTGTACCCATGGTCTCACATATCGTAGATCACATCTGCAAGCATCCACGACACCTTGCACCCACTTTGGTGGCACAACAAAAGTCCACCAACTACTCCAACTAGAACCCGTGTGAGTCTAGATGCCCCAGGCATCTGACGCAGTGCCTCGATATTCACTTCGCCCTTCTCCAGGGTGAAGCTTGGGTCACCACACAATTGTCCCATAGCATGGCCCTTATTGGCCGCAAGAGTGATCAATCATCCTTGTATGGGGATTCTTAGAATACTCCATACATCCTCTAAAGTGGGAGTCATCTCCCTTGTCGATAACCAAAAACATGAGGAACTCGGATACCATCTCTCTGCTAGGGCTGTCAGTAGCCCCATATCCGTAGACACCTATGGCATCTCTGCCACATGATACAAGCCGACCTGTGCCAGCTGATCTCACTCTGCCTATGTAAGAGCAACCAAGTCATACCTCAAACCTCCATACTTCCATTTCCTACTCCTTAGCAAAACTCTTTTCAACATGAACAATGAAACAACAAACAATCATTAATAAACAATTCAAGTAATTAATAATGCAAGTTAAAGTTCAATTTTATGCAATTGATGATATTGCCCACTATTGGACGATATCATCCCAAATTTGAGCAGAATCGTCTCCGATTTTGCAAGCCGAAATCGTCTCTAATTTGACGAAATCATCCCCCTTTCGTCGATTTTTCCCTTGGACAAAATTGATGAAATTGAGACGATTTCGTCGAAATCGGGACAATTTCGTCCCGATGACGTTGACGGCCCAAAAACGGCCGCAATGCTCAAAATTCATCTAAAATCTACCTAAAAAGCATGTAAAATCAAATTAAAGCATTCTAGTTAAGTCTAGACTCTTACCCGTAGACCGCGCTGGACCTCTGTTGATCTGTGCGTCGTCTCCACCATTTTTACTTTAGAGCTCTAAAACCAGTAAAAATGAATAGTAAAAATGAATTAGGGTTTTACCCTATTTTTTTAAATTTTATTCAAAAATAATGTTGCTTTTTTGCATTTTTACCTCAAACGATCGATTTGGGTAAAAACACGGAGGGGGCACCATAGTAAGCTGTCGTACGATTCGACCAAGAATCGTCGCCTAAAAATGGGAATAATTTTTACTTTCTTGAAGATCGAGAAGAACTCATATTTAATGCATTTTCTTCGAAAAATTTGCTAAAGAGGTGGCAAAATGTAGCACCCTAAAATTGGCGCAGTAAAATTGTAATAATTACATTCACCTTAGTAAATAATTTAAATTCAAAATTTAACCTCCCAAACCACCCGTTAACCGTCGGGTAATCTATTTCCCCATTTTTCGTGCCATTTTTAGAGGTTTTTTTGACCATTTGACGATATCATCGTCGATCAGACGATATCGCCCCAGATCTGACGATTTCATCTGGACAAGGACGTCCAGACGATCTTATCGCAAAACTAATTTTGCATAATTAGCTTCTGTTCCAACAGGCCTCTAATCTAGGCAAAAGCATGTCTGCATCGTTAGAGACCCTCCTCCGTTGGAGATCTCCCAAATAGGGATGATCTCCAACCTCCTAACTATTCCCCTAAGCCTATTTAATCATTAGGACCTTCCCTTCCCAACCCTTGGTTGAATTTCTTTACGATTTGATTTTGCATGCATTAGAATACCTAGAACATTATTTTACCTTTGTTATTTTGAAGTTTTCTTGTAGGGACCTCATTGATCTTCAGCCGGAGCAAGCTCAAATTGTTGCAGATGATCTCGTTAAAATCTCGGATGATCTTGACGTAATTCGAGATGATTTCATTACTTCCAGATGATTTCGACTGCAATCTGCATTAGGGGCAATCAGTGCCCAGAGTTTGCACTTTCTCTTATTCCTTTCGTTGTTTTATTCTGCATTTTAATTAGTTTATCCTTATTTCTTACTATTTTGCATTTAGAGTTCACCCATATAGCTCAACTTGCATGATAAGATCATAATTTATCATTAGAACATCATAATTTGTTTGAATTTCTATTCATAATTATTTTTTTTAGTATTCATACTATCATTTTGTGTTGTTTCCCCCTGTTAGAACATTAGTATTCTCTGTATTTTGCATATGTTCTTCTGTTTGTAGGTCTCTGACGAATTTGTCTGACGAATTCGTCAGATCTCAGACGATCTTGTCTGATCTCAGATGATTCTATTGAATTCCAGACTATCTTGACTTCTTCAAACATCAGAATCTCCATCAGACATCCGGATCAGGTATTCTTCTTATTCTTCCTTAATTTCTCTGTTTTTTTGTCTTAAATTTGTTCTCTGTATTCATTAAATCCATATTTTCATATAGATTAATTTAGACTCATTTGGCCAATCCTAGGATATGAATGCTTAAGACTAAAAACGAATGCATAAAAACACATTCCAAACCTAGGCATGGAAACTGCCATTAAATGTTTCCTGGTGAACCCACCATC